>VZZY01004013.1:50382-80774 GCA_013400335.1 Eurystomus gularis | reverse complement strand
CCCCCCCCCCCCCCATTTTTGGCATCCACTGCTACCACTGACAGTGAAATTGCTCAGCTAATTTCAGGTCTGTTGTTACTCTTTCAGGTGAAGTGAAAGCTAGGGGAGAAAGAATCTCTGAAATGAAAAACGTTGATTTCATTTGGCCCTGTAATGCTTGTGTCCATGGGAGACTCTACAAAATGGCTTGACTAGCAGGAATGTTGATTCTAATAGTGAACAAAAATAGCGATCAAAGTGGTAACAGCAGAGAGATCAAGACTTTAGTGCTGCTGTGGGTACAAGTGGGTGAGTGAAGTACCTGTGCAGAATACTTCCAATTAATTTCCCTATTCAGTGTGCTAATGAAGAGAGTAGGTAGGATCCTGGCCTACTTACTCTTTCCTCAGATTTTTGGGGTTGGAAATCTAGGAATAAATGGGCCTCGCATTTCTGAGAACAAGTCATTGTGAGCAGCATTTTCACAGCTGTGTGGAAAGGGGGAAGCCTTTTGCTTCTCTTCTTGCAGTTGTCCAGTGACAGCTTACAAATGTAGCTGCAAGAGTATGTCTCTGGATACTGAAACCTGAAGAAGTAAATGTCTATTGGTGTGAATGTCCTGGGTTTGGCTAGGATAGGGTTAATCCCTCTCTGTCATGACGGTGAGGCAGTGGGAATTATGATCTTCAAATCAGGGAACTGACATAATCATGCAAAATCTATGTCTGGTATAAAGTCACTAGCCCATCTCAAAATGTCCTGGTAGATTTGCTGTTTGTCCTTAAAGACAGTTCTATAATTCCCTGGGGTGCAGAAATTATTCAGTAAGTGGTGAAGAACCCCAGACAAGCTGTACATTGTTACCAGGAACTGAACAGAAAAGGAGTCGGGTTTTAAATTGTTGTTGAGGGGTTTTTTAAATCGTTTACCATGTTACTGGGGAGTGGTGGTTCTGAAGAGGGATAGGTGGGGAAAAAGTGGCCAAATCTGAAATAAGAAGTTTTAAGCTTAGATTTTTGTACTCAATGTGTAATCTGCTTTTCACTTGAATTGCCCAAGGTTTTCTGCCTGACTCTATCAGTAACCTTCAGAGAACACAGAGAACAAGTGTCTTGTTGAAAACCTTAGCAACTTTTTGCTAGAATGTAAGATTGTAACCAAATCTTCCTGAATTCCAGTGCTTTGCTTTGAGTATTGCATGCACAGCCCTTTTAAATGACTCTTTTTTTTATGTTACACAATTACTCTACTGATTATCTGGGTTTTTTTTTTACAAGTTTATATATATATATTTACAAGTCTCTTGGGACTTTTTGTTTGTTTGTTTGTTTTTTGTTTGGTTTGCTTTGTTTGTTTTTAATCTCCAGGTCTTTTAGTGTAGCACACAAAATATGATTCATATCAGACAAACGTACGTCAAAGTAAAGACTAATTTAAGTTAATATTCTATTTTCATGAATGTTCATTGGGAGATCGTTAAGACAGGAGGTAAAAGTGGCAGGTATATAGAGAATGATCCTTCTCCTGTTACACCATAGCATCTCCTGGTAATAAAACCTCCTGGAGGCATGGTTGTGCTCCAAGACTTTTTATGTGGGGGGATTGGGAGGGCAACAGTACGAGTTAAAAAGTGTTCCCTGTAGGTTTACAATAAAATCTTTTACTGGTGATTGTCACCGCAGAAGTAGCGGTGTAGTCTTGGAGCCCTGGGGAAGGCATGCTTGGCTCTAGTTTTGGGAAATCAGGCCATTTTATGAAAGCCACATAAATTTGGAAGTATTGACCTGGTGACCATTGCTGGTAATCTATTAGCTATTGGCATAATGGGCACATTTGTTTCACAGTCTAAAGGATGAAAGGCAGGTGTTTGGATAGTTTTGAAGGCTGATTACTCTACCTTTGGCTGACAGTGATTACTCCAGATCATACCTGAAGCTTATGGGCGAGACAGAGTAGTAAGTTAAGCTCTTGTTGCTGATGTTCTGGGATGAACACAAGTTTTCAGGTTTCAGGGCTGTCAGGCGTAACACTGTAATGAGAACCACCTTGAAACAAAAGGGATTGAGAATAAATTCAGTATCAGTCATATGCTTCATTTTACCAGCCTAACAGTAGTTGGGTTTTGTAGTTTTTATTTTTATTTTTGAGCAACTTAATTCCTGTGGACATGTGAGGCCAGACTGCTACAGCTGTGGAATGTCTGGAAAACAGTTCACTTCAAATCAGGACAGTTTTGCAATTCTGTCAATTGAAAATACTGCCATTGACTGAAAAATAGGGAACATTTGCAGAGCCTCAAACTAAAACTCAGAAATATGTCACTGTCCTGAAAAAGAAGTGTACCTATATACCCATAGGAATCAAGAGCTGTTTGGCTTGGGCTTTTCTGGGTATTAAGAGGCTGGCTGCAAATTTAGGATGAGAAAAAGAAGTATAAGAAAGGCACAAGGGGAGATAAGAAAGGAGTCTTCGGTTGCAAACCGGATAGTTTGTCACTCTGAGAAGAGCCTCGAGGAAGCAGCTTTCAGTCAGATGATAGGATGAAGAATTTCAGGGTTTATGAATAAAGAAAGGACTTCTTTGATACGATCTGCCCGTAGTTCAGGGCAATAGGACTATATCGTTTTCAAAATAGCAAAAATGTATTTGTATATGACTATTATTTTCCCTGCTTAACTAAAGCAACATGTTGACTTTAGGGATAGCTTTTTGGGTCAATAATTAAGTATATAAGCAAAATTAAATCTGCCAGTAATAAAAAAATTATTAACAACAAGAAAGATGTGTGTCACTTCTTGCACTCATTCTTTTGTTCTCCTTAATATATTTCCAACAGCAACAAGAAGGAAATTTATACTTTGTGTACAGACAATAAATGACTCAAAAGTCGGAGTGGATCAGAAATTAGGGGTGTCTTTGTATTTCATTATCTTTTGAACTACAAGCTGTCGACCATTGCTAAAGCAAGCACAGCAGATACGTGAGAAGTGTGTAGCAGTAGGTCTATGTAGTACATACTGGGGAGGTGGAAGTGGTGCAAGTGTTGGTGTTTCTTCAGCGTCTTACGTTTCTTCTGAGTGGTCCATCCCTGCTGCAGCAGATCAACAAGGACTTTGCTTTTAGTTTCAAACTACTTAGGGCCAGGTAGTAGATGCAGAAACCTACATGTATATGTCAGGCTAGCTGTTAGAGTGTGTGAAGCACTCGTGATCCTTAGGATGGTGCAGTCAGCAGTGCTCTTGAGTTCTGCAAGGTTACTTAGGAAAGATGGAGCAAAAGATTAAAGTGCAGGAGGTGCAAGAAGCAAAAGTATGTCAGATTTTACAGTACCTGTCCCTTAAGAAAACATCAGAACAGCTATTACTTGGAATAACCTTGTAATAGCCCTTTCAGCAGCTCCTGTTACTTCTGTGTGATCATGATTATAAGGCCTCTGTGAGGTAAATGTTGACTTGTTCTGCTTAAAGCAAGTAATTCTGACTTTTTCCCAATGTTGTATCCGTTCAGTCCTTTTACTTAGTTAAAACTGATAAAAGTGAGGAGTAAGTCAAGGTCTTTTCCGTGATTTATTTGCTGGTATGTCTGTGCTGTTCTATCATATCACTGGGTGGGAATATGTGAGGCTAGTCCTGTTGATACTGAAAAATATGTCCAGCTTGCTTGAGCATTCCTTTGCAAGGCAGATGAGAGGAAACCATTGCCTTTGGATATGAATTTTATGAGTTCTGTTCTTAGTGATATATGTTATGTTGGTGGTCAATGAACACAGTAGCTTTTTGTGGCCAGAAGGAAAGGGAAATTGTCAGGATTTTCAGCATGCAGCCATGTACCATAACTTCTGGCGCTTAGCAAATACTTAACATATAAGGAGTTAGTTTCGTTTAATCTCCTGTATGGACAAAAGGAATTTCTGAACCGGAAAAGTACATCTGAACCAAGAAGGTTCTTCTTTAAGTTTATTGCCTGGCTTGTGTCTACTGTATCCTTCAATCCCCTTTTCTCTTTCTCTCTCACCATAAAAATGTCTAAGGATCTTTTAAGTTCATCTATATAATTTACTTTGATGATTTCACTTGGCAGCTCTCTTCATGTACTTGGTACTGGAGTTATAAATAAAATCCCTTTTTGTTCCTGTAGTACTTTATTTATTTATTTACTTTCCAACCTGTCCCAGACAGGTTATTTGTTTTTTTACCCTATCAAGCTTTTAAGGAGTTTTAAATAAGATTGTCACAGGGTTAACTTGAGCCATAGCCCCTATTATTTACTTCTGGTTTCCATGTGACAATTCCCTCTATTTGGAATGCTACTTTATTTTGTATCAATTCAGAAGAACAATTTCTGACCATCCCTCATAGGACTGCAATGGATTCACCCCTCATCATCCTTGTCCCATTGCTGGCAAGGGTCAGAATGCAGCCAAAATCCCATCTGAGCAGATGTAGGAAGAAGTTGTAATAGAATCACCTTCCACATTCAGTTCATGTGACTGCTGCCATTGTTTTTTCTTCCTTTTCTCCTCTGTGAATATATTTAGACTTATTTAGTATGCACGCTTTCCTTTAATAGGATCTGATTTATTTTACACGTACTTGCAAGTAAATCTTTATTGTAGATGTTGATGTTCTTTCCAAATACAGGTCTTGTTGCTTTTCCTAAAACCATCCCCAGATGTAGCTTTTCCTCTTGCTCCTGATGAGTTATCTACACCTGATTAATGTGGAAGCCCTCACTCAGTTCCATCCCACTTTTCCCATGATTTTTTGATTTTTTTTTTTCTATTTTTCGCCTTCTTTAATTGCTGTGGTGGTGATTCCAGAGGATAGCCATATGATTGGTGCTTGGTCTCATGATCCAGCCATAAGTGGGATCCTCAATAACATATGCCCACTAGGGTCTCTGAAAGTACTGTGCTACTAGTGTAGTCTTTGACAGAGACGTTTATGAAGATGCCACCTACTATTTTGCACGTTCTTGCGCTTGATACAGTACTTTAAATAGCACAGCAGCCCCTTCTCTATGAGTATTTGACAAGCATTAGATGCAGCAGGCCATAGTCTGAGTTGGTGAAGATGGATACAGCCGTAGAGGCCCAGCATTCTATAAAAGCCTTAGAAAGGTCTATGTAAAAGATTGCAAAAGACTCCTTTTCTCTGTGTTTCAAATGATTTCACTGTATTTTATGAATGCAGCCCAGAACCTAATTTGCCTCACTTTCCTTCTAGCCATAGCTGAATGAAATGTTGTGAGTGAATATTTAGAAAACGGACCAAATAAGAGCTGAAGCGCATTTTCCATTTTCATATTAATAACATTAAGAAATTTCAGATGGTAGGCTGTAGTGTCTGAGGAGCATAAATGGATGACATATATATGTAGTCCTAGTTTCTTTTGCTTGTACGTTTGCCAAGCCTAACACATAATTGAGCTCCAACTAGTCACTTGCAATTGTTAATATGTATGCAAACATAACTTCCTATTGTGGTTAGCCTCCTTTTCTTCTGTAGTCCTCATTTGCTGAATACATTTGCTATTTTTTAGTATGTTTTCCTTCTGCTAACACTCTGCATTCCATTCCTACATCTGTGTGTTTGGAAAAGGGGCTGGTTAAAAAAAAAAAAATTGATGTCCTCACAATTTCTTTGATGCTGCACCACTAGCATTCTTGTTAAATGTCTTTTAAAGAAAGCAGGAGTTAGAGAGGACTTTTTCATTTCATTCCCATCTCAGGGAATGAATTCTAGAAAGGTAGGATGCACAGTCTTAAAAGCTCTTGTGCACTCGTGCAGCAGAGTCCACTGAGGACAAGCAGTTACTTCTCTTTCCTGCTAAGAATGCTGAATGCCAGAGTAAGGAAGTGTTCTCCGTTCTTGTCACATTTTATATTTTCCCTGTATATTCCGGTACAAGTTAAGTCTGATTTGGGCCAAGGCTTGGATATAAGGTACACTAAGACACCAATAGAAACTAATGCTAAAATTATATAATCAGTTTACTTTCATTTAGATTTGTCATAGTACTTCTGCATACACTAAGGTTCATTACTGAACTGAAGATGCCTTTCATTTTTTTTAATCTAGAAAGTCCTAAGTCTTTCTGAGAATTTGTAGTTATTAAGGAGTTTCTAATGCTTTTCATAAATATCTAGACCGTCTCTGTTAAGGTGTTAGGTAGGTGGCAGATTCTAACTTTTCTTTGCCACTGTAATTGGACATTTCTAGGATATGGGCTTTCTCAGTAGAAAGGCTGGAAAAGTCATGTACAGTATTGCCTTTTAGGCTTTGACTCTACTAGAGCAGGGATTATATTCTGTTTTTTCACTAGTATATAGCCAAGTATAAAGGTACCGTAGACGTAATATGGACATTGGAGCATTACACAAATATATCTGCTGCAAATTGTATTATGACATTGAGCTGCACATCTTCAGCTTCTCACACTGATGCTACACACAGGTAATTTTACAAGTTAATGTCCTCTTTGCATGCCTTTTCTTACTGCCTGTTAGTGAATGAAACAACTGTTTTCTTCTTGTTCTTTTTGAATTATGTAGTGAAAACATGGAACTTGTAATTTGAACTTCCACAGCTTCTCTGTGGACATCCTAACATCTCCTGTTACAGAACGTTAATAAGGTAGGAAATTTTGTAGATAAACCAGTTATTCGGAAAAAGGCTTCTCAGGAAAATCCTCAAAAATACTTATGTATTTTGGCTTCTGTTATTGAATTATGTTCTTGGATTTTGTAGTGTTCATCTTCAAGGAAGTGACCTGACCTAGCCAGAGCAGTGACAGACCCCAGCCATACATTCACACCTTTCAGCTTCCAGGCTTCAACCAGCGTAGTCTTTATCCCACATACTGTCTTCTGGCTGGTAGGACTTTAGGCGGTTTTGCCTCAGTTTCCTGCAGCATTGGGAACCAGTCCTATGACCACTGAGGCTGTTGGTCAGGAGTGAAGTAGTTATCCCTTAGTAGTCCACGTGCTGAATTCACCACAGCTGTCCATAGGAAGGACAAGCAAGGTGGTTAGTGTATGATTATACCTCTCAATTGGAATGTTACGAGACCAAAAAAAGTGGAAATACTTTATTAAAGAATGGTCATTTTAATAGAAATACATTATATTAAATGCCACAACCACTATGCTTTTGGCAAAAAGTGTCACTGTATCACTGTAGTCTTACTTGATATATCTTTGAGTTAGTTTCCATTTCTTTATGCGTTGAATTCTGTTGGTACTGCTTTCCTTTGTACTGTGTTCTAGGTGAAACTTTCTATCTGGCTTCAGAATTTTTTTATATTATGATCTCTGTTAAAAGGTGTTATTTTAATGTATGTTGCGCTAGTTTTTACAGTGCAGTAATAAAAATCCTTGTAATCTATAGGAAGAGGGAATGAATGGGCCCAAAGATGCAACATAGCAACGCTCTTACATGAACTGTTAGTATTTTGCTGGGTGTTATTTAGCATTTTGGAAACCAATTCCAAACATTTCTATTGGAACGAAAAAATAAAAACAAATGTCTTTATCACTCAGTGTCAGTTGTAGTGGCATGAGTCCCAGTAATTCTATCTGACTGTACCCCATCCTGCAGACAACTGAGAAGTCCATCATTTTACCAAACTTTCATGGCATTTATTTATCCCATTATGGTAGTTTTTACAGAATTCAAAGAAACTGATTTAACACTTGTTTGCTTGGATTTATTTTTCTTCTGGGCCAGTCTGAGGCCATTATTCAGTTGCCCTAATTCTGTAAGGCAATACTGAATAAAGGCTTAAATTTTCTAGAGAATGTGTTATATGAGGAGCGCCTGAGGGAACTGGGTTTGTTTAGTCTGGAGAAGAGGAGGCTGAGAGGAGACCTCATTGCTCTCTGCAACTACCTAAAAGGAGGTTGTAGAGAGGCTGGTGCTGGGCTCTAATGATAGGAACAGAGGTAATGGCCTCAATTTGCACCAGGAGAGGTTTAGATTTGATATCAGGAAGAAGTTGTTTGCTGAAAGAGTGGTTGGGCATTGGAACAGGCTGCCCAGGGAAGTGGTGGAGTCACCAACCCTGGAGGTTTTTAAAAAACAGGTAGATCTGGCGCTTCGGGACATGGTCTTATGGGAGTCTTTTCACCTCCTTTCAGTAGTCTTAAGTCAGATTTTACTCTCTGTATACCCTCATCCTAACCCTTTCCAAAACCATGGTTTTTCTGTAATCTTCTGAGTAAGAGGCAGAAAGCACAGCAGCTGAAGGAAGATTTCAGAGCAGTGGCCATCTAAACCACTGCATAGTTTCCCATTGCAAGCTCCTTGTGGCAAGAGATTATTATCATCTGTTATAATTATTATTATTGGTACTGTATGATACCAATCCACTTACCAGAACTCAGAAATAACAAGCATTTTTTGCAGATGAGCAAGGCAATAAGCTATGCTGAACCGCAGAGGTGAATGAAAACATTTACATGTGGCCTCTATCTTCTGTGTAAACTGTATTTCAGTTTGAAAGAGAATGGAAATGGCCACACGGCAACGATTTTAGACTATGTACAGCTTCCATCTGTTCAATGAACTTCCAATGTTGCTGAGGGAAGATGCCTGTTTAGTACAACAAAATGTAAAGTATCTAGTTCACAGTGACCAAAAGCAATTGCAATTAGCACATTTTTCACGTGCATCTCATTGTGTGATTTATTTCATTATACACCACCTGCTGTATTTTGGTTTAAAAAACTGGTTGGTTTAAGAAAGACAAACAGTTCATGACTGCAGGTTCTTGCCTGTAACAGTGTCTGGTAAGAAACAGTTTCCTCATTTAGCCTGCAAAGCAGGGGCTCAGGATGGCAAACTCTAGAGAGCACTGTGCAGAATGGCATCAGAATTTTCACTCGAAAAGTCTCTCTTTAAGTTTCCTTAGGGAGAACAGACCACCTTAGGTTAGATGTTGTTTTCCAGACTGGGTTTGACTGACGTCTTGACTTTCTCAAGAGAAACAAAATTTAGGTTCTAGGCATGTGCAAAGGCCTTTGATGCATCATTCCAGTAAAACATCTCCAAAACTTAAGGTGATATATATCTTCTCTCTTAATAATAGCCAGAGTATACCTAGGAGGTGTATACTTCCTACCTTCCATCCAGAGCCTTGCTGGTATTCATCCATTTCTCAAGTTCTGACTTAAATTTCTGACACAAGAATCCTGAGATTCCTCTTAGTTACCCATAGACCCCAAATCACTTCCCTGCACTGCCAGTGTGGAGAGGTGCAAAGTCACTGGTATTGCCTCCCCTCCTTGGTGGTTAGCTTTGCTGGGTTTTATTTCTGCCTATCTGCGACCTGTGCTGGAGTTGCTTTATGAAGTGCTGTGAGATGCTGGTTTGAGTTTTCAGGTGTGAAATACCCGGTATTCTGTAGCTGCGAGCGTTTCCCTTAGATAGGCTTTTCACTGGTTTTATCTACTGCGTTTTTAAACTTGAGTTCTAGATACTTAGGCCTTCTTTCAGCACCATATGAAAGTGTTAGCCCGAATACAGCTGCAGAAGTACTTGCACTCGATCTTCAGAAAGCACCAATTGTTGTCATGTACCATGAGAAGTAAAATGTGGAGACCTTGCAGTGTCTCCCAGCACAGGCCGTTTTGGGCAACAAACACACAAAACCTGTTCAGGTCTGCTGGTTAACACAAAATGATGACTTGTGAGGTGCAGCATAGCACTGGATTTGTTGGGCTTGGGCCAGTTCCTGAAAAATCCTCAGGGAGGCTCTGCAACACATTTGCCTTTAATACGGCAAATAATTTTATTAGGATGTACATATCAGGTCTGTGATAGAGTCGTATCTTGTGACTCTGCATCCAGTCTAACCTGAAATCCAGAGCAAGGTGAAATGGATGCCGGGCAGGTCCATAGGCAGCAGAGCTAGAGGTCATAGGCTGAGAAGAACCTGTGTCGAAGCAAAGGAGGGTTGTTGGACTGCATTTCCTTGTGGTCTGGTTCTGGGGATACATTGCAGAAACATTTGGATTCCTGGAGCCAGATTGGGCTTGGCAGGTTATTAGGTTTGGCTTGGAATACAAATGATTATACTCCTCCAGGAGCCAACTTTGGATGCAGTTTAGTAATATTTATCTGGAGCCCCATACCTAACAGACCCTTTCAGATTCCAGATTTCTTGCATCCAGGCTTGGATCAAGTAACCATCCTAATGTGAAAGGTGAGCAACCAGAAATGTTGGTAGAACATGTACATTCACAGGCAATAACATTCAATAAACACATGGACTAGTTAACATATATGTATTTTTTTTAATTGAGAAAGCTCTCTCCAATCAAATGCTACTGCTACAATAATGGAACTTAACAACATACTTCTGATTTATATGAATTTTAGGATTTTTTCCTAGCACCTTCCTTCATTTCACATATGTTATGAGGTCATAGAAAGAAAGACTCAGTTGAAATGAATATACACAATGGGATGCAGTTAAGGTTGCTGTGGGAATTTCAATTCTGAGATTTCCTGCTTTTGCTGTGATCGAACTATGGAATGACATGTTGCATTAATGATAGGTTTTTAATATTTTTTAATGTAATTAAGAATAATTGGTTAAACTTAACCCTTTAAACACAGATGCCTCTGTAACAGACAACTTTTGCCCATGCACTGTCTAGAGGGATTTTTTTTTCTGACTCTATTCATAATAACATCATACTGAGCTCTTACTGAACCTGGACCCAAGAAATAAGTTGATACTTTTGCTGGAGAAAACAAATGATCAGCAGTAACAGAATTAATGAATGCTTATGAGCCATATGTATTTATTATTTACAATTACAGGGTAAAAAGGGTTCTGAGTTGTTGTGGAAAACTGTGTCTTTCTGTATAGTAGGTGTCTAGTTGCTAGATTTCCTTGCTTGAAATAAAAATGTAGAAAATATGTCCAGGAATGACTATATAAATTTATTTGGATGTTGTCTCTTTTCTGTTTGTATAGTGCCTAGCTGTACAGCAGGGTTCTGATGCAGCTGACAATGTAGGTAATATAAATCTTTCTAGGCACCGCAGACAATATTCCTGTTTAGTACTGACATAGTTTGTTAAATTCTGTGGCTCTTTCATGTAGTCTGATTGAAATGAATTTATTGATGGAGTTTAGGACAAGAGATGTGCATCACCCTCCGGAAGAATGAGGAGGGAGTAACAGTATTCGTGTAGAAAGTAGAGCTCACTGGAAACATAGTTTAAAAAAAAGCAAACCCAAAACCACCCGAAACCAAAACAAACGCCAGTATGTTTATTTGATGCAGACTGCATTATTTGTCCTGTGTTCTTTTGTGCTTGTATCTCCAGATACTCAGTGTAGAATTTGGGCTTCTCCAAATAATAAGGGTGAGACCTGGCCTCAGGAAAATAGTTAGTAGAGACTGACTTTGGTGGGACTAGGATTTCATCCAGAACAGTTATTCTGAAATTCAGGCTGTGTGATTTGATGTCTTTTGATATTACAGATGAGCAGGTTTTTGCCCATAATGAGTGAAATAAGAATAGGTGTTGTTTTAGTGGGCATTGTTTCCAAGTTTCTCAACAGCTTGTAGACCTTCCTTCCCACATAGTTTGAGCCTGACTTGAGAAGGAAGCAGGGTAGCTTATCTGGCATAACCTCTTTTTGTAAAAAAGGGTAGCCAGTCTTTCTGATGGGAAGAGAAGCTTGTGATTCCGATCACTTTTACAGTGGCTCTTCTGGAGAGCGACCGGTCTGCTTTCATTTGGTTGTACTTATGGCTGAGAGGGAGACAGGTCCCAGCATAGATGGAGATTCTGAGTATGCAGTTACTGAAACTTTCCTTGAAACTGTTTCCACATTCACATCTTTCGATTACGTACAAAATGTGTGGTGACCCCGTGCAGAGCTGCCTGAGATCACGTAATGGCTGAATTTTTAACTTCCAGGCAACAGGGAATACATTTGAGTTGTTTCAGGGCAGCGAACAGCATTCATTTCAGCCTTCAAGTTTGGGAGATGGTGCATTCTTCTTACCTTGAGATAAGAGCTGGTCTCGTTTGCATAGAGGTATGTTGGAAAGGATTTCTGGTTTTAATTTGAGAATAAATGCTAGCTCTGGCTTTGTAAACACCTGTTGAAATCAATGAATGTTTCATACTTCAGGTTTTCTTGTTTATTTATTTCCATCTCAAACTCTTGGTAGTGCATGTATGTGCCTTCCAGATCCTTCTCTTTGCAGGAGACTCTGTATAGTGGATTCCTATGGGTGGAATGCCAGTTTATCTGAAATTTATGCTACATGCATTTTGTGTGACATGCAGCCTTGTAGCGAGTATGCTCAGAAACACGCTTCTGAAGAGTTTGCTTTCTCTGGTCAGCGGAAAGGGGATAAAGTTCTGCATCGCACATGTCTGTGCTCATGACCTCTGCCTGTGCGGGAGGTGAGAAGCAGAACCCCAGGTTAAGCAGCATCTGTAGTTTCAGACAGCAGTACAAAAATTTAAGGGGAAAGAAGGGTTTTCTTTATCTATTGTAACATTTCTGAAAGTGTTGGTCATTTGTGGGTTGGTTACTCAAGGAAAGCGTACCATGGATGTGCAAAACACTTGTCATGCGATGGCTAAAGCACACCGAGATCTGAGGCAGAACCTTCACCAGCCAAGGAGCAGTGGGAAATACTTGTTATTGCTGTTGTGGTGAGAGGAGAATCCTGGTCCTACTTCTTGCTGCCGCTCCGTATTTAAACTCTGGTTATGCTCTGTCCTAGTCACCTCATGCACATGAGATTAAGGCAGTTCAGTAGTTTATAAGAATGTGTGAACTCTTAAATATTCAGGACTAAATATTTTGTAGGTAAACTTCCCCTAGAGAAGCATAACCCTTATAGTAACAGCGTGGCTGTTACTAAATAACAAGAGCAAAACTGTGCTAATGAAGTTGCTTACCAAATAATAAAAAGAATCTTTTTAATATCTGGAATGATGATAACACTTTCAGCTGTGGAAGCCAGCAGAGTTAATGGGGTGCATGTATTGTTTCTCCACATTATGAGGAAGATGTTTCACTTGTACTGATCTTTTTTTATGAACTATTCAAAACAATTGCCTTGTATTTGGGAAGGCAACTAATGCACGCATATTTGTGTGACAGTTTGCTACGATGCAAATTTCCAGCACTCTGGACTGCTTCCAAGAGCATTTTGGGAGCAGGAAACTACTTTTAGGACTAGACTAAGACCTCTTCACTAGCCTTGCCTTTTGCATACAGGGCATTAGGTCATGTTCAGAAGATCCGTCTGTCTGTCTGTCTATTTACCTGTCTAAATAAAACATCCGTATACACACATGTAGCCCTGGCTAGCAAAATGTGTTGTTTTCTGGGACAAAACCTTCAGGTTTTGATTGGCTGCTGTATCAGTAGACTGGAATACTTACTTACAGCTGTCCTCGGAGGCCTCTATAAAACTGCAGGTGTTCAGCTTTAGCAAATAGTTCTTATTATATGGATAGACTTTTGGCAGCTAGTAATGATGTTTCCTGAAATTGAAAAATGATTTTCTACCTTACACACTGGTTTTACATTACTGGAATGTTGGAGGAGAAAACAAATACCTCTCATCAAGTAGTACTGAGACTGTTTTTGTTAGTTGTATATATTTTCTGATTTGTATATTTTATACTGGAGTGCAAGGTTTTTCCTTAGCTGTTGTGGTCAGATTTGAAATCTCTTCCAGCACAACTCAAATTATGAGGAATTACGGAAGTGTCTGGCAACAGAGGGGTTATATCCTCCTTTATACAGAACTAGCAGCCGGCTCGTATTCAATGTACCACCAAACCCGGAGCTAAGAGGGCGTTGTAAACCCTTTAAAAATGTTGAACAGTATTGTAGAATACTGTGAAGAACTTTTTTTTTTAATATCACTGAGTAAGGCACATATGATGATTTTATGAGTGTATGGTTAACCCATTCTGTACCACTGTTATATAGTGCTGGAAGAAAATGGTGGATCATTTTGTTACGCTCACACTTTTGGGCAGTGAGATCGATGGTGTGCTGTATGTCACTTGTGGGAGCTGTAGTTTAGCTGCAGAGAGTTAAGTTATTTGGATCATATTTAATTATCCAAATGCTTGGCTGGATAATTTAGTGCTCAGGCTTTCCTCAGTATGCCCGCTTAACCTTTACAGTGCTAAATCAGTAACAGCTCAAGATTCTTCTCTCATAATTTCTTCTTATTTCCTAAATAATACCAAGCTGAAGTAGGGCTACATGAGTGTTTTAAGTGTACTATGACATATGTCATGATTAAGTCCCTGTTAGACACAGCTCAGGTCTATCAAATCAGAATGTTTCCTCAGGGAAAGCATCAATCCCTGAAAAAGCAGTGCTGGGAAGTTGACAGAGTCCTCTCAAGGGTTTAGAGGGCCCTAAACCCTCACCGTCATTTCTGTGTGGAGGCCTTTGGATGTGATATGAATTATTATCATACAGTCCTAAAAATATAACACAGTTGGGCAGCAGTTCCTACATTTTTTTGTGGTGGGTCAAAAATACTGAATATGAAGTAGATGGGAATTTCTGATTTCAGTAAATGGGGGCTGTGCAAGCCAACACAGCATGCCCAGGAGACCATCCGTGTTCTGGAAGGGAATATCAGGACTGAAGGTGCTTTTAATTTTTTTTAATTATTATTATTGGTTTGCTAAATCCTTGAATACATAGTTCTTTTGTTTGTCAAGCACAGTCCAGGAAAGTAACCCTATGCTTTGCCTGCTGTGAAAAGAAGCTGCATATCTGAAACCTTTACAGAAATAAGGTGACACCAAATGCAGATATTAAGCTTAAACCTCAAACTCTAGTATAATTTTGTCTGATGCTAATCCACACTGCTACAGACATGAGTTATTGCTGATGGCTTAAGTATGTGGCCATGTTCATTGTAAAGGTTCATCTTTATCTCCTTATCTGTGTTCCCCCTCACATTTCTCACACACACTGGCGCACAGTTCTGCATGTTTTTTTCATCATATGAAAGTATCATTTTCAAAGGCTTTTGCTTTTCACATCCATGTCAGTATTGCAGATTAGAATGTGACAGGGAATACCTGGTTGCATACTTCCTTTAAACCTGAGCCAGTAGCACTGCAAAATGTTAAGGGGAGCACCCTTTCATCTCACACCATCTACCACTTTAAAGTGAAAGGTTTGTTGATGTAATCCTATTTCCAATCTATAGAGGTCACCTGTAATGCATTGCTCTGAAGATAAATGCCTAGTACTGTTTGAAGTTAGAGGTTTCTTTTTTTTAAAGCAACTTTAATGGTATTTTGGTTTGCCAGGATACTGTGTTGAAAATTTTGAAGACTTCAGCTGGTTTTAAACCATTGTTAACCTTTCATTTGATTGTTAACAATCCTTTCCAAACTGATATTTTTATGATTTCAATATGTTTCAGGTCTTTTTTTTTTCCTTTGGCAAGAACTGATAAGTTTGAGGTAATCTGTGATGTGAGATGCAGCAAGTAGCTTCTAGATGACAGTACACTAAAGAAAGTATATACCCCTTTGGCAGTCAATGACAAAGATAATATTGATTTCACTGAGAGAAGGACTGTATCCTGCCAGGATATCACAGAGAGATGAAATGGAAACCTTAGCTCATAATTTAGTTCTTAAGCAATTGTGAAACTTGTATCCAGAATATTTTTTGATCTCTTTAAATATACCATTGGTTTTATGATTAAAAATAAAAGTCTCTGGAGACCCGTATGAAATGAATCACAACATCAAAAAAATAAGTAACCAGAATTGCATTTTAAGCATGGTACATATGCTATGTCCGTGTATATGTGGAATGGAAAATGCAAAATACAGTAATTTTTTTCATCTACAATTGTATGTGGATAGTTCCAGGTATCTAGCTTCCTAGACCATAAAAGGTACTGAACTTATTATGCCTTTGTAGGTAAAAACCTACCTCAACTGAAGTTAGTGACAAAACCCCAACCAGTAAGTAGGATTCAACTCCTTGTTTTCCAATTTCTGTTAACAATGTTGGTGTGCAGTATCTTATGGTTTTTCCCAAGTTGAGAAGTATTTCCCGGCTGAACTGTATTGGCAAATCCTCCTGGAAAAACACAGTTTGTGGGTTTTGTTGCTATAAGTCATACTATTTTTCCCCAATAAGAAGGTAGCACTTTATTTGACAGCTTAACTGCATCTACCTCTGCTGGCAATGCTAAGTCAGTTAGAGATGGGCTTTATTTTCTCCATGATCCTGACTGATCCTGGTAGACATGAGCTGGCAAAGACTTGCTGTAGCCCAAATAGCTGAATCCAAGCCTTTTGGGTACACCTGAGGATTTGGCACACCATATCAGGCATTTCTTATCTATATCCCTGCCTGTTTTGGTAGCAGGATAAACCACTCCACCTGTAAATTGCTCCACGGACAACTTGCACCGTGCTAGACTGCACATGCACGTGAAGCACTCTGGTGCACTTCTCAGAACCGGGCTCCCATTTCCAACCCTGTGGAGCAGTGCTGGAGGGAGGAAAGCTGCTTACCTAGTGTGGAGCAGGACCTCTTTGCTTGTAACCGCTCCGTTTCCTGACCCAAAGTAGTCATGTGGGGAGTTCAAGTCAGTTTAACAAGAGCAGGCTGACGTACAAAAGGCTTAATTTCTCTGGATCTTTAGCTGATTCCTGTCCTTTTACTGTTAATGCCCTTTTGTTTTTATTTTTATTTGTGTCCTCTGAGTTCAGCTGGCAGTAGGGAAAGTTCCCTGAGCTGACTTGGCCTGGTATGTGGTTTTTCAAGTCCCTTGCTGCTGCAGATGGAACCCACTCTCCAGGGCTCTGTCACTTTCCCTCTTTTGCTTTTTGTATTCGGTCGCTTCCTTACCATTCCCCACATATGGTGCGCACAGTTGCAATGACTTGCATCTGTCCAGAAGTGTGACTTTCTTAGAGCGAGCTGATTCTCCTGTTGCTTTGTGCACGAGCCAAAAAAGGACTGTGTGTTGCACAAGGCTGCCAGCACCCTTCTCCCAAGAGAACATGTGTGGTCCCTCCACATTCATCTGAATTCCCACTAACCCCAAAGATCAAGAATGTTTAGACTTCTTCCTGTCTCTGGTGGCCACCATTATCAGAATGACTTTGTCTGCCCAGCAAGTTAAAACTCGCTGCTATTACACTTCCAGTTCTATTGATGATAAGCTGTGCAAAGCATCAGTGTCATATATTGTATTTAACATAAGGAGCTGTTTGACACAGTGTATCCTTGAAATGTTTATAGTGAGTAAGCAGAACTTTGAATTCACTTTAATAAAAACTCCCTTTAACCTCAGAAATGGAGCCTGTGCTATAAAGTTTTATCTCTCTGTGATGTTCACCCTTCTCATTCTGAAGGCCAAATACTGCATAATAAATGGCAGGGCGCCTCTCTCCATTTTATTATGCTTTTCCTTTTGCTGTGTATGTTCAGCACATCCAACAGGAGGAAAATAAAGATCCTTCTTTGAATTCCCATTACATGGAGGGCAGTTGGCATTGCTGACCCTTTGTTTCACTCCCCATGGTCCCTGTCTCAAGAAAGAAGAGAGTGTTGCAAACTGATTATCTTTAGAATGTGATTTATTACCTGCTTAATCCCCTTCCTTACTGGCTATTCAAGTTGTCTCTTAGAAAGAAGAACTCTTCTTTGATAGATCTTAACAATCCTCTTATCTATGATCCTCTTGAAGCTTGTCGAAGACACAAAGCAGTATAAGAGACAATGCGATGTCTCTATGACTCAGAGACTGTGAGAAAGAGAGCTACTTAGCAGCTCTGGAGAGAAGTACTGGTTTGTCATGAGAGAGGCCAATATGGTTTTAGAGAACGTGGCAAAGCAGAATTTTGTTAGTCCTAGTTTCACTTTACTGATGTATGCCATTATCCTTTCCTGACCTTTTGCTGAAAGGTTAGGTGACCCAAAATTGCTGTGATGTCCTTAGATGCAACTGAACTGATATAGATGGTCATTGCTTGAGTGCTCCTTCCAGCCTGCGTTTTGCCCTGTTGCACCCAGCCACAGGATCAATAGCTTTAATTTAAGTCCTGCTCAAACACTCATAATTTTGATGTTTAGCAGTTTTCTATAATAATAGCTAAAGACTAGTAAAGCATGCAAAGAACATTAAGGGTTAATGGTCCTCCTCCTCTCAATTTATCCCAAGCCACCAGGAGAGACAGCAAAGGGATACTCTAGCATGCTTTTGTATGGGGATGTTACATGATGTAGGGTTGATTCTCTTGCATTGAAGAAGTTCCAGATGGAAGTCCCTGGCTGAAAATTACTGTGCGAGTATGCTGGAGAAGTATCTCCACGTATTTGTCCTTTCTACAACCAGACAGTCTTCTGATGGCCACTGAACTGCATGGACTTTTGATCTGACTTGGTCCAGCCATTCCTGTTTCTTAAAACGTGTGCTACACGTTCAAGAAGAAAATGGGCCAGTGAATAAAAGACACGGTCTTGTCTTGTGTGAAAATTCATTCTTCACTTTAAGCAAATTAACTTGCATAGTATATTGTGGCTTCCCTATTTCATTTTTTTTTAGCTAGATAGGAGATTTTTTAGTGGAATCTTCTCTATGTAATACATGTATGATTTCATTTGCTCCTTACAGACCTTGTCTCAGGCCATAATTCTTGATTTCTCCTAATTAGTTGCTGTGGAAATGATTATGTCATAAACACAAACAATGGGAATATAAGGAGCAGATGAAGTCTTAAGAAGCAAAGATTTGTTTTCCTGTAAATGAGCAAAAAACCCAAAGGAGAGGCATTATAATAGTTTCTGCATTGTCTTTCGTCTCAGGATTTTACAGTACTTCTCAAGTATTAATACATTAAAGATTTTTGAAGAGCTGCTGCAGAAATGGTGTTGAAACCTTCCATGTTAGTTGTCCTCAGTAACTCATGATCAAATCATTGTTGCTTGCGACTAAAAATAAGCTTCTTCTTGCAAACTGAGCCTTTGCTCTGAGAACTGACCGGATTCTTCCCAACGTACTCATCATCACTACTTACAGAGATTCTGCTGACCAAGTTATTTACACCTGTGCAGTCCAATTTGCTTCAAGGCTCATTTTATCCCTCTGCCTTCAGATTATTTCCCTTGGAGGTTTTTAGGCCGTTCCAACACTTTCAATAGCGTTGCCTCACTGTTGCTGCACTATGTGAAAGAACAGTAGATGATTGTATCGAAGGACTACAGGGTGGAATGGAATCTGCAGCTGCGTCAATCTCCACTACTTTCTGCATGACTATCGGGAGAAAAATCAATAAAAATATATATTTTTGCCACTGAAGTCAGCACATGTGGCTAAGTATCCTCTGGGGAATGAAATCCATCACTCCACACAAGCCCACTGTATAGCAGCGTTCTCCTTAAGTGGTCAAAATGGAGCTTGTGTGGTGTATAGGCCATGTGAATTCACGTGTGGATTTCACCAAGGGAGAGGCTCTTTGAGTCAGAAGATGCCTTTTTGCATAGTCACTTTCAGGGTTGTACTATATTTTGGCATTCACAACACCTCTGTCAGACAGCTGAATATTTATAACTGCTGCATTTTACAGATGGGAAAACCGAGGCGCAGAGAGATTAAATGACTTGTCTAAAGGCGCACAGTCAGTTAATGGCGGAGTGAGCACAGAGCTCAGGGTGTCTGCCTGCCTCCTTGCTTCCACAGAACATTTCTGGAGCAATATAGAAGTGATGTAATGAGCACGCAGAATTGTCTCCAAACAAAAATATCTCCAAGGGGGCATAAAATGTCCGCAACAGCTCTTTCAACATGCAAGAACAGGTTAATGTGGTCTTTTCTTTAGTGATTAGAAGGGATGCTGAGGTGTTAAAACATATACTTTTCCCATTGATAAAAATGACAGAAATTATCCTGCTCATAGCTATGAAATAGAAAATCTACATAGCTCTTTGGCTTACAGATAAAAGGCTTTTGGAAGCTGAAGCTGTAAGTGCAGGTTAGGAAGTAGGATCCTCTTGTCAGCTGCCCGCATCTGTATTTGAACTATGCAGTAGTACCTTTCCAGCATTGCCTTATAATATGTCTGTGTCAACCTTATAGAACTCAAACATGCACAAGAAAGATACACTAAGAAGGGCAAAATGCTTTTGCATAGTTTTTATGTTATTCACACAGCTGGAATGTTTACAGCATAGTACAGAGTGTAACAAGAGCAAATGCTGAACCACATCAAGCGGTTCCCTTGTTGTGCATGTCATTTAAATATCAAATCTATAAGGGCGTTTGCTATGTTCTTCACACACAGAAAGACCACAACTAAGTGACTGAAAAGTATCCCATGAGTTTTTAAAAATGCGGACAAACAACTCTCTTCTTTTGATAATTGCAAATACATTGTTCCACTCGGTTGGTTCTGCAACATCTGGTGTTTTATAAAGCATTTTAAAATGTCATCTCCCTTCCCCGTTTGCCCACACCCTTCCCACTGCACCTTAACCCCAGCATAACAAGAAACTTTAATTTCTAAGGAAATTTATGGAAAATCTTGCAGAACAAGAGTGGAGGTATAGTGTCTGTATAGATTCGACCTGTTCTTTAAATTAACGAGAAAGCCAAGTCAGTGGTGTGGAGCAACACTACTATGTAAAAGAGTTTCTAGGAGGCAGATGAACAAGATTCTGGGCTGATGCGGTGGAAAGGTGCTATTAAATGACTCTTGCAGAAGAGCTTACTTAGGACTTTTTGCTTAGTAGTGTTAACTTGATACACTCGTCTTGGCATTAAGTTTTATTAAAAGGTCACAATGTGGTTTCTCAAGAATGAAAGACTGTAACCCGCCTCGTTGGTCCTGGTTTGTGTCCAGCGTTTGAATTGGAAGTTGAGCGTTGTTGCTTCACAGTTAGCAAGTTGGTGAACTAGTTTTTGAATGATGATGAGCTTACAGGTTAAGGAATCAAAGTGGGGAAAGGGAAAGGCCATCACTGTGTAGTGTTTGTCCACCATCAGGCTATTTTAGCGTTCTTCACAGAAGTTCTTGTCAATCCATTGTGGCATACAGTGAATACAGTGCTTTGAGAAGTAGGTGGTGAGTAAGGATGCTAATCTAATAATATAGAAATGAGTAAAGATAGAAATCTAATGATATAGAAATAACTGCAGAAGCTTCGCAAAAAACTTCCCAAAGCAAGTGGTCTGTATAAATATCGTGAGGTGTGTGGGGGGTGTTCACCCTGCCTAATTTTATCTATCAATTAGGCACATAGTCTAAGCAGGTTTTGTAGTCCCTGTTTTGAGTGAAGAGAAAGGGAGCAGGGGCACCTCTAGATGGCAGTTCATCCCACCTGTCTAGGTGAAGCTAGGTGCTCACTTTTCATCTGAGTAATTTAGATGGGATGAATCTCGCCTTTACTAGTCAGCACAGAGGAACATGCTTCACAATCCAAGGAATTTAAATTAAGACTTATGTCCTTAGCTCTTGACCTTTGTTAGAGGTCTTTTCCAATCTTAATGATTCTATGAAGTCAGTGGAGTAGAAGATTTCTTCTGTATATAAGTCATAAGGGCTGAAGAAAAGTATTATGAACTTCTTCCTTGGTAAAGTTGTTTTTTTTTCATAAATGCACTGTACATGTGGCAAATCCTAAGGTAAAACCCATCTAGCTACAGTCAGAAGGTTATGTTAAATGTATTCGTTTCTTTTTCCATAACTGGTGAAAATCACCAGAATTTTATTCATAATGAAAGATGTCGTATTGAGGTCTGTTTTTAAAAGGAGACTGACACATAATATACAGGTGATTTCTGATGGTGGGCCTGCCGAGTACGATGTTCTGCGTTCTTGTCCTCATGTTCCCACTGGCACAGCACTTCTCCACGGGCTACTGTAGACTTACTTAATTTGCCTAGAATCTCTAGTGCCCGAGCCAAAGATTTATTAGTGGCTAAACAGAAGTGCAGCCACTAAGAAGTCTTATTCCGAGTTCTGTGTGACCTTAGCCAAAATGTTGTTAGTATCTGAGGAGATGCACTGTGACCCTGTATCCTTAACCTTTCTCATGCCTGTTTTGTCAGAGCTGTGTGACTGTCAGATACCCTTACCTGCTTTACTCTCACTAAGGAAGTAATAAGCAATGAAAGTACAGTAGCACCGTCTTCAGCATGGGTTAGAAACCAGAGCACCTCTTTTAAGGTCCCAAGTAAGCTTGTACCTGTGTGGTGTCATCTGCTTTCCTTTCTGATATAGTTCATAAGATTTTCCAGCTTGTGCTGCAGTTAGACTTCCATTTTCCTAGCTAGAAATTTCTAGTATTTCCTACCTAGTATTTATTCTACTTTTTATAATGAGCATATCTTGTTTAAATTAACAAAACAGAAATTATAAGGATTATTTTTGCTCCTTATAAATAAATGAAAGGGGCAAGTTTCAGAGTGGGAGATGTATTTTTGCAGGGAAAGGCATAGTAAAACCATTAATTTTATTTATTTAGTGTATACTTAGGCTGAAAGTTAAAGTAAGGTAGAACAGTCCCATAGGGATAGTGGACACAAGCATTCTAGCTACAGTTGAGTTTGATAGGTTTTAAGAATGGGCTTATGGAGAAGGTTATGGTCTTAAGCACAAAGGCCTGGATTTGAACACCTAGGGTGGGAGAGAACATAGGGATTGTTTCTTCCAAGAAGTCTTCATCTTCTAAATCCTTGGGTCAATTCATGCCTTTTTGATAGTTTGTGACATGCTGCTATTATGAAACGGAAGTAACAAAGATGTAAAACTTTGCTAGCTGCAATCTTTAAATCTGCCAGTTTCTGCTCACGAACCTGTATCCCTGTCCCTGTTGTTCCCTGCTTTGCTGTGACGATTCACGATGATGACAGCGATGCCAGCCAGCATCCCCTCAGCACTGCGAGCAAACACTATTCCTGAAGCCCTACAAGTTTAAGAAAGAAAGGGAAATGGTGATTCCCTTTGGACCGTCAGCCACATGACCTTTTGTTCTCACATGGTTGAGTCCCTCTTCTGTACGTGACTGCCACTCGGGACTTTTTCTGGCTTTTGTCCATTTTATTCCAGTTAGCATTTAGTTCACACATCGTTATGGGAAGCGCTGGTTACGAAGATACGCAGCGCTTGTCATAACAGAAGTATTTCGTACGCACCTGCAATTTGACGTTTGTGTTGGGGGAACATTGCAGAGTGAATAAAAAAAACTGAAATAATTTGCTTTTTTCTCAGACTCCATGTGCTGTGGAGTTGTTTTGTTGAATTTTTGGAGGAAGGGCGTCGAGGTGGTTTGTTGAGGTGTTTTTTGTTGTTGTTTTTTTAAGAACAACTTGAAGGTGTGTTTATGGCGTTAGGGAGAAGGTACATTGTGGGTTACAATGCTATACGCGGAGAAGAAAGGAAAATCTGTAAGACAGATGGCTATTAACGTGGTGTCAATACCCTATTTTTAAATGCAAGGGGAAAAAGGTGTTCCATATATAGTCCTCAAGCTGGAAGCTTCGTGTTTGTAATAGCACCATGGCGATGTGCAAGGATTAATCACTTCCTGTGTGCTATTTGTAACAGCAGCGTTAACAAAAAGCGTTCTCAAGAAGTGATATATTCTCATTGCGTTTGATCCTCTTTCTTCAGACATGCCTGTTCTGTACACTCATTCAGACCGCCCCAGCCACCTTTGCAAATGAAAGGACCTACAAACCTGCTTGTACCTGACCACCTGAGAATCCCCCTGAGGCTTGAAGCTCTTTGCCACTGTACCCAGTTGTCTGTCCCACATAGCGGAGGCAAGAAGGGGGAGGGTGTCAGGGCGTGCTGCAGCTGTTCTCTGCTGTGTCCCAACCAGGTGCTCACAGAATTAGGGAGCTATAAATGGCTTCCTGATAGTGATCCTCAGCTTGCCTTCCCAAAGCGAAACTGCCCAGGAGAGCGTCTGGCCTGATAGCGTTCACAAAAAGCAGCAGATTTTGGCCTTGAAACGCTTCTTACTGCTCGTTGCAGGAACTCGAATGGCTGAGAATGACCTAATACACTTCAGCAACTGCCCTGAAATTAAGAGTTCGGTCTCATATATCCACATTAAGTGGAAAGACAAACAATTTGAGTTATGTTAGCAATGCTTCTGTAATGGAAAATGTTGATCCTTACGCTGGTGGGAATTTTCTCTAATTGATCTTCTGTATTCAAGAAACTGTTATTGGAAACTGATATTTCACACCTTCATAGCGTGGTGATTGTTACTTACTAAGTGCTTTTATATCACGGTGTCTGGGAGTAAAGGGTCCCCAAATACATGTTAATGTTAATCCATCTTGTCAAGGAAGTTTTTTCATGATGTGGTGTAACTGGACAATGAGCTTTGCTTTATAGTTTAATGCAAGGCACGTTTAAAAAGCAATTTCAATTTTTTTTTTAGTAGTTTTAATATTTCATTCAGAGATTCAGGGTTTTTTTGGGAGAGGAGAAGATTCGTTTTTGGGGGAGGCTTGTTTGGCAGGTAGTCATTGGCGGTTTTTGTTGAAAACTGAGTGTCAAGGCAAGAGTCAAGTTGCAGTAAAATAGCTTGTGGTACAAGGTAAACTGTGTGTTTCCATGGAATATATCCTGCGATGAAAGCTTCTTTCTTAAGTAGTCACTCTCTCTAAATAATGCATTCTTTCCAGACACTGTTGCTATTTTGTTCTTTGACAGGTAATTACAAACTGGCTCCTCAAAAAGAAAAAAAAAGAAGAAAAAAAAAAAAAAGCCATACACCTACAGGAAGGCTTTTAAATGCAGGTCCTACTTAATCTGGTTTAATCTTTGTTTATATAAATTCATCTGTGTTTTGAGAGCTCGTTTTTCAACTTTGCAGCACCGTCTATATTTATTTCTCTGAAACTTTTTGCAGCTCTCGTACTATGAGAAAAAACAATGCTGGCAGTAAGTTTGTGTATATAAGCTAAAGGCTTTTTGAAATGCCCACGTTTCTGCCAACTGCAGTTGCTGGTTTTAACTGGCAAGCTAATACCACCCTCATAGAGCAGTGCCTTAAAAAAAAGCCAGGATTGCAGATGATGTTTGTGAATTCATTCCTGAGGTCGAATATAATGCTTTATCTCAAAACAGGCAGTTACAGAACGATGTCATTTTTATGCAGCATCCTCGTTGCACAAAAGAGCCATGAAACAGATAAATGAAAGAGAAAAAGGGAGGGAAGATTCAGGGAGAGGATGTGACTCAGGGATTCAGGATCCTTCCAGATCGATAGAGCAGCCCCAGAAAAAGAATGACATCCAGCTGCTGCAAATGGACAGATGGAGAAGAGGCCTAGGATTGAGAAAAAGAGTGAGTGGAGGAGTAAGTGTGGTCAGAAGTGTAGGGTGGAGTTCATCTTTTTTGCATTTCAGAAAAGGAGAGAGGCAGTTGGGTTTGGGAATGAGCAAGATCCCAGTGAAGGCAAATGAGGCTTGCTTCCCAGAGTGAAAGGATGTTTGGTGGCCCTAATTTTTTTTTTCTTTTCTGTATTTTCAGTGAAAACAAAGATAAAATTCTTTCCTGGTGATCTTAAATGGTTTCCTGCATTCAGTTAGGTGTAACCCTGTCACCCCAAATCAAAATATTTTGTTGAGTTTTAAAATACCGTGTTTTTTTCCTTCTTTAAAGTTGAATTTCAAAATGGAAGCATAATTTAGAAGCAATTGCTTTGGAATTTAAGTGATGTGTCTTAGGTTTTGGGGGATTTTTTTCAAACTATTGCTGATTTCAACCTGAATTTCTAAATCATTTTCAGGTGGGCTCAAAACTAGCACAGTATTCAGCACTACCAAGCTGTACAAATTGTGAAATGTCTTGGGGACTTTTTGCTGTGTGCAATGCATAATCGCTTTCAAATTCTGTAGATACCGTCTAATCCATGTGGCCTTGGATCCAACCTGCAGTGCTCAGCCCCTAGTTGTGTGCCAAACACCTATGTCACTTGGGATTTCAGATTACTTGTTCATAGTCAAGAAAAGAGTGCCAGCTCATGCTGTGTCAAAGACCATGAATGAAATTCATTAGCTGTTTCCTGTGCCAAAAATTATTTTTAGTTGTTGTAAGTGCTGGTTATGTATCCTTTGTAAAATGAGCCCCTTTAAAATGGAGGCATTGGAAGTAACAGGCCACTTATGAAAATTATTGTTGTATTAATTTATTTGGCTTTATCACAGTGAGAAAATAGAAATAACTAAATTGTTTGCTTAAAGCTGCAAAAAAAAAGGATCTCCTAACCAAAGAATTTATGCTTATTTTAGTGATAAACTGCATACCCTTCACTGAGTGCTGGAAGCCTCCTTCTCTTTTTCTAATAGTTGTCCCTTGGCACATTCATCTCTGTGTGTTGCTTAGAGGCCTGTCTGGTAATCTTTAGCTAGTTTTAAATCACAGGTTTCTCCATATGCAGGCCAAATGTTACAGAAGATACTGAAAGTTCATGCATGCATGCGCACACACTCTCAAAGGCTTTAAAACATCCACGGATATCTTTAAAGGGCATATGCTAACAGGAAAAGTTAATATGCTGTGGTACAGGAAAGAGTTTCAGAGCAAAAACAAGTTGTCAGATATTCATAAAATGGTTTTAAGAGTACACAATTTTGATCTGTGAACTGGTTTCGGGTACCTAGAAACTAGGGGGCTTGTTTGACTCAAGTTACAAGTCTTAATCTAATAATATTTAAACTATTGCAGGACATTTTAGTTCTCATTCGAATGCTTTTCCTAGTTACAGGAGGCTATTAACGTGCTTTAACTGTTCTATGCTGCAGTAGGACTTTCTATTCTAATATCTTTTTGCTTCGCTTACTACTCTTAGTGCTCGTTGCAGATTTCTTAAATAAAGATGGTTTTGTTGTTCGAGAAGCTCAGGCTTGAGCGGTTGCAGGGGCTTCGAGGAGGTCATGGAAAACCTATACAAAGTTAGGAGAGAACTCTGATTTCTCTACGCCATATTCTTTCACGAAGACCACCTTGTCACTCACAGGTGAAATGGAGCCACTTGGGATCTAGTGTTTGTCACTTCCTGTAGGAAGTACTGGAGGATATTTGTGGTAGGTGTTGGCTGAGGTGGAGTTGTTGGTGGTGTAGCATCATACTTGTGTTGAAATCAGGTTATGTTGAACCTGAGCTTCTTCCATAAGCTGAGGAAGAAGAATCTGGTATGAGTGAATATCTGGCGGTGCTACTGAGCACAGCTAGTTCCTGTCTTTCCCAGGTTCCCCAATGAACACCTTTGCTCCTATGGATTGCTGTGTCATGAGACAGAGTAAATTTGGGTGGCAGTACATGCACGTGTGAGCACACTTGGTGCACTCATGTGCATACTTATGTATGCACTCTTGCCAAATCCCAAGATTTGCTTCCAGTTCAGATTTGAGGATTGATAATATAGACCCTGTTCTGCTATTTCTGCCCTGGTGAAATAATTTATCAAAAAATGTAGGCTTTCACCTAAAGTTTGTATTTCCGTTGAAACCAATAACTTCATTCTTGGCAAAATAACCAATTCTTGTAAACAATAATAAATTTTGGTTGACTCACTCACCGGTCTCTACATCTCTTCAGTGACTAGAACTGTGTTATGAGTAAGTTTCTTCTAAACTTAATCTTTCCTTAGACTTCAAACAAACCTGACTGTGCAGAGGGGCTGTGTTAACAGTTTGCAATATTGTTGTCCAACACTACTCAGGCAGTGAAGGGAAAGAAAAAGATATCCTTACCTTTCTAAACTGTGTTTACAGTAGATTTTCCAGCTGAAATAAAAGAGGATACTTCTGTCAGTTCATGTGATGGTTGTTCAGCTCTTTGGTATGTCTTGCTCTTCTGTGTTCTCTGTAAGAGTCGTTCAGTGTGGAGATAATGGGGAATATGCAGCTGCTGTCCATGTCCCAGGAAGGAAAGATATCAGATAAAAGCTTCACCAACACCCTTTTGTTCAAAGAGAATGCAAGAGCAAATTTTTGATACGGGCTCATATCACATGCTTGGAATAAGTTATTTTATGACTGACGTAAAGATTTAGACCTCCTATTAATCATGCAGTTTTTGTGAAAATTGTTATTGATCAACACTCAAACTAGATTTAGGCAGGGGATTGTTTTCTTAAATTTGAGGAAGATGAGTTTTGCCTTTCAACTTTTGTCAGTCCTCATCTGCATGTTGGGAGGGGGTTTGCTTTTTGTTACGATAGGCTGTAGTGAACTGAGACTTTTCTGGTCAGCAAGAGCAGTCAGGGAAAAAGGGGAAGCAAAGGAAGAGAAGTTTGTTGCAAGGCCAAATTTTAGGTTTTTTTGGATAACCATGACAAAGCAGCTCTCTCTTAGAGCATCCCTATGATTTTATTATACCTCCTAAGGACAGTTAGGGCTCTGTACATGCACAGGGTAGATGCATGGCCTCGACAGAAAGGTATGAAGTATGCTTGAGTATTTTGTAGTTTAGATGTGTAAAACTGTAATTGCTATTGGATAACTGGCAGCAAACTGATGTATTTCAGGAAGAGATTTGGCACAGGAAGATTTATCATCATCTTCATGTTCCAGAGAACGTGGTGGGTTATAGACTCGGTGAGGTATTCTCTACATTGTGCACTGTGCACCACACAAAGAAGTTTTATTTCAAACTGATTTCACATATCCTTTCAGTGGAGAGAGGCAACGTGTTGGATGTTCATGGGATTTTCAGTAATATACTTAGTCATCAGGAGTTATGTCATGATGATCTTTTATAGAATACATAAAACAGCGTGTTTAGGAAAAGAAATTCTTGGATGACTAAAAAATTATAACTAGCAGAGAGAGTAATGACAGATCACCATAGGAAGTTCTTACTGATGGAAGTAGGCACAATGAACAGCATTGGCATTGACATAGATTGTCATAAGCCATATTGAGAACACTAGTTTTCCACGCCGTTGGCTATTCCTGACTGCTAGCAAAGATTTTGGTCATATTCCAATGTTTTTTTCATAGTTAAAGGTCTCACAGTAGCAATAATTTTAAGTCTTCTGTGTATTAAGCTGCAAAAAACACATAAAAATAATCTATCTTTCAATTCCAATAAAGTGGAAAAAACCAGAAATGTAGTTCTTGCCTCCACAGAGGCTGTTGGCATTTTCCAGTAGTTAGAAAAATAGCCAGTGTGAACAGACCAATTTGTGTTTAAAATACAGATTTACAGTGTCAGATGGTATCTCATTCTGAGCAATCTTGTCAACACATAAGGAAACAACATATTCTGCCTGAAGTAATATGTGGACTGTAAATCATAACGTTACCTCAAGAAAAACCCCACCCCTTTTCCTATAATTAACTTACACAAATCTAATTTTTTAAGTCATTACAGTAGCAAGTACTTTCTAGAATTTCAAGGCTATAAAGCCCCAGGAATCCTAGAGAGAGAAAGGTTTTGGTAAGAGGCCAAATATTCTGAGCACCTTGTGTGTATTTGGGTGTGTATCTGTATATATATAAAAATATAAGAGAGGAAAGATTCTACATCTTAATTAGACTGTTGGATCTGAACACAAAATATTAGCCAATGCAGTGCAACAGTAGAGCAGGACGTAAGAGCTTAGCCTAACAGGAAAACCAAAAGTTTTCTTTGAATCTGGGGATTTGGGGATCTGTTTTTTTCTGAGAACTATGTGACAGCTTTGATCAGCTCCTCACACAGTGGAAAACTCTTTCTATTTACTTCAAAATAAAAGGGAAAAGCCCTTAAAAAGATAGTTTGTCCTTAAAGTAGCCCAACACCGCTATTGGCAGGCTTTGGATTGTTGACATCTCCTTTCTCCTCTTGACAGGTAAATCAAGTAAAACATGTTTACTGACTTGGCATAGAATTCATCAAAATAATGCTCTCTATGATCCTTAAGTGATAACTTCATTATGAAAAAAAAGTCCTCATTATAAGTTCCTCACATAAAGTATATTCTGTCTTTACTTGGCAACAGAAATATGATTTTTAAAATTGAAGCAAACAGGTTCTATAAAACGGAGGCATCCAGTCCTCCACTGGCTTTTTTTAGCTTTGTGTATAGCTCATTTCACTAAATGAAGTATGATCTGTGTTTTCCATATGATAGAAGTATTGACTTCTTTAACTGAGATAAACCCTAAATTTAGGGGATTTGGGTAGGAATAGATACTTGATAGATGTTTTACACAGATAAGGAAGAAAAAGACCCCAAAGCCTCAAGGTCAGTATTTTAAAGCAATGTTATTGAGCAGTCTGAGTATTTATGACATGATAGATGTTACAAAAATTCTTTGAAAGAAGCTTCCATGAAAGGATCAGCATGAAGAACTGAAATGTTGAAATGTGATTTTTATATAGAATTTTATTCACATTTGGCAACCAGGA
>VZZY01004013.1:0-50351 GCA_013400335.1 Eurystomus gularis | reverse complement strand
GGGGGGGGGGGGGGGGGAAAGCTATTTTTATTCCGTGGTGCTGAGACCAAAATTCAAGTTTTCTTTAAAACGCATTGTAAATGGGGTATTTGGTGGAGGCTATGAACTACTTTAATACATATTCCATCATTCTGTGCTGCATTTTTTTCTTGTTTTTATTCACTTCAGCATACTGAATGATTGAAAATCCAGCTACAGCTAGCATAGGCTTCATTGTTGGAGCTGAAGCCTTAGATGTGCACTGAATGGCAAGTGGTGTACCCAGAAAACCTAGTGCTGTCTAAAGGAAAAGAAGGGCTGGGGTAGTTGGATGAATACTTAATTCCTTATATCTGTTTTATGTCTCCAGTCAGCCTGGAAACACAGATTTCCTAGTGAAAGAGTTATATGGTCTTTCCAAGAACTCTGCTCGCCTGCAAAAGAAAAGATTGGCTTCTATGTAAAGTGTCAGCAGTGAGGGAAAAGTAGGAAAGAAGAAAAAAAGATATTGTGTAGGAATCTCAGCAGAAAAGTTAGCTTTGAAAAAAATAACATTCCTACTGGCACAACCCCATGGCCTATAATAAAGATGAAATCCTCACATGACAGAACACTCCATTCCCCCGTGTCAGAAAAAGGACACTGTCTAGCAAAGAGTTTCGGTTGCCCAAAGCAGTAAATACCAACACTCTGGAATGAGACAAGAAATGGTTTCTTTCTGTTCTATAAATTCTGTCTCCTTCGCTAAAATCTCACGTGGCACGCCTCTGGAACGGTAAGGAAAAAAAAACAAAACCAAAATAAAAACTAACCCTCCCGAAAGAAACAAACCTTTAAAATTTTAGGATTAAATCTGCAGATTCTGTCTGTTTTCTTCCATCTGTCATTTATTGCATCCCTAGCTTTTTATATTTCAACAATAGTCGCTGTAATTTACCACTTAACAGTTGTAGGTGCTTATGTCAGCAATCAAAATTTTTCCAACAGGAGAAGGAAATTAATATTTTTGCTTTGTGTTTTCAGGGCTTAATGCATATGGTCACCATACTGCAGTTCCAGGGTTTAGTTTTTTCTTTAAATTGTTTCATGAATAACTTTATACTTCTGCTCATTTGGGATAGCTATGGAAAAAAGGAAACGTTATATTTGATCCCTTACCGTTGAGAGAAGGAAAGGCAAAAGCACCATAGCTTGGCATGGAAACCCATCTGGTTAATTCAGTGGAATAACTCCCTTTTGGCCATCTTTCTGATTATTGTATTATAACATATTCTGCTTCTTTTTCCAGTCTGGCCTCTTGTACATACACAAAGATACAAGTGAAAAATGGAAAGATTCCACTTAAGAAGAATTTGACCCATTTGTACCAGTAATTTTGGTTTCAAACAGAAATATAAAAGTATGCTTGATAATGCATGTCTCCTTATTCTTCATTGTCTGCCTTCCCTGATCACATTTTTCATTAGTCTTTTCCTTATTTTACCAAACTATTTTTATTAATGCAGCATTCTTTTCATATGTATTATAAATCATTTTAATGCAACAGGCTATGAGCATCTGCCCTTCTTGTTGAGAGGAGACCCTCGCTGTTTTGCCAGAAATGTTTCTTGCATATCTTTTTTATGTTCAATTTTAAGCTTTTTTTCATTTATTCGGTTGTTGACAATTACAGTGGTCAGAATTGTGCTGTATACAAAAGACACGTAGCCATCCTTAACAGAAGGTGTGGATCCAACTAGATGAAGTTATAAACAAGGCAACTTTGCGAATCTCAAACTCACTGTCATGGTTTTTTTCCGATAGTTTCCCCAGCAGTGCCATTATGGATGTAAATGAGCATGTGAATTATGTAAATGTAAATTATTATTAGAATGATAATTTAAAAATTTTTAGAGTAGTTCCAACCATAAACAGACACAATCTTTTATGTCTGCTTTCCATTACAGGTCTCATTTTAATTGGAGTACTAAATCTAGGCCCTTTGATTCTCACTTTTGGCAATCAGTCTAACCTTTTTACCTTTATTTATGTTTTAGGGATTGAAAATTATGTTTTAATTAAGGCAGAAGGGGAGTTTGAATTTGGATCTTTTGGCCATACAACTTCTTTATCAACATAAAAAAAACATGCTATACAACAGTCCCCTCTCTGAGGCGACACAGAGAGAAGCACACGGTTCCTTTTTTTTCATTATAAAACTCAAGTTTCAATCAGAAAGGGAGCACAATATAATTTTGGCTAAAATGGACAAAAGATTTTATTTCATGCCAGTATAGAATAAAATAATTTAAAGAAACCTCGAAATTTGCCATGAAATGGAGCTATCATCTTCACTGTCATCACTTCTGATCCTTCTGTTTTTTCCACTAACTTCCAAATAATACGGATAAAGCCCAAAGATCAGTAGATCCATCTCATCCTCCTGATTTATATACCATACTACAACATAAACAACGTTATGACTATTCTTGGCCTTCATCTTTGGTGGTGGTAGACTTGGTCTCCCTTCAAAATTATACGTATTAAAAGTATAATTGCCATTAAATAGTATATAAAAGTATAATGCCATTAAATCCTATGAACTCTGGTTGTATCTGGTATAACTAACTTGCATTTTGAATGAAAACCTTCTATTTTTAGTTGTTTAACCACATTATTTTTCTGAGGCAAGTGGATATATACTGCCTTTTGCAAGACAGTTCTGATGTAAGAAATGCTAGTAGCTGTCTGCATTTTCCTAAAGAACAGTTACGGGATCACAGTTGAGGCCTGGACAGACTGATGGCTCAAGGTATGGAGATTCTAAGAAATAAGACATTTTCACTTTGCCCAGACATTCATATATGAAGGGTTAACAAAGCTCAGGTTTCAGTAGGAAGAAAGATGCCTTTCCGTACAACACTAACAGAACTTTCTTTTGACACAAATATGTTTAATCACCCAACGCGCAACAAGTGCAATCATCCAGAGTAATGGTGTTCAGCCAAATGTAACATCACAAGCACTGAAAGGCTTGAGTTACAAATTCTTCCAGAAAGGATAAAACCAGTGGTTTTGGTTTGTATAATTTGGTTTTGTATAATTGAAAGTTGTTAGTGTCTGTGTTTATGGGCCAACAAGAGCACTTGGGTGCCTCTTGTCTGATCAAGACTGTCGCCTTCAGTGTCCTTCAGGAAAAGAGAACCGCCAAACACCACAAAAGGTGACATTTGAGCAGACAAGGCGTTGAGCTGAGTCCATTAATCTCTTATTAATCACACTGACATTTTAAAGGATTATTTTCTTGAGCAGGGGAAAAAAAAGAAGTCTCCCAATAGCTTACAGATATGATGAGGACTGGAAACAGGATGGGTAGTCACAGGCCAATGATGGATTGGATTTTCTGTTACCAAGAGACAAAATAAACAAATGTGTTTTATCCTGAGAATGTCCACCTGGGGAAGAGTTCTCAAGGGACAGTCAGTCACTAGGCCTTTTGGCTTCCTTGGATTGGGATCAAGCTCCCGAGATTGTTCCAAATTTTGGACAGCTATCTGAACCAAATTTCCCTATAGCTTATTGGTATATGGATTTTTTTTTTCTCTCATTACCAAGTTTTTTGATGTCTGGATAGGCTGGTTAACTCTTTGCTCTTGCGTTTCCCATCAGCCTTAAGTTTCTGAAAGTCTTGAGCAGTTACCTTTACTTGTAGCAACTGTAGCAGAGATCCATAGCTTGCTGGTCAAGACAGTATGTCCATTTAAAGCCCTTCCCTTCTCTTCCTTCTCTTGCAATTCCAGAGAACTACAACCAAGCAATGCTGCATGTAAGATTACCTTTCTACCTGCCCAGATCCCTCAGGAACTCACGCAGCTCTGCTATATTCATGATGTCAATATCATTATATATATAATCTGTAAGATATGTTCTCCAGTAATTCCCGAATTCCCATGCAAGTTCATCCAGCCTTGACAGCATTGCAGCCCCTCCTGTCAGGTATTGTTCTCAGGAGGTGTTTCCAGATGTTATAAAATTCCAATATATATCCTTTATTTGTAGAAGTCACCTTTATTTTTAAATAATAATAAATTTTCTTTCTAGTAGAGCAAAAAGACCTAAGTTTAATTTTTTGCTAAGTTTACCTGAAGTCTATTGGAGTGGACTCACAATAGACACGTGTGTGCAATCTTTAAAAAAATTCAACCACAACAACTCCTAATGTGAATCTTTATGATATTTGTCCATTTTTCTTTCCAGTATCTTCTGAAAATAAAATACATTGCTAACAAAGTCAAAGTGATCTGCTTAACATTTCAGTTTTCAGAAAATGTAAGGTCTACATAGACTCTAAATTGTTGGGGTTTTTTACCTCCACTTGCCTTGAATCGTGTTATTGCTGCATTTCTAAATACAGTACAAACACTCCAAACACTTTCCATCAATTTAGCTTTCATCAACAACTGTTCCAAACTGACCAGTTGCAGTTTATATTGTGTAGCTCAGATATTACATATCTATTGCCCGTATTCCTTGGGCTTTGTGTTTTATATTTGAAAAGGACAAACTGTTTTTCGCTCTGATCTTTGTATCTTCATGGTCATCCAGTCCCAAAGAAACAGTGTAGAAATGAGCTTATAAATGGAGAAGTTTCCTGAAAATAACTGGTGAAGGAGAATCTCTTGCAGATCTAGACACAATTACGAGTTTTTAAAGTTCAAAGCTGTAATCAAAAGTCACCTGAAAAACAGGGGGTATTATCTTCCTTGGAAACAGTTGTGTGATCTTTTTCTACATTATTTCTTAAATACAGGTTAAAGAAATGCATGTAAATTAGTGGATCAAAACAGAAATGAAATTTTACAATATGCTAGTAAAATACTATCCTACTGTGTTATTGAGAAGAATCCTCTTTTATATAAATTCTCTTCTATATAAATTATTGTGCTGTGCTCTTCTCCTTCATGGATGCATTGCACTAACAGAGTAGTACCTATGGTACCTAAAGAGAATCATGTTGTGATACATATTCAGAGTAGAATATGTCCTAACTGTGGTTTTATATGCATATATCTTCTTGTAAAGAAAGTGCTGGACCAACCCAGGCCATCAAAGGCCTTGAATATAAAAAATGAGATCTGAATTTGATTTGAACTTAAGTGGAATCTAGTGTTAACAGCTGTGATTCTGAGGATAATCAGTTGGGATTTCTGAATCTCTGGAATATCCATGTCCAGATATGTTGTCTTGCTGTTGAGCTGAGGAGTTAAAAGACCTTGACATTGTCAGTAATTAATGGAGTAGTCTTCTACCTGATCCAGGCTGACAGAACATTGCTGGTGGTTCTGGGCAAAGCAGAGATCAGCTTAAACAAAGCATATTGTTCCAGTACTCGCTGACTAGCCATGGACAGGCATAGAAATAATGAAGTGGCTACAGACTCCTGATTTTTTTTCCTGTCTTTCTTCCAGTGTAGTTGGCTGTTGCTCATGCAGGAGCTGGTCTGCTGTGGTGGTGGTAGTATGAGTGATTGTGGGAAGAGACTGATAAAGTTGAGTGCTATCTACAGATTGCTGGGACTGAATTCTGTACTGTTTCAGCCTGGTCCGTGTAGCTACTGAAAATAAATTAAGAGAGAATTGATACTTTTGCAACCCTACAAATACTGTTGTTGCTAAGAGTGTTTGTTAGGTTATGCAAAGCACTGCCAACACAATCCTTAGCTGTGCAAGGTATTGGGTAAACAAAGAGGAGTCGATCGTCAGTAGCCAAGGAGCTCACACTCCAAATAAAGCAGGAGTAGGGTGGGGTAGAGGTGTCAGACAAAAGCTGTGTGAACAACGTGATATTTGGGATAAATGTCATTTCCACAGTTCTTGGCTTCTGCAATTGCCTACACAATTTGAGTCCAGTGGTGAAGGTACAGTTTCCTGTCACTACTCACTGGGTGTACCTCTCCAGGAAGGACTCAAAATAATTTTAGAGTGCTACTCTCACTGCAGAGGTCCAAGATGATGGGAACGGATGTCTGTCCTTTGCCCATTGATGGGTGGAGAATTTTCATCAGTCTCCTAGGTGGTGTCAGTTGTGTGTCCTGGCTTGACTCCAGACTATGCTGTGACTAAAAGGTTAATTTCCATTAGGTGAGAATGTCCTTGGCCTTTGACTAGCTTCACTATGGACTTGCTCATGGGAAAGTTGATACTGGGCGGTAGCTGGCTAGAACCAATGTATCCAGGGTGGATTTCCTTTCTGTGGATAAACAGAGCATGTGTATCTCCAGGAGCAGAAGTTTGGCATCTTCTGCCAGCACTCAGTTCACTTATGGCAATCAGAGGTGGGTCTTTTTATGACAGAGGTTCAATACTCTACATATGCAATCTCTTTGTATTTTCCAGCTTGTTGGTGAGTCATGTGCATCTTCGGCTGCAGTATTCCAGCTGACTGACCTTGTCTGTTTATATGAGTTTTTACTGTACACTTCACTATCAAGAAGTATGGGTTAAAGAATTATGCAGCCTGTTTCTGCACTCTACTTTGGTCCTGTAATATTAGGTTGAGGTTCAACCTAAACATAGTGAACTACTTCTTTACTGTGAGGGTAGCAGAGCACTGGAACAAGCTGCCCAGAGAGGTTGTGGAATCTCTGTCTCTGGAGACATTCAAAACCCATCGGGATGTGTTCCTGTGTGATCTACTCTAGGATCCTGCTCTAGCAGGGGGGTTGGACTAGGTGATCTTCAGAGGTCCCTTCCAACCCTTCTGTGGTTCTGTAATATCCATGTATGATGAATTTAAGTTCATGAATGCTGGTATTTCTGCTGCAGTTGTGTCTCTTTTAGTGTCAGTGAAATCTATTTTGTCTTCACTCATTCTCTTCTTATAGTAGAATCTTTAATTTTGTCTAACGAGTACATTTGATAGTATTTACAGTTGAAGTGCAGATTCTGATTGGTTTTTGCAACTGTTAGGAACAAGAAAGCCGGATCTCTGCTTCAGCCCATATTCCTGACAACAGTACTTGCAGATTTGCCTTGGTGCTTAGGATGCTGTTTCATTTTGTGCCTCATTCATATACAGACTTGTACCAAGAAGTACGGAATTTTGGCTCTAAACCTGTGTTTCACTTAACTGTGACAGGGAGTCCTTTATCTAGCTTAATCGAACAAGTAATAGCTTCCTCTAGTCAATGGAACAGTTGGCAACTGGGGTTTTCACAGAAATCTGTGTTATCACAGAAAGCTGTACTGAAGGGACTAGCACTATACTGGTATAGTAATCTTGCTCTCATGTCATCTGTCAAAGCAAATTTTGCTGATGGAAGCTGGTTTCTTTCAGCTTCTTGTCCTAGTAGTGCTTTATATCTGGTAACCTCCATCATGGCAGATGATGATTATCTAGTACAAAGTTAACGCTTCACTACTGCTACTGTGCTGTACCAACTCTGTGCAAGGGAGAAGAGGGTTGGCAAAATGTAGAGATGACAACTCAAGGCAGAGATTTTGCATCTATGATCTGTATTTTCGTGGCCACAGATGTTTTTAATAGGTAGCACTATTAGGCATGATGAAAAAATTATGATATTATTATGCTATTAAATAACCCACTTAAGGACAAATTTAAAAGCCATATTAATTTTTTCCTAGCATTATAAAATATTGTTGTGTCACAGTATGAAAAAGACTCATTGCAGATTAAAATTGTACTTTAAATGCTATCATCATATTTGAAAACCGAAAGGACCAAGAATAAGATTGGGATCCCGTTCAAGTAATGTTTTGTCATTACACTGAGTCAGGGCTCCTGAATCATTTTTCCAAAAGGTTAGGTCTGAGGTCAGTACCCGAGTTATTTTCTCACATGTGCTTTCTAATTGCCTTCAGTGGAAGTTCGCTTGAATAAGATGTAAAAGCTGGGAACAGAGCTCAGTAAACATTATCCACCTCAACACAATAGCAAATTTCTTACTGCTTTCTGAGGGAAGTAGTTTGAATCTTCTAAACTGCTTGTTCTAGCAAGTGCTGGTAGGATTCTTTCTGTTCTGCTTTCTCGTGTACATGCTTCCAGGAATGGATTACTGTTGATGTGTAAATTTCCAGTTTACCAAAATACCACTTCTTATGTCCACCATCCTTCAAAAAAGATCCTAATTTTGAGAGTTTGTATTTTTACTGGCTTCAGCTTCAGTGTTGGTTGGTGTAACAGTCCCTGTTTGACATAAACTTCACATGATTTTAATCTTCACAGTTCTGAGAGTTCCATTGTAAAAAAGAAGCTATTAATGTCCTCCAACCATTGTTCAAACGTTACTACCTTAATAAAAAACAAAACAAAACAATTTTAAAATGTTCTCTTGGTGCAGGCAAAGCCGTTCTGCCTTTAGCTTTCATTTCAGCCTGTAGGCAAACATTGGTTTTAAAATCTGTCACATAGTCTGATTGATCACTTTCCAAGAAAACAGAATTCAAGTCATTTTTAAAGTAGACTCGTAATGGATTAAGCAGAGTTGCCACATAAAGAAGAAACATTTAATTCCTTTCTAATGTCAGAGGAGCTGATACGCTCTGTTTAGCAGTAATACCTCCTGAATAGCTGAAGCATTCACGAACTACACAAGCACAAGAAGACGTACAACAGGAAGAACTTCAGTCCAAGATGTAGTAATCTTATATTATTCAAATTGCTGGCACCCCATTTTGGATATCTCAACTCTCTAAATCAGATTTGAAAATGTAAGTTGTATACATGTTCTCCAATTGCTTTTAATAAAGCAATGAGGTAAATCAGTTTGCAAAGAATCACTCTAACTTTGCAGTGAACTTATAGGAAACTATTTTCTGCTAATGTCCAGCAGTATTCCCAGCTGTTGGATCAATTTTAAAGTGTTATTATGCCATAGAGTTGTACATTAAAGGGCAAGAGAAAATGAGACAGTGTTTTCCTGTAAGCCCCATGTACTCAGCCATTCTTGAAAGTAATTTAGAGTCTAAGATACAGTGCTTGATAAAAGGGCCCTGTTTACATAGACGTGATTTAGCAGCCAAATAAATTAGACAGTCTTTTTCAGTGGGACTTACCTCCAAATGGGAATGAAGCCCATCTCGAGGACTTCCCAGGAACCTGGTTTCTCTGCTGTGATAGCTTACTGCGCCAATTTCTTAGTAGGGCCTGTTTTCCTGAAGTTCATTGATGTCCACTGGTAATTAATTTGAGACCATTGCTTTTGCCAGATACAAGGTAGACACTTTCTGCTTTAGGACCTCAGCCCTGCGTTACAGTCACATTTTAGCTTAAACTTCGCAGTTCCTGTTGCTGTTGCGTTAAGTAGGAGAACCCCCCTGTTTATTTTGTGTAAGTTCCCAGTGCAAGAGTAAATTATTCTGCAGGTAACTTACACAACAGGATGTGTGGAGATGTGTGCTCACATCAGCTAAGGTAGGAGCGATTCTGTCACTACCTCAGCAATGACCTAATGTCAGTGCTATAGGTTGACTTCCAGAAAAAATCATGGGTGTAGACTGATTCTGAAAACAGTATTACATTCTTTTGCCATGTTACCATGCTCTGCAATTTAGGTGATGCATTTAGCATCTAAAGAAAATATACAATAAATGATGTAGAGTCGGGCAATGACAACAGCTAATTAGAGCTGCAAATGCTTTTGCAGCATTTCAGTGCAGTCACAGTCATATTTTGCAATGCTGCACTGCCCGTTACATATCCCTTACAGTAACGTAAGCGTTGTAATTCCTTTTCTTTAGAACAGGATATGAAAACAGAGGGGATGAATGACACCGTATCTGTTCTAACTCTTCTTGGATAGCCAGCAATGTAATTCTTGAAGTCTTGATGTGATTTGATAAGTCAACTAAAAAAGCAGTTATGACAATAGCTATTGCTGATAGTCTGAACGCTTATGTGCCTGGCATGAGTTTGGATTCCTGTGCCTTCACAGTTCGACTTCATTTTCTTCTTCCTGGGGGAAAGTATTGCAGTTATGAATTTGCTCTTTCAAGTGTTCACTTAGGGAGTTCACAATATAAAAGAGAATTCTTCTGCATGTTTTCGGTTTGCTGTAAGAATGCAAATAGTGTGGTATTCTGGAGATTTGCAGTGTGTACAAATTAAAATCAATTTCTCACCTTTTTCTTGTACGAAATGAAACCTTATTTTTTTACATGCTTTAAGGATTGTTTCTGAAAACCTATTTCACAGGGACCCATAGTATCATCTCTCTGTTCAAAAGGTAAAATCGAGAGCTTATTCACAGTATTTTCCATGATCTGTTTCCCAGGCTTAGGTTTTCAAAGCAAGTTTCCTTTAAAAAATACTTTTCTGTCTTGCAGTTCAATTTCCTGTAGTACTGGTTATGTTGAGAATCACAAGCAAAGTATTCTCTGAAAGTCTGTGGCTCGTGATGTGCAACCTAAGCTGGGAGGGGTAGAGGAAAAGGAGGGAGGGCGAAGGTTCCTTCCGTTCTTAAAAGTAATTGTCCTGATGTGATGGAAATTGCAGTCACCTGCCTAGCAGTGGAAAATCTTTAGCTATAAGGAAATCTACAGCATCATCACTTCATTATAGTTGCTAGCAACCTCATGCTGGACAGCAGCTTTGATGAGACTGATAAAGGCAGGGTTATTGAAACAACAGAAGTGCTTGAGTGTCCGTTGTTAAAAACTATAAGGATCTTCTTGCTGAGGCTACTGAATAAAAAGTTTATGCTCTTGCAAATCACACTTAGAGCCAATTTTCAGGACTGAGGAACGTGGAGCTGTAGGTTTTTGCTAGTCTAGGCTAAGTTTGGAGATAACATCAGGTGGATTATTCTAGTGCTGTGTGAGTATTAATGAGATCAGATTTTAGCCCTGGGTTTTATTAAACTCTATTTCTGATTTACCAAGAAAACTTGAATTAATCACTACTGGTCTTGTGGTCACTATGGCTGAATATCTAAAGCAATGGAAGTCTTTGTTACTCGGCTCATTTCAGACGGAACCATCTCAATCGCCACTCCTTAAAAATACTTGCCTTATAGTGCTGCAGATCCACAGTTATTTTCTGTATAAACATATATATGTATAAGGGTCTCCTACGTTCTTTTCCCTACAATTGTATACAATATGCTGCAAATACAGTGTCTTGCTTGTTTTTTAAACACGAAGAATTCTTCGTACCATGCAAACTTTCAAAATACCAGGCAAGCAAAGACGATAGGTCTTTCTTTTTACCTATTATCAGCGCGTCTCTCTCCTTTCTTCTCCTAATTAATCCTTAGAAACATCTGGTAACTTTCTGCCTGTCAAATTTCTATTTCTGTTTTATTAACCGAACACCTGCATGCCAGCTGAGTACGTACAGGCATTACATTGCTCCATATCAGGAGTGTTATTGCCAGCCTGACTTGTAAGAAACTTGCAGTGTGATAGCATAGCAAGATTCTTCTCAGTCCCATGCTATTAATTTACAGATTAAAAGAGCTCGTAAATCCTAGTACTTAAGGTACTAGCTTATTAAATCCCTGGTACTTAAGCGCACTACAAGTAGAATATAGTATTAAATACACTGATAATTATATAGTGTTCCTGCTTACCATCTTTGTTATCTTGATTTCACTCTGTGAAAAGCTATTCTGGTTGTTTTTCTAGATCATTAATTAGTCCAGGAAGATGTTTTCTGAAAATCTCTGAGTGATTTGAAAAATCCATATAAAAAAAATAGAGAACTTAGTTTAAAAGTGAGTTGGGCCAGTGGCTTAAGTTCTAACCTCATTGGAATCTTTGGCACTTTCTCATCAGCTTCTGTGATGCCACAGTCAAAGTGAAACAAAATCTGCAAAGAGTCAAATCAAACTAGGAGCTTTCTTTTAAATAATAGTTGTAGCCCTGGAAGGAACATTGTACTAAAATGTTCATAAACCAATTAAAAGTTCTAATAATTAAAATCAGTAAAAAAAGGCCATGTGTGCTTGTGAGTTTGTCTGGTTTTTTTTCTAGCTATATCAGTTGAGCTAATAAAAGATACTGCCTCTCTTTCCAAATCCCGCTGCACGTAGTAATTACTGTTCCATGTTCTTCATTGTTATTCTAAGAGCATGTTATCATCTGAGGCAGCATTTCTGCTTTTGAATCTTGCTAGAATAATAGAAATCTGTTTTATTCCAGCCCCATAGTTTGTCAAACGGGGTCGATAGCATTTCCAGTTGAGCTTCACCTGGCTGGCTGTGCCATGTGTGCTCAGCAGAGATGTTTTATCATGCCACAGTCCTGCTATTTGACAGGAATCATTGAAGCTATCGCCGCTTCGCTGCTCTCTGCTAGCTCTACCTTACATACCCTCTTTCTGCAGCTCTCGGCTCCAGCTGCCTCTCTTCAAGACTCACAGCCCATTCCCACAGTCCTCTGACTCTTTTCCTTTCTAATCACCTGTGCATTTCCCAGCTGGGTCGTTTACGTCAGTTCTGGCAGTCCCCTCTTGGCTGTGTTTGCTGAGTCTGGTCTGAACTCTGAATTCTTGTTGTGGGTTTTTTTCCCCTCTCCCTTGATATCATCTGAAGTCACCCGGCTAGAGGCTCTCTTGTGCCTTATTTGACTTTTTTTTTTTTCATAATTTGCCTTATTTTCCTTCTCTTTGTCTTGCTTTCTCCTGCGTTGTCGTCTTAGGTTGTGTGAAGAGGGTCGTTACTCAGTGGAAGCAAAACTCACTGGGCAGAAGCGGCTTAAGTGAGATAGATTGGAGCTGGTCAAGTCATGGGTGATGACGGTGGGTTTAGAAAAGGAAAATGTAGATTGAATACTAAGAGAGGAGCTGTTGAATATTACCAGTACTCTGTGAATGAAACCATAGGAGACTGAAGTGAGACTGGAAAACTTCAGCATGAGCAGCTCTGTAAGAAACAGGCGGGCCTTAAGCAAGTGAATGGCCTTGATGGATGGCTGACCAGATTTCTAACGCTTCTCATTCCTGTGATTCCAAGAGAGAGTGATGAAAGGGAAGGTGATAAGCCAGAAGGGCTGTTTTGTGCAGGGAATGAATGATAGAAAATGCAGCACACTCAGCTGCTCAGAATAACCAGAAACTCATATTGGAAAAATCTTACACAGCAGAAGGTTAAATCTGAGCCTATAATTCTTAGAAATTGTTCGCATTCATATGAAAAAGCTTTAAGGACTTCATTTTAATTGACCTTGGATACACAGCAGGTCATGGCCTTCTGGGGAATTAGAACCAGAGTATTCATCAGGGAACAATACAAGTTTAGAAGGTCAAGAGCTGATTCCTAATCATAAGTGCAAATGTTCTCACGTGTGTTTAATATGAACTGGGAAATACTTTGCAACGTGCTGGTCTGGAATAAATTGGAGAGGAGGCCTTAATACATAATTTTTTATATTAAATATGATCTTTTGAATACGTTGTTTAGTACTTTTTAAAATCATGAGAAAAAGTATGATAAAGGGCCAGACACAGCCATAACCACATGCTTTTTATAATAATGAGATCAATAAACAGCTGAGGCAATGACCTTCCCGACGTGTTGTTGAAAATTTAATTGTGAAGACATGGGTTCTAACTAACTCGTTTTACCAAAACAGGAAGGGGAGGTGGGCGCAAAGAGTTTCCCACGTTAAATTTAGGAACAGTCAAAATAAAACAAATGCTAAAATTATCCAATTTACTCCAGGCTTTGTGAGGAAGAATGGGCAAGTAATTGTCAATTATGGAGTGGGATTGGAATGCAGGTTGTAGAGGGATAATTAATTGAGAGATATTTCATTTTGATTAGTGTGGCTTGAAAAAGTGCCATCTGAAGTGGTTTCAGGGCTGTGGGGCGGTCTGCTGCAGATGGGCAAGGGACTGGCATGCAGCACTAATGGGGTTACAAGGTAGATCAGAATCCATCATGTTACTGCAAAGAAAATGAAGAATTAAGGAAGAAGAAAGGATCGTCTTATGAACAAGAGTTAGGTCTCTATACTGGGAAACCTGGGGTTGTTCCCAGCTTGTGCCATACAGTTCCTGTGTGGCCTCTGGCATGGAGTTGAGGGCTGGGTTGCAATACTCTGCAGGGGCATTCTTGCAGGGTATAAAGCAGCTTTCCTACCAGGATGATTATATCAGTGTTCCCTTCATCACTCTTCCAGGCTGGGCATCAGAGGAAAGGAGAAGAGGATTAGTGGGTTTGTGACTGGTACTTCTCTTTTGAGTTCCATAGGTGTTGAGCTGGGAAGATGTCAGGTTCGTCTTTGGTGTGTTTTTCCATTCTGCATCCTGACCCACCGCCAGTGAAGGGGCTGCCGGGAGGCAGCTGTGATTCAGCTGGTGCCATAGCTCTCTCCCAGGGTTTTTGTAAAGCAGCACACATGGCAGCTCATTCTTCTCTTTCATATCCATTCATTTCACTGTCTCTTCAGAGAATCACAGAATGGTAGGGGTTGGAAGGGACCTCTGGAGATCATCTAGTCCAGCCCCTATGCCAAAGCAGGTTCATCTAGGGCAGGTTACACAGGAACGTGTCCAGGCAGGTTCCGAAAGTCTCCAGAGACTCCACAACCCCTCTGGGCAGCCTGCTCCAGTGCACCGTCATGCTCACTGTTAAGAAGTTTCTCCTCATGTTGAGGTGGAACTTCCTGTGTACAGGTTTATGCCCGTTGCCCCTAATCCTGTCACTGGACACCACTGAAAAAAGACTGGCCACATCCTCCTGACACCCACCTTTCTCTTCATAGAATAGAAATATTTGGAAAAGGTAATACTTCCATTATCTGAGGCTTGTTTATCTAATGCAAAGAATATTGAGACCTTTGGTCAAGAGAGAAAAAGTACCATTATTAGTTTGCTTAAAATAAGCAATTATTAATTTAGCTGAGCGAGTGATTTTCATCTTGTTTTCATTTTGATTGATCTATTCATTTGGGAACTGAGTCTTTGAGAAGGAGATATACCCTTTTCCCCCTGTGTTCCCCGACTGGAGATTTTAGCACTTAGAGCAGGGGTCCAAAATGGAAAACGTGGTTGCTGTGAAGAGGTATCATCAGTGCAGTATGTGGAAGGCGGCTGCCTACCTTCCTGCACGAAGCGTTTCACCGCCAACAGATTCCTGTTCTGACACAGCTTTCAGCGAAATCAGCCAACAAGTGTTAGCCAGACATGAGTATCTTTGGCATTCAACAAATTACTCGCACATCAGACAGTGCTGATTACTACTGGAAAACAGTTTAAATATCGCATTTTATATTACACTTGTAAAATTGATTCTTTCCCCCTTTGCTGAGTTAGTATGTCAGAAACTTTGCTAATTGTGTGATGGAGTTCAAGGAGATAATTCTGGCTGCAAAATTCCAAACAAACGGAGGAATACATGTGTCGTCGTAATGTTCTTTAGCTGATTCCATTTTCACCTGTTTGCATTGTTGCAAACATTGTCCAAACAGAATTTTAATTTCTGCTGCGTTCTAGCTTTTGTATTGATTAAATATGAACCAAATTTAGCATTGTACCTTTGTCTGTACTTTACCTTCTAATAGCCTTTCCTTACTTTATGAACATCTTTACAAGGTTTGTTAATCAAATGCATTAAGTACCTAATCTTTATAAAGTATTTCAGTGTTTAAAATTGAATAGTACTTACAAGGAGAGTCCTTTGAAAAGTTCAAATGAGTAGTTGATTTGCCAGATGATATTTTTCAACCTGAATTGTTTGGTAAATCTTTAAATAGATTAATCTGAAAAAGAAAATTTAAGTGCAGTATTTTGTTGCAGCCATTTAGAATGGGATAGTTTAGAACGTTTTTGATCTTTCATCTCAAAATAACATTTTGAGACCAAGTTCATTCATACTTTGTCAGGACGTGAATATCAGTACTTAATTTCCAGTTGGAATGAACACTTCATTTGACCCCAGAATTCATTCTTGTCATCCTTTTGTCTTGAAGTGTGGTTTCAAAAAGGAACTAATTGCAGAAGGACAACGTTATTAAAAGCACTCCTTTACTTCTAGAAGTCTTCAAAATCTCTGCAGTTCCTCGTTAGAAAAAATAGAATTTAACTCTGCTGATTTTACAGTTTGTGTTCTGAAAATATAAGCTAAGTTACAATGACGTGTAACTACTTTGAGTTCCCAAGAATATTGTGCACTGATAAAGCTACTTAAATTCTTTGAAGTGTTTGACCAATTAAGTCTCTTAAGCTTTTGTGTCTACTTAGAATGGAAACAGAGGTTTTGTAGCTGCACATTGCCTGAAACAAGGTACTCCAGTGTTTCTCTAAGCCCATCTTAAGGTATCACTTATTGTTGTTTATAATAATTTGAGCTGAATTTAGCTCAAAACAACAACAGAAAAAATAAGGGCAGCAGTATGACACAATAATCTTGATGCTAGATGTTCTTGCGTTCTTTTCCTCATAACATCCAGCGGTAGGAAAGATTAAGCCTGCTGGAAATCCGTGAAGGTCAAAAAAGAGGAAATAAAAGCAGAGGCAGTCTTGATGAGTCAAGTAGATTTCAGAAAGGACCGGTATAGATAAAATTGTTCTGAGCCCAGAACATACATAAAGAAAACAAATGGAAAATTAAGAAAAATATAAACAACACCAGGTTATATATTTGTTCTTCCTACTTTTCTTACCAGCTGTAGTACTACCGGGAAAATTCATACTTTCTGAAAGGACTGAGGGTTATGTACAATAGCATATGAATAATCAGGTAAAAGATAATTGCGTATGACAAGATCAGCATCCTGCTGAAGGGTTGTTCAAGCCTATTGTTGAAAGCATGAGACATGGGAAACATCTTCCACCACTTCGAGACTTAAGCCCTCCTTTAAAGCTGCTTCTCTGCCTTTGAAAGGAAAAGCTTCTGAATTCCTGAAGTAAGACACATCTTAAACCATATGAACCACTTTCCGTGCTGACAGAATTTAGTTAAAGCTCATTATGTAAAAAGGTGCTATAAGGAAACTTTATAGAGTGAATGCTCTTTATAAACTGGAAGCTGAGGTTCAGCCAGTTTCCATTTAATCCTCCAATATTGCCTGCAGCAGTCAAGTAAAGTTCATAACAGACTCCTTCCCCCCAAATGAAAACCATGTGCCTGCTTCATTTTTCACTCCTTTCCTAGTCCCCCCATTCAAACCTCTCCTCAGTGCTTAAAAGAACCTTGCAAGAATTCGTAGAATTAAAATAGCGGAGTTCTCTGGCTGTTAGTAATTAGGCCGCGTTAGCACGAGTACTGTCCTTCCTAAACTGAGTGACAGGCAAATGGAGGTGTGTGTATGGTGGTGGGGAGCGTTAAAAAGCATATCTGTGTATTCTCTGTTCAAAACTTGCATTAGGATTTTCTTTCTCCATAGTGAAATTAGCTTCAGTAGAGAAGCAAATAGGCGAAGCAGTGTGACATAAGTACTCATTTTATTTAAATTGATCTAGGGCAAGTAGAGAAGTCTTGATTTGGGGATTTTTCTTACACAACACTTCAATGCCAGCATTTTTAGAAATAAAGTATTCCTTGCATATTATCCAAGTAATTACAGATTTATATTTTTTACCCTGATTTGTGTCCTTGGAGACTTCTTCTCTAAGAGGAAAACATTTCTGGAACAACCATAGACTTTCCTCATGACCTTGTCATGCTAACGCATAAAACTAACGACGAGCAGGCATTAGCAAGCAGGAGTCATGGGGACATCTGCTCTTCCTCTAGATCTTCATTCTGTCCCTCAGACAGTGCCACCACGGGCAGTAGACCTCATAACTTCGGTGCTGCAGAATGACACAGACTTTGTATTGACTCCTCAGATTACTGGGGGAAGCTACTATTCTTCTCAGAACGATGGCTCTACTAATCCTTTTTCAGGACTAGAATGCAACTTTAAAATACATTGTACATAAGACTACATATCTGAAACTCTGCATACAAGTAAAAACAATGAAGCGTATAAGAAAAAAGTCGTGAGAAATTTTTCGGAGCGTTCCAGAAACAATTCTATGTCTGCTAGAACCCATTAATCAACACGTATATTTACACAGGATGGAGATGAGCTCTTCCGCTCAGATTGCCAACACATCTTGATGAGAAAACAGCTCTCGTGTTTGGCTCTCATTATGACCAGAGTCTAAAATGAGACTGCGGCTCCACTAAAAAGTTTAGCTATGGCCTTCGTCTTGTGAGGACCATAATCCTAATGCTTTATCTGCTGTCAGATCTCTGGTGACAGTTAGGAGGACGATTCTTCAGTCATCATCAAGTAAACTAAAAAGAATTCTTACTCTGAGATGTCAGTGCGAAAAAGCAGAAGATAGGATTGTGAAGCGTTTAGCATTTCTCTAGTGACATTCAAAAATTAAGGGAAATGTTAAAAATAGAAGAACAAATTCTGCAACTTCCGTTCAGTGTCACAGTAAATGGAAGTTAAAGCTAATAGGGTTAGAGAATTTGGTTTAAATTTTTGACTGGAACTCATTTTTTTCATTAATAAATGTGAGTTATGCTATTGAGTTTTTGAGACGTAGCTTAAGTCCTTTATTTGTATTCTTTTTCTCCCTTGATAATACTATTAATAGTAATTTTAATTGCTGATTTTTAGTGTTCTGGATGTGCATGTGTTAGAGTGTGCAGTTAATCCTTGTGATGATTTTGGAAAGCTTTTTTAACACATATTTACAAAGTTAAATGGAGAACTAACAGATCTCTATTGTCATTTGATCACAACAATCAATTTTTAACATATGGTTTTCATGTTCTCAAATTCATTTAAAAATCTTAGTAGTAATTAGCAAAAGAAGAATACACTTCTAAAGATGTCTCAGTACAGCATAGTAATATGAGGTTGATGTACTATCGTTTTACTATATAAATACCTAATTTCAAAAATTAGCAATAACGTTTTTCTGGACCGTCCATCAAAAACAGTACTGTTTTCTAAATCTGAAAAATAAAATTGTACCATTTCTGCTGGTATGAAAAGAAGAAAGAGCTTTTTTTTGCCTTTTAGAATGGTTTCTCTTAGAAATTTGCTATGAGAACAAGAACTGGACTAAGATGAGGCTGTTTGCAGGTGTCTGTGTTCTCTCTATTCACAGTCTCAAATGACTGTATGATTACACATTTTCTAAGATGAAATAGGTGGTTTTAAAGGACTAAAATGTTTTCAAGCATCTTATTTTGATTGGAATTTGGAAGTTCAGTTGGTTTCTGAACTTAATACCAGTTTCAAAGTCTGACAACTTTTGCAAAGAGTGAAGTATGAGTAGTTCGGGAGGAGGATTCCGGCAGCTAGCTTTAGTGGCAGAATCACATTAGCCTAACATCACTAGCCTAGCAGTAGAACAAAAAACATTTTGCATTTCTGAAGGATGTCTTTAGCCTGTCACTTAGAACTTATACTTAAGTAGATGAATTATAATGAACAAAATCTATTTACTGCTTCAGTTTTCCAAGAGATAACTGAATATCAATCTGAGATTCATCATTAGCAGGCTAAAACACAAAACCTGACTGAAGCAGCAGTAGCCCAGCACATTTTGGGTTTTACTCTGACTCGTGTTTGCGTCAGTGGAAGCAGGGTCTGTTGTCTTGCTAGCTAATGAACATACAACCCCCGGTTACATTATGCAGCTCCTTGTCCAGGTCCTGAGTTACGTACTTCTCTTTGTAAAATTATTCCTACTTAATTACAGTGAACCTTTAAGCAAAGTGCATTTACTTCTGAGCTTTTGAAACAAATCTGTTTACCTTGCTTTGATTCACACTGTGGAGCTACCTCAGAGAGAGCACCTTGAATTTTTACCAAGGTAGGAGGTAGGAAAATGAGGATTCCTACCTCATTTGCTTTTCTCCCATAATAAACTGCGATCAAAATTACTCACAATTTTGTAATCAAACACAAGGTAAATATAAGCTAAATATCTTGTAGCTACATTCAGATATCAGTTACATAGGTAGAACTTTTTTTTTTAAATGATTTTTTGGGGGGCGGGTATGATGTTCCTTAAACTTGCAGGTTGTCCCATCTTAGCATGGTTTATCTTCAGGAAGTTCAGCAATGACTTCATTGCCTTGAATAGCTGAGCAATAATAATAACAACAACAAAATCAAGCATCCAATTTATGACAGCTCTGCTGTCTTTGATGCTGTCTTCTTGAGTGATGTGTTTATGCAAGACAAATAAGTACCCTATCTCCATGAGCCCAACGTGAAAAAACTCCAGATTTGTCCTGGAGGTGGAGTATCTCTTTTCTCTTCAAGTGTGTGTTGATGGATTAAGGGAGAATGCCGGCACGCCCTGACTGTCAGCTGCCTGTAAGTGAAGAGGCTTGACTGAAGAAGGAGCATTTGTCAGTGCTGAAAGGGAAAACGGGATTATACACACACCTGAGCTGTCCTTTTATACCTCATACACTCACCACTTACTGAGGTCACATTTTCTGAATGCATTACTGCTTTTTCTTTCAACCCTCGTAGGGTTGACTCTAAGCCTTTGAATATTTTGTTATATGTGAAAAGGAAAGAACTGATAAGGAGCATCTATGTCAATGGATATATGGGAGCAGTGACAGTGAATTTCAGCAATACTGAGGATTTTATTACTTAATGCAAATTGGTTTTGGCAGCCTGTCTCACCTTTGATGCTGTAAATTGGAAGGCAGATGACTTATGTCCACTGATCTGAAGTTAGCCCAACACCCCATCCCCTCTCTATCTTTCGGTGTCCAATATACCTTTTATTCTTCTGGAAAATTGTAGAAATATTATTTCTCACATTTTACAGATGAGGAGCCGATATACACAATCCTGAATACACCTCAGTTTAAAATGAAGCATTTAAGTGAGGTTTTTGTGATAGCTGCATTCTTTTTGTAAGATTACTCCATGGTTAATGGAGTAATATAATAATAATAGTAATGATAGTCCTGGTCAAATATCAGAGTCATAATCACCCTCTGGAAGTGTCTTTCTTGCCTATAATGAGGGCAATTTTGTTACCATCTTGCGATCCTCAGTCAAGCGTCTAATAGTGGTTGAGGTGAATGTGGGTCATAAGGTTAATGACCAAAATCATCCCATAAATGAATAAGAGAGCAAGAAATCCCACAATGTGAGTTCACTTATCAACGAGAAATCCTTTCTTTGACTGTCTTCACTAACTCACCAGGTCACATATTTCATTGCAGTCCACATCAGTAATAACGGTAAATTAATTTTATGTGGCAACTGTGTTTTGATCATTTCTGATTTCCTGTAATTGGAGGGTGGGCTGAGTGCAGTTATCAGTAGCTGTCTTTCAAAAAGCAGCTTTCAGTTGAATACTGGCAGCTGTAGTACCTTCAGGAGACTGAGGAGTATATGGACCAAAGACAGAACTTTTTAGCTCTTCCAAAAGAAGATTTCTTCAGATACAAGGTTGAAGTAAAGGGTAGGGAAATGTTGGAATCACTTTTTTTTTTCTATTCACCTTGACTAAGTAGTGGTATTGGATGAGTAAGAAAATGTTTACAGGTGCACAGTTTCAGTTCTGAAGAAAAAATAAAAGCCTATCTAACTGGAGCCAATTTATATCTATTTATGTGGAAATGAAGCTAGAAGTTTTATGGAAATGAATTTCGAGTAGGTCTCTGATGTGACCTGATCCTCAGGGGAAATACCGTGATATTGGGCGGTTGCATAATCACAGAAACTATATACTAGAGGTGAATCACATTACTGAAAAATCCTCGTCTTCTGAAAAACCAACGTTTTTCTATGCAGTGTATTTTCTAATGTTTTTAATTAATTTAGTTTTAAAATTTCTGTCCATCCAAAAGCATAGGTAGATCTTAGCAACAGGAAATTAAAATGGTGCTCAGGTTACGTTTTTCCTATTTAATTTTCATGTTATTATATACTAGTGCATCACCCTGATTTGTTGCTCCCCATCTCCAATTGCTGTTGCTACTGTTTAAATATTTCAGATGGTAATTTCTTCCATGACTTGAATGCATTCAGAGAAGGGTAACAAAGCTGGTGGAGGGGCTAGCAGGCATGTCCTCTGAGGACTAGCTAAGGACTCCCAGGACTCTTGCCTGAGGAGGAGGAGTGGAGAGGGAGGGGCTGGTCTCTTCTCCCTGGTACCCAGTGCCAGGACACGTGGGAATGGCTCAAAGCTGCGTCCATCAGGGGAGGCTCGCACTTGACAGGAGGAAACATTCCTTTATCGACAGGGTGGTCAAACACTGGAAGATGCTTTCTGGATAGGTGGTCAATGCCCCAGGCCTGTCAGTGTTTAAGAGGAACTTGGGAAACATCCTTAATAACATGCTTTAACTTTTGGTTGGCCCTGAATTGTTCTGGACTAAATGATTGTTGTAGGTCCCTTCCAACTGAGCTATTCGATTTGATTTGATTTGATCCTTACTCTGTTGTATGACTTAACGTAGGTAAAAGTAATCACATCTTTTGGTCTTCCCTTCATTGTAAGTCAATTTTTGTGACTTCAGATACACATTCTTTGATTGGTACTTTATTTTCTGGTTGGCAAAAACCCAAATAGTGCAAGATTAGAAGTCACAATATTAAAGAAGCACTTCTAAAAGTTACGTAGGCTCTTCTAGGTTTGGGACTGACAGCCAGACTGATATCTGTTGTTATTTTATCTCAACATTCATGTGCCTGTGTTAAGGAATAAAAGGCCTCTTACCACTTGAACATCTCTTTAAAGCTCTGCATTTTGTTGACCTCAGTTACACAGACTAGCGAGGGGGAAAGTTCAGGCAAATTAAAAATCTGAACAAACAGGTGTATGGAACAATGAATCATAACAAAAAGAAACTCTAGTTTTATGCACTTTGCTGTATATAGGGTATATATACATATTAATGAGATACAAGGAAATAATTCTTTCTCTTTAAAAAATATCCTGTGACATGCACTTAAAAGATACAAAAGTTATTTAACACCCGTATTATTCTACAATATTGTTTTCAGACTGCCTTAACATATCAGACATTGCAGTACTCTGCCTTTTGGTCTGAAATGCAAATATTTTTTTAATGTTAAACTCTCCCAACTGATGTCTTGAACAGCAGGTGATCAATCAGACAAATGAAAATAACCTCAGAATCTAGTCACATGATGATAGTAATGGGCTGATTTCATTCACCAGCTGAAATGTATTCAATTTTATTGCTCCGGCATTCTTTTATGACCTTTTTTTAACTGGGTGGTAGGGCAGATACACTTGTTCTGTTACTCAGGTGGGTTTATGTACACAAACTTTTTGTGGCCTGCATGGAATACTAAGGAGTTGAAGAGATTTATTATCCAAAAGTAGTTCTGGAAGGAGAATCCTTTTGCATGCCTGGAGTTTATAAGATAGGAATGCTATTTGTAGGAAATACAAACTGTATAATAAGCTAGTAGCATTTTAATCAGAAGGCCTGAAACATGAAATTTTGATGCATTTATGATATACTTAAATTTAACCCAGGTTGGATCTAGTCTCTTGAAACAGCTGCAAACCTAAGACAATCCTTTTTAAAAAAATACCTTTTATTTTATTGTATTAGATGTCACCTCTGTACATTTTGTATAGTTTGGTTCCCCGTCATTCCAAATGTCAGCTTAAATAGCACTAGTTAGAATGAAAGATCTTATACAAAGTGAATATTCAGTGTAGTGCTTATGGCTTGAGGTGAGAGATTTCTTCTGGCAAATGTTAGTTGCTGTGCAACCTGCTTCAGCTGAGCTCAGATACAGTCAAGTGTTGCAAACTGATGGTTGTTATGACAGCCAGTAGGTACAAACTGTGTTTACAATTACAGCGAACATGTATGTTTGGAAAAAATACTCTTCCATCATGAGGATTACTGTCAAATTCTGCTTTTAATGCTATCAAATCCTAGTATTAACTGACATAATATTATATAACAAGTACCTCAATAGTGGTAGAAGAAACCTTCACCACAGAGTTGCAGAAGTAAAGTTGGGTAGAACTTCCAGAACAGATCAGAATATTTGAAGGTAAGAAATTACCCAGGTGAACTATGTCATACCTTTGTTCATGCAAACTGGTGTAAGACTTTAAGGGGAAAAATCAGTCCTTAATATTTTTCTTTTTTTTTTTTTTTTCCCCTTGGTCTCTCATAGCTTCTGGAACAAGTTATTTCAGCAACTATGTGCTCTAATCAAATGATCTGTAAAAGGTATGGAGGTGTTTTTCTGGAGAGCACGTGAGAGTTTCTGTCTTGATATAGACACTGTGAACTCTCCAGGTTTCTGTTAATGATTGTGCTGGGAACAAAGATGAAGAAAGCATCTGATAGGGCTTGTAGGCAACATGTAGTTGCCAGAATATATTTTTGGGGATAATGTTCATGGGAATTCCACATGGAATTACTGACCCTTCAGTTTGTTGAGGCTTAGCCTTGGTACCTGCTTTCTGAGATGTCTTCCCTGGGAACCTAACAAGGCAGAACAAAGTTCAGGCTTCTTATATGCCAGGTCTGAACACAGATGGGAAGATAATGCAGAAGATCAGTGCAGAAATGCAAACGTAGTGCTTTATCAGGTTCTCTGTGGTTTTAGGAGTATGTCTAGAGCTTTCTAGTTTTCTAACATTTCTGTGGCTTAATGAGGAGCGCTTTCCTAAGATTCATTTCCATTAAGTAGTTGATGTGTATTTTCCAGCAGAATGATATTTTGTTATGAGAACTTCAACATCAATAAAATGTATAGTGGTGACATAGCTGGTGACATTACTGCAGGCTATTGTTAAGTCTGTACATTAGCAGTCAAAACTGCGATATTTCTGTTGTGTTTTATCAATTCAGCTCCTGTATTTTTATTGTTAAGATTCATGGCATAAGATCATTAACTTCAAAGCAAGAGAAGTCTGGAAGCACTGCAAAGTTCATAGGAATCATTGTATTTAAAACCCTGTATTGGTCTTTGCTCACAGTGATGTATGTATATATATAGTATTCAAATACTAATTGTTTTTTACATTAAATTCTTGCCGAGCATCTAATGCACCTTATTAACTAGGTAGCTGTGAAATGTAGTATTTTTAAAACTATGTTTTGGGTTTTTTTAATGAGTATAGTTTCTGAAAGACATCACCTCTTTCGTGTGTGTGCTCAGAGCTCTGAAATACCTGCCTGGCTTTTGTTTCCTTTTGCTTCTCTGCAACTCGGAAAGAAATTTTATGGTTGGGTAATAAAACTCATGAAATTAAAGGTTAATAATGGAAAAGTGGTTAAAAATAGTTAAGTACTGAAGTGCTAGAAGGGAGTGGAAGATAATGATACAAAGCAAGAACTTATTTTCCACCTAAGTGTGCTTCTCCATACACATCTTGCAAGTAGCACTCTGGATTCCCAGCTCCTTGGTGTAGGCATGGTTAGGAGTTCTCTATCTTAAATGCTTTTGTTACAAAGACCAAGGCTAATGGGGCAGAGTATAAATCAGGAAAGGCCTCCATGTGCCAGTTTCTGTTGATGAAAGTTCCTTTGACTGCCTGGGACATAAAGTACGGAGGAAGGAAAACCCAGCACTCAAACTGAACAGCATCGCTACCATTTCCCAGTGTATAGTCTGCCTGTGTTTCTCCACAGTGCTCCTGGGACTTAAGTCAAAATGCTGTACTTCAAAATGACAGCTACCATTCCTTTTCTAAAGGGCTATAAAGGTCAGTGCAAGAGTACGCAGGAACAAACTGCTTATGAGGAGAGGTGTGGCGAATCTCTGCCTGCAGTGGGCTGGGGGGCTGCAAGGACATGCTCCCATCTGGATGTACTTTACAGTACTGAGCAGGTGCCAATGTTAAGTGGCATTCCTCTGTGGATGAGCGAGTTTTGCAGTCCTGGGAAGGGGTAAGTACTCTGAGCTGACAGACTAGCTCTAACAAAACAATGAATGATGTATAAATAAACCGCAACACTTACATGGCACACGAAAGATGGATGGAGTACTTAAAAGAAGGCTCTTGGGAGCTCAGTGTGGCGTGCAAGGTTGGAAAGCCTATACTAGTTAAGTACTTTGTACTGGGAGAAACAGGTGAGGTCCCCAAGGACCGTTAGAAGCAAAGTGATGTATTGGCATGATAATAGAATGCTGCTGTTAATGGTTCCTTTGCTTACTATTAGCCCAGCAGCAAGTTTGAATATTTGAGGCTTCCTGATTACTGAGATTTCTTTTCCTTCTATAAAGCTTCCTCTAGCTGAGGAAACACATTATTTCTATAGCAGCACTATTAGAAGTGTTCTTACCATTCATATTGTTAAAGATTGCACATTTTGAAATAACGGTTCTCCTGTGTGATGGACAAACACCTCAGTATATTTTTCAAGGCAAAGTTGCAACTGGATGTGACATATTCCTATAGCACACAGCAAACAGGTACTTCTGAAAACTCTTGTTTTACAAAGACCCTCAAAAACCATCAGAATTTTCTCTTTGTCATCACCAGCTCAATAGGCAAGTCTAGATATGATCTCTGAGTAAAATGAACATATGAAATATCTACAGAATTGTTATGAAAACAATGGCAGTGGAAATGTTGTCAGCATTTTCTCCCCACTGATCTCCTGCTTAAGATCCACAGTGCTTGAAGGTGTGGTGGTCCTAACTCATCACCGCTGTAGCTCCTTACCACTTACAGTCATTTGCATTTACAAGTCAGTTTCCACAAAGGAAAACATCTGGAAACTTATTTGGTTGTTGTTTAATATGAGAGATAAGTTGCAATGAAATAAGATAAAGTAAAAACCTTTCACTTGACATTCTTGACACCAAAATAATATAACTCATGTAACGATCCAGGACGCTTCGTTTTTACATTCACTTGCGTTTTTAAAAATTATTTGGAATTAGGTTTGTCCCTGCTTTTTGATCAGGGAAACTGCAAACGTATTTAAATGCTGGATGTAGTATCTGTAATAATCTAAAGTAGGAAAAATATTATCAAACCCCACTGATTTATAATACCACTGCTAGCAGTAAATTACTGGCAATTCTGACAGGAAGAAGCAAAACCAGTCAGTATTTCAGCCTGTTGCAGTAATAAAATCAATCTGTTTCTATAGCACCCTCCAGGTGACCAGTGTGGAGTTATCAGTGCTACACATGAAAGGTGCACCACAGCTGGAGACAGGCTCTTTGATCCCCGAGCCAGTGCTTTGAATGCAGCCACAGCCCATCTTGCTGGCAGGATGAGCCAGGTCTCGTATCCAAATAGCAGCACAGCCAACCGTCTTTGCTTAAATATCTCTGTGAATTCAGGATTCGCTCATTCAAACCCACCAAAAATGTGGTTTTAAAATCACATTTCAGTTCTCAGGAAGAAAACAGAGCTGAAAAGTGTGTGTATTTTTTAACCAGTAAGGACAGATTCCCTCCTCTGCCACGTTTCCAGGCTGGTGGTGCAAGAGGTTGTCAGGGAGTTATATTTGGGCACCTGAGGGATGGGGCCTGATTTTTGAGCACCTGGAAAGCCCCCTGAAGTCAGGGTCAGGTCTGCAACCTTGAAAATCAGAGAACTTACACACCTCAGTCCAGACTCGTGTCCTTGCATTTTTGTATATTTTGACATGAGTTATAAATCCTGTTCTCTTCATCTCCTTGCTATTCATTACAGATATTAACTGTACCATATGCTAATAAACCCCTCTGAAATACTTACTTCTCCACAAGATGTAAAAAACTGATTCTTAACTGGAATATGGTCTGCTATTAGAATAAAAGTACCTTCTTTTACTCTCATTATTTTCCAATACATCTGATGAAAACATTTGAGATTTATATAGACGTATTTAGCAGCTGTCTCATATTTACCTAGCCTGTGAGGTATAAATTGAATTTAGTACTTTTTCTCAAGAATAAGTATGTGTTTGACGATTAGACAATGGCAAAGGTGTTTCTGCTCTGTCACAAATGGTTTTCATTGTTTAATATTTTTTGGATTATTTAATGTTTCTTTCTTTTGTGCATTATACTGTGGCTGGTTTAGTAGTAAGGACTTTTTCATTTTTATTTTGTACCAGTAGGTGCTAAGGGAAATAAAATCTTAATATGAGAAGTACTCTGAGTATCACGGTCATATCTTACTTGCATTGTTGAATTTGAAAGATGATATAGGAAATTGAATTACTAAAAACATTAATTGCCTCATTCATGTTGGCCACCGAAGCAATTTGCTGAGTAGATTTTCAGGCAGAAAGAGGGTAATGCCAGAACTTGAAGAACAGACTTTATAGGGTGCGTGAGAGGAGCTCACTGTGGTAGACATATTCTATGTGAGTATTTTGAACCACTAAAAGAGTCCTGGAAACTTATCCAGGAAACCTGGTAAAGTTTCATCATCTTTATGCTCAGTTCTGAACTGCTTTAAATCTAATGTGCAAGTTTGATAATTTAAGATTTTTGGTATTTCAGTTAATGGATGACAAGAAATAGGATTTCCATTGGGATACTTAAACAGAGCTTTGGAGGAGGAAGAACCTCGGTGGAAGGGGTTGTCTCGAACTGTAGGAAAAAATAGATTGCTGGTGTTGGAAATTAATGAGTGTGGTTACTCGTACAGGAGTTGAGGAAAAGCTGACAAATGAGGGCTCATACCATTTAAAGACATCTGCTAATGATGTCAGTCATACAAAAGGTGTAAGGGACAGGAATGAAATGTAAAGCAAACCTGAGAGAGGGACAACTGAGAAATTCTGGAAAGCTAATACAGTGTCAAGCTTAAGAGTTAAATAAAAAACGACACGGCCAACTCCCTGCTTCCCTAAATGCATGCAAAACCTATACATATCTGTATACCAACATGAGATGTGTAAGAGAAAAAATAGGTGACTTGAAATTCTTGGCAAAGGAGAAGGAACTTGACATAGTAGCGATTACAGAAGAATGTTGGAATGACAAAAATCAATAGGAGAGTGTAATACCTGGCTATAAACTGAACAGGAAGGACAGATTATGTCATAGAGCTGGGGGAGCAGTATTAGGGCTATACTGTTGAGCCTTCTGATCAGGAAACGGATATTGAGTCCAAAACGTTGAAGGAGATCAAAGCAGCAACTAAGCCTAATGAGGTAGTAATAATGGGTGACCTCAACTACCTTCAGCTGGTCAGGTGTCACAGTGGGATGGAGCATAAGGGAAGCAATTTCTCATCACTTTGAGTGATTGCCTTTTTGAAACATTTAGTTCTAGAGCAAGCAAACAGAATAGCAATTCTTGACTTAAGTGACATGCGGGAATTCAGGTAAGGAATTCTGAAATCCTGTATCAGAGTAGGTCTTTTTGGGTTAAAGGCATGACAACTGTAAAACTTTAATTCAATATTGAAGAGCCAATAGCTAGTTTATAGAACCACTATTACGCTGGAGGATGTAAAAACTCTTTAGGTGAAAGATACTAAATAAATCGTAAGGAAATCCCAAGAATCAACATGGAATCAACCAGTTGAGGTGTTCTGTAGAACAAGAGAGACAGCAGACAAGTAGAAAGGCAAGAAGTATTTGGATATGGTTACAGGATTTTTTTTTTTTAGCCAAAGATACATGCTTCAGGCATCAAAAACCCGTCCCTAGGGATGTCAGTAAAAAGTAATTTTGTCTAAAACATGTGTGTAAAGAGCTGTGAAGTTGTGGCATAAGAAGGACTTTGTCAAAGCCATCACCTCACACCCACAAAGAGAAGAAAAAGTTTACCAGAGCAAACAATCTGTAAGACACGGGCCTAGCAGAAATGGAGAATAAGGACATTCCAGTGAACTGTGGTTTTCTTCTGCTGTATTCATTTAGTATCACAGATGTGGTGCTAGGGACATAAGGGACCAGAACATACTCACAGCATTCAGTGTGTCAGAATAAGGGACTGGGACTAAAGTAAATTAACAAGCAGCCAGAAACAACAAAAAAACCCCAACAGATTTCACTCATTCAAAACTTTGTAAAGAACATTACTTTAAAAAAAATTATGTGCTGTTCCAGCCTGAAATGGTGAAATCCTTCAAATATGAGAGGTAGGTGCAGGTAAAGGAGATAGATGTGATTCACTAAAACAATACTTCCATGGCTCATGTGGTAGAGAGGTGATCTTACCTTCTTCAGGAGAGCCCTCTATATTAGAAGAAGGATAAAGTTATCAGTGATAAAAGACAATGTCGATTGGCAACAGCACTTGAAAATACTGGGGCTGTTGCATTAAAACAAAAAAGGAGAGGGGAGATGGAACATGCTTATATGCAAAACATTCTACTGCCCAACACGGCTCTAGAAATACAAGACCAAGCAGAACCAGGCATCATATACGGATACATTTAATATCCTTTTCAAATTTCAAATGATTTAACATCTTTTTATTCGGAAAGAGGTATTTTTAGGATGTGGGATGCGATTCCAGCATGGCATTGTGTTCACAACACGTGCTGTTACTTCTTTAGGGGGTGATTATGGCCATAGCTCTATGTTCAACACGTACAGGAAAAACAGTATTATTATTTTCTTGTGGTTTGGAGGCACGAATAGCAATTACATTTACCAACAGCCAGCTATCTTGTGGCTACAAAAATATGGAGAAAACGGTTACACCATTTCCCTTGTGGCCTTGAAAATCCTTTTCACTAGAGTCGAGATGGAACTGTGAGAGAGTGGTATCTGTACAAATGCATGTTTCGAATGCATGGCTCTACATTAAACTTTTTAAACTTTGGGAGGGCGGGGCTGACAATGTTTGATACGTTTCTGATTCCAGCATCTCCTTACCATCAGCTTCTAAAACCCTTTGATTGACCTTTGGTAGTACTTTGAATGGATTTGTAACCTTGCTGGCAGGTCAAAGAGAACCTGCATTGTTGTGGGCGATTGATTATGTGCGTAATAAGGTATATTACAATTGAAATGAACTAACATGATATGAAATGAACTTTATGACAATTGCAAAATTTGCCAGATATTTACTAGGTGGCCCAGCACCCCATTATCCACGTGAAAAAAGGCAGAAACGTTTCTGATTCTCCCACCTGGCGTTTGTGCTGTGGCAGTAATACAATAAAGTATTTGACTAGGAGCCATTCATTCCTGAGGGATGCTAGGAAGATTAACACTTGTTAACAATACTTTTCATGATTAAGATCTGTTTCACAACTTCTGTTACTTTGCTATGTAATCTTTTTATCAAAAGAACCCTTTTATATATGTATTGTTATTGTATTTATCAATTAAGGGACTCATCATCAAGCACCAGATATTCTTACAAGTCACAGAGTGTCCAAGAAGAAGCAGATTTATTTGAAATCATCCTGAAGCCATATCCTGCATGGTGGTAGTTTTTTTCTAACTATTTTTCAGACAGAAAAATAGGTACTCACACATAAGTCCCAAAGAAGGCCGCCATATACATTAATAGTCTGTACATCTTACTACCTTAAGGAACAGTACAGTCATAGGAAAACTAGAGTTTCACCTTTTTCCTTGAAGGGTCCGTGAAAGTCAAAAAAGTGCCTTGCGTCACTGTATGTACTGTGTGATCTTGTGAAAAATGAGCCTTGAGTCCCAAGCGGTCAAAGATAAAGCCCTTATTTGAATCTAGATTTTCAGCCTTGCAAGCCTTTTACCTGGAGATGAAATTTAAAATTGTTTCTGCAGCCATATAGTATTTTTATATCATAATTTTATTTCTTTTGAAGTTCATTTTATCTTCATTTTCTTCCTCATATGTCACTTAGATTTTAAGTGAGACTCAAAAAAGACTGAATTACGAAGGAAAAATTACAATATTGAACAGAACATGCCCGCTGGTAAAATAAGTATTAACACAGAAAAGTAGTGTTGGTTGAATAATTGTTTTGAACAAGGTGAGAAAACAAGAAATAAGTAGAGTTAATATTTGATCCTCCTTGTGAAAGCAGATGGCTTAGGGATTTTAACTCTGCCTGTTATAAAAATTTTAACCACTTTTTAACTTGTAGTTATTAACAGCATTAGGGAAAAGAGCAAAATTAATCATTGAAGTTATTATATCTGAATTACTGTGAGCTTCATAGCAGCTGATGCAAGTATCCTCCATAGTTTTTCTTATGACAGGCTAAGAGGAAATAATGAAACAACTGAGAATATATATGATGAAATATATTAAATTACCCTTGGTTTGCATTACACAAGTAAGACATTAAGATCTTTCCTTACAAGATTCTATGTGGATTTCCTTGCATATAGTATTGGGAAAATAATAATGAAAGTAAATTTTAAAGAAAATCCTTTTATTCTCTGAGGTTAGAAGACATAATCATATGAATTGTTCTATTTGCTGCAGTTTGAATAAAGTCATGTAAAAACTTATACTGGCTAAATAAATCTAAAATATAGTGACTTCTGTGGGTTTAATCCATCACCAAACAATATTTTCTTTTTGCAAATCTGATACTGTCTACATATAAAGTAAATAATCCAAAAATAGAATTGTAGCAACTAATGATAGAGTTACACATGTTCTGCATTGTATATGTAATATTTATGTAGTTTTTCAAATTCAGTCTGCAAGAAAACACTTTTTTTTCTTTTACAAAAAAAGATTATTTAGCAAAAATTCATGCAGGAATCATTATAACAGGTGGCATAAATCAGAACAACCCTATCTTCTATTGATTTAAATAGAATATGGGGGGGGTTTTGCTGTTTCAGGTTGTGTAATTTTTTCTTTCTTGCAAACAGAAGCTTCTCCTTTACAGTTCTAAGTATCAGGAACACGTATGAACAGGAGGAAAAAAAATCCTACGTGAGCATGTCACAAATAACAGCAGGAAACTGCTAGTACTGTTGTTAAGATTACGAAATGGTGACATCAGGTTTTCTTCTCATTAACCAGTAGAGTGGCAAGAGAGGTTCCTTCTTTAATCTACAAGATGATTGCACTTGGAATAAAATGAAATGGCATGAAAAGGTCATTATTGAAAGACAGAAGACACTGCTTCTGATTCCTTTACAATGATCTCACTATAATCAGTGTAAAATGCCACCCAGACCTTACTTCAATTCACAAAATCTCGAATGGTAACAGATAATATAGCACTAGAGTATTTCTAGCCTGGAAAGTAAGCCATATGGAAAAAAAAATTAAACGTGTTTACTGATGGCCGTCATCTTTTATATGGTCCTCTTGATTCATCAGTTCGTTATGCTGAGCTAGGGTGAATACAAAGAGGTAAAGAACTCTACCATATCAGAAGGATTATGACTATTTGAGAGGTACGAGACAGTGGAGGAGAAGGCCTTCAAGCTGTCTCTTACTTTGTCCTCAGACTTTCCTTGTCTTTGATGATAATAAACATGAACATTGCATTCTCCCAAAGGCTAGGATGCAGTAATCTTATATTTTTCCCTCATAGTTTTCAGAATGCACGTGAGGAGACATCAGTGAAGTTGTTTTCTCAATGTCTTTTGGGGAATCCTAGTAGTAGAACACATGAAACAGGAAATCACACAGTTCTTTTAAACAGTGTTGCTGATGTGGGGGGGAAAAAAGTCTTTGGCCAGATTCATTGCTTGGGCTTGTTTCCTTCAAAAGAAAAGATGGAACTGAGTGTACCAATACAGGCTTAATAACAGTAGAAAATAAGTGTAATAAGAGTAATGACAATTGCAGTGTTTTTGAGAAAATAATGTATCTGAGAGGGAAAATCAACACCGTACTTACTGTGAAAATAGAAAGGGAGCTTGAAGGCATCTTAGGGAATACTTTTAAAGGGGAATAGAAGTTAGACTGATGATCCTCAAAGATACTACAGGCTTTTCATTCTATAAAGAAAAGGGAGATGGAATTTGAGTCTAATAAAAGGAAATATTTTTAAAGTAATATGTCTGCCGGATCAGAATAAGAATTTGGAGACCTAGGACAGAGGCAGGCATGAATTTTGTGGAGCCCCCTGAGTAGCTGCTAGAGAATCTGTATGTTTTTCTTTAACCACATGGTACCACTTTTAGGTATAGCCTTTAATTTTCCATCTAAAGAACTGCTTACGCCCTGAGTGTGCCGCTGATTTCAAGTTCAAATAAGCTTGTTTTCTTGCATTCGGGTCACATATATGAATTAAATATATAAAGAAAGCCCATATAAGTAAGTTACAGAGAAAGGAGGCAAAACTTTCAATACAGTTTGATTAAAGGCATGACTGGAAAGATTCTAAATATTTGTTAGAACAAGCAATTGTATTATTCAGTTCTGTCATTTGAAAAAAAAAAATCTGGATATCGGAAGTGCTGGGGTCTTAGTTGTGGGCCCCGAGCTGGAGTTGACCTGTGGATGAGTCACAGCCTAGCAGAATGTTTTGGTTTTCCTATTGGCTTCATGTTCCAGAGGCAGAACCTGGCCCACCTGTGTCTTTGTGGTTCTGCCCTCACCCAGGTGGTCATGGTTGGGGTGGTGGGTGAGGCCAGGATTATATCAACAAGGAGCTGATCGGTTGAAGGAGCTTCCTGTTGGGTGTGGCTTCTGTTGGAGCTGGTTGCATGTTCCTGAGCTGTCATGGTGCTGTCCTTCCATGTGAAAGGCCCCTGAGGGAGCCATTTCTGTCTGTTGTATCCAGCAGGCGATGCTGGCACCACAGTGGGCAGTGGAGGGGCTGGGCCCACAGGAACCTATGGCAGCACTGTCTGAAAGAAGACTTGTGAGGGGCTCTTGCTGAGTTCAGTGTTGGCCTGTGTGATCGGGCAACCGATGTCAGCATAAAATGATGATGGCTGAACCAGCACAACAATGTCTCATTTGAATGTCTACCAAAATTGACCTTAACCTTCCAAAACAGACATAGAACTAATGATTTGGTACATCGCCAAACAATTAGCCCAGTGAGCAGACATTCTTCCACCAGCATCTATTATCGGAAATATCTGGATTTCTAAATGTCAGCTAACTAGGCTCACCCACAAGCTGAGAGAAAGATGACCTGACCTTTGGACACCACCTGTTCAGGAATGGGAATTTCTTAAGCATGCTATTCTACACAGATAAAAGGTTCACAAAATTTGACCTGCAAAGAATAAAGGAATTAGTTTTGTTTAGTCTAGAAAAGAGCAGACTGAGGAAGGATGTGATTACAATCTTCCAGTACGTAGGAGAATGTTGTGAAGATGCTAGTGAGTGGTTTTCTAAGTCCAGTTGGGGAAAATACAAGAATAAAGATGTTTAATACAAAGCAAAGATACTTAGATTATATCTTTATAATACTATATATTATTGCATATTTATATACTATATTCTATATTTATTGAATATATGATATACTATTTCTAATCATAAAAATAGAGGCTATGGTGCAGACTGCATAAGAAACTTGTCATTTCATTAACTGGAAATGTTCAAGGATAATTAGACCAACACCTGTAATTAATAGTCAAAGTTGCTAGCGTTGTTCATGGTGCAAGGTGAATAGATGGATGTATTACATATTCACATAACAGTCTTTGTCCATCTTTCGTTTTCTATGGCTGATACATTTGACAAGGCACTCTAGAGTGGTTGTTACATTGGATATATAAATAATTATATAAATAATATAAATTATATAAATAAGTGGCTAGTGGGAGGCTTTTTGTTTGTAGAGGATACTTCAATAACAAAATTAATAATTTCTAAGAATTCTGATTATGTGATTAAGATAACAGTTAGAAGGATGGCAAAATAATAGGTAAGGAAATGATAAAGGTTACTTACTCGCTTTGGATGCAGAATGCTATTAATAATATCAGTGAGTTTGGTATTATGAATTTCTTTCCTCTATTACTTGAGAATTTTGGTATCTTGCTTTCTGGTATCATATTTTCTGGGTTGAAGTTATTAACAAGGAACTGGAAATCGTGATGAATAATTATCCCATACAGCCATAAATGGGGCAGAAGCATGGCATACCCACTCGAAAGGGCAGAAATAACATCAAAACTGTCATCTTTCCTAAATGTTTGTAAGAGCTTCTAAGACAGCATTTCATAATGTGATCCATCACGAGCTCGAAAGCAACTGAGTAACAGTGGAAAAAAAAACCTGGAGAGCATAAGTTATGTATAGGCCTTCCATACACACTGCAGATTAAAAGTGAAAGTGGGTGAAGGTTTCAATTCTTGTTCCATGTTGGTGCCAGTTGTCTGTTGGTGGTTGAAAGCATGACATGCTTGCAGCTCAGTTGCTTATGTCCGATGTTGGATATAAGAGCTTAAAGTTATGCTAGACATGTAAAGGCTTACAGAAGCATTTCTTTAGATGTATAAATAGACAATAGTGTCAACCGTCAGGGCTTTCATTTTACAAATTAGGCAAATTACTTGCATTGTAGCTCCCTGTATTTTCAGATTTTCTGTGAAAGAACATGATAATATTTATACCTTTTTTTTTTTACCTCTTGATTTGCAGAGCTGGTTATATTTTTTTATTATAAACTTTTTTTTTTTTCCTTAGGTGCTGCACAATGGTCTTGTGATGGAAATGAATCATCCAACAGCTGGGAGGATAGCTGTTCCAGGTTAGATGTTTAATTCTTTTTTCTAAATGGAGCTTGAAATTAAATGCTACATGACATCCTGAGTAGTTCTGGAACTCAGCTGAGGACATGACACATCTTCACATTTCACTCAAATGAACAAAAGTTTAACCAGGAAGACATTTGTGCTCATATTCATTCCAGTAGCAGAAAAATGGGTTAAAACGTGTGTCAGAGTAGCTTCTGGTTTTCATCGGTCAGTTGTCATAAACCATGGACATGGGTTTGATAATATTTGCAAACTCCCACTGCTAGAAATATTACTGCTAAGTCGTCTACATGAATATGTGAATCTGTTTTTGATTTAGGTCTATTTTGCAAGTTACACAGGCTTATTTTAGGGACATTTCTTGTTGTAAGAAGGAAAAAAAAACAAAAAGAAAGAGGAGGGAAGTTTGTCCTGAAGGTTTCATCACACTATTTCATCTAATGAGATTAGACATGAAGCTCTGCAATAATGAAATCTTAAATAGCTATTTTGGATTTCCAAAGAACACAGAAATAATAAACTAGTCTCTCCTATTTTAAGTTTTAAGTGGATCAGAACTTGTAGCTTTACTTCCATTACAGTCAGTTGTGGAATGGGGTTAGGTTGATCCAAAGCTGTTATGAACATTCTCATTCAGATCCTCATGGTTGGCTCTGTTTTGCCAGCTGAGCCTTATCTGATAATCTTCTAGCTCTTGGGTCAACTTTTTTCTGCTTCTCTGTGCTTTTTTCTCCCTGAGGCCACATTGAAAATTGTTTACTCCTTCATTCAAAGCACGATGTCACTTTTATTTTTACAACATCTCCTTAACGTTGTGATTTTCTGGGCCAAATTCCACCCTCTGACACAGCATCCAGTTGTCATCAATTTCAGTTGACTTGAGCACATGTACTGGTAAGAAGAATTTGACCCATAAAATTTATCTTAATTTGCACATCCTGGAATCACACTGGGATGCAGAAAGAATTATTTGATAGAAATCAATCCCATATTAGATCATGTTTTCTGCATGAATAGAGGGGGTGTTTTGTGTGCGTCTGTGCTTCATATTTGCTCTTTATCACAGTTTGCATTCCACATTTAGTCCCACTAGGCTTGGATGTTTGGTTGATTGTATTCAAAAGTGCTCCTCTAATTTAGATGCACATATCTGAAAATAGCAATCCTTTTGTTTGAGTTTCTAACAGAAAGGAATCCTGGTTTATTTATCCAAAATTAAAAGCCTAATAAGGGTTTTGATTTAATTCTTTTTAAAGAAGTGGGCAGAAAAGCCTTGCAGATGGTAGAGAAAGTGCATAAGGTTTTCATGTTGCATACAATGTATAATCTATCTTGGAGAAAGCAAATACTCCTTAAGGGGATAGGTTAAACTGCAAGAAGAGGAAGGAGATGAAAGGAATGTTCTAATGTCTGTCAGCAGCGATAGAATGTATTGGCAAGAGAGTGAGTTTTTACATAGGTAAGCCATAGTACTTCCCAAATCCTTAGTTATTTTTTATTTTATTAAACCAGTGACACTGCACTAAACTAAAATAAATCATCTTAATCTCTAATGGTTTACCATTTAGATGGGCTTCTATGAAGAGTTTCTTGTATTGAAGCAGATGGCTGAAATGATTATTGGATATTTGAGCAGGAAAAGGAGAATTCCTTCCTTTCCTGGCATGGGAGGATAAGGAGAGGAGAAACGGGAGGGAAAGGTGAAGGACACTCATTCAGTGTGAGCAGAAAGGACCTATTGATATCACTGGAAAGACAGTGCTTTATTCTGTCCCAAAATTGAAGTGCCTAAGTGAGTTTGGGCACCGTTGATGGTAGGTAATGGAAGTACCCTGGAATTATTCTGGTCAATGATGTATCCAAAGAGTATAGGGAAGATTGTGCAGAGAAGACCTTCAGTAGATAAACTGCTTCTCAATGACAATTTGAAATAGTTACAACTTTTTTTTTCAATGTGACTGTATTTGAATTTATTATATTTGGTAGAGAACAACTTTACTGAGCTCTCAGTTTCCAGCTCAGGGTTGATTATATGAACGTTAAAACTGAATAGGCTTAAAATGTCTCTCCTTAAAGATACTGGGGAGACTCTGATCCCAAAGTAAAAAAGGGTGACTTATTTCTTAACCATATAAGCCAGTTTTTAATGGGTCTTCTAGTAACTGAATAGGACATCATACTTGAGGCCCTTAACAAAGGTCAGACTTGTGCTCCCAAGTGAAGTTGTGTGTGCAGTGGCGTACACTCACTGAGTGAGAGCATGCTGGCAGATTTCACCTCCAAGTATCACATCTGGCCTCAGCGTCTAGCATATTGGTTTCAGTGGAGTAGTCCTTCCCCAGGCATGTCCACACTTCAGAAGTGGGTTCAAATCTGTATATGAATCCTCACTTGTAGACTTTGCATCTTGAAATCCTGAGGGATTTTTGCCGTTGACTTTAACGTAGGCATCGTTTTTAATGTTGGACTTGGTGATTCATGCTCCTCCTTTACGTAATACGGTTATTGAATTCGGTTCTTTCCACACCTAGTCAATGCTTTCTCCCTTGCCTTTTTTTGTAATTCCCAGCCTGAGATATACTGTGTGCTGATAAGCACATCATAAGATACTGGTGGAACTGGAGTAGAAGAAGTTGCATTATTAAAAACGTATTTCTATTAATTTTTCTTTTCAAAATGTATATTGATGGTAGGAGAGATACAGACCTTATATTTCAAAATCTCTTGCTTCAAGTATTCAAAAATGTCTTTGCAGTGTTACTTTTAGCAAGGTATCTTAGATTCAGGAATGGGGGTGAAAAAGGGCGTTCATCATGTCCGACTAAGTGACCATATAAAAGTTTGTAAGACCATTTTAAAGAAAAATGTGGTTCTCCTGTAGTTGAGTGATTTCTTTAAGGTAATGTTTCACATATACCCCTCAGTATATTCATGTTATGAAGTTATTTTAGAGCTGACTTGTTATACAGATACGTATACTCGATGTGTCATATATAGAAGGTGCAAGACTGTGAGAGAGCCTTGCTGGAGTCCCAAAGCCCTGGCACGGTGCCTCACTCATTCTTTGCAGGACTGGCTCATCTGCTTGCAAGGCTGTTCTAAAGAATCTCTTCTGGTTCTGTATCTGAAGTCATCTTAATCATCTTTAGTTCAAGACAGGGCTCTGAAGTTCATGAGGAGCTGGAGAGGCTGAGAAACAAGGGCTGGTACAGCCCGGGGAAGTGGCAGCCTCAGCCACCCAGCACCTTACAGAGAGGTTATGAACATGAAGAGCCAGGCTGTTCACAGCAGTGCGTGGTTGGATGATGAGACACAAGAGAGTTTCAGTCTGGATATTGGGAAAGTCTTTTTTCATCATGATGACAGCCAGGCAAAGGAGCAGGTTGCCCAGAGAGGTTGTGCAAGAAACACATAGAGGCTTTCAAGAAACAAATAGATAAAGGCATGAGCAACCTGGTCTGACCTCAGACCTGACCCTGGTTTGAGCAAGGGCTGAGACAGGATTGTTTCTCAGGTCCTTTCCAACTTGGATTATGTTCTTATGCTGTGGTTAACCTGCGTATCTCCTTACTCAGCTCTATTGTGCTTAGCCATTTCCATAGAAATCTGGAGGAGAAATGACATAGTGTAATAAAATGGGAAATGTAGAGCACAGAAAGTACTTTTGAGGACAAGCCAGATTGCAGATGATGCTGGATGGCACAGAGACAATAGAGTTAAGTGAGGGACAACATTGCAAGAAGCTTTAGCATCTGGGTTAGTCTTGAACTACTTTGCCAAAAAGTAATGGACTTCTTCAAAGAGCATGTGGGCTTCTGGGAGCCACTGAGTAATTTTTGTGAGTTGCAATGCAGAGCATAATGGATACCAACCCATACTGAGTATGCAGAAAAACCTGATGGATGCTGAGTCTTTTCTATTATCATCTATTTTATATGGTTTGGGAAACTCAATTAATAATATACCTAACTTCTGCATTATCTAGTGTTCAGGGTTGACTTGTAAAATCTGACAGTTGTTTTTTATAGTCAAACGAGTGCTTGTAGTTTGATTTTCTTTTTTTAAGGGGAAAAACACAATGCATTCAGCTGTCACCAGCAAACCAACCTTCACAGAGTTTATTAACTAGCAGGAACGTCTGTGAAATAAACCTTGTTTCTGACCCCTTCTCAGCCTTAGCGAATTGGGGATTTGGATATAAGCCTACCCTTCGGAATCATCTCTCATCAAACAGGAAACAATGTAACTGTAGAAATCATGTAAAACACCTCTTCCAGACAAAACAACTATTCTTAGTTTTGGTTATGTTTATATTGTATGTTCTCCTCATCCCCATTTCCTGAGTTGATAAACACTATTTCTGTCCTTTGGCCCCGGATCTGCATCAGGGATGTCTTTAGCGCTCAGAAAAGCCAATTTCTTGTACCTGCCTTTATGATTTCTTTCTGTGCTCGTGAGATAATGTGTTTGGGGGACTGCTTCAAGCTCAGTTAAGGAAGGCAGTACAGGATTCCTCCTTGGCATAGATTTCTTGGACTGAATTCAGGCGATCTATGTTAATTAATCAACCCACTCAGGAGAAATGTCTCTTTTTCCGGTCTTCTCCTGTCACTGCGCATTACAAATATACTACTGAAACAGGAAAGACCTTTTTTTCAGAGATGGGCTTTTCCTGTTGTATGATTCATTAAATGGTGTCGTGGTTCCATGGAGACTAATTGCCATCAATCTCTTAGAAGAATGGTTTTAAGAAACAAGACGAAGAGGCAAGAAATCTAATAGGACTTCCTCACTGTGCCACAGATTTCTTCCTTAACCTTGGACAAATCACTCTCTGTGTCTCACCTTACTAATCGTTTGCAGTTTTGCAGATCTTAGTTAAGAGTTGAAAAATACTTTGATTTCTAAGGGAGGGAAGTTCTTGGAAAAACTCTGTGTATTATTTTAAGCATGTATTTGTATTTATTATGTATGTATTTATACTTATTTTCTCCATGAATGGGGAAGACCAATTATAGTTGTGGAAATAATAGTGGGATATGTATGTGTTTGATTAGAACATTTCAAGACAGGGAGCAGATACTGCTGTTAAGTACATGCTATCTCTTTTTGATCATTTAGTATGAGTGTAGTAGGGGAAGCTTCAGTAGGGCTAGATATATGGCAGAGAAAAGTGACTTCTGTTTGGGGAAGTTTGCAGGAAATTAAGGAAGTCTGTACTCCAATCCATCGTTTCCTGCAGCTAGGAGAGCCCGCAGTATAGGAACAACAACAACAACGTAAAAAATCCCGACAATTTTTTTTTTTTTTCAAGAACCTCTGCCTGAACTTCTGATCCTGTCTGCTTCTCATCAGGCCACTTTTTCATATGCGTGTGTGCATGTGAGTGTGCGTGCGTGCATGTGCAGAACTGATGTTGATTGAAAAATTTTAATTTCACTTCACTATTTATGGTACTTTGGAGACAAACAGCTTCACCGGCATTACTGTTACCTCATTCGCCTTTTTTAGTCATCAGGGCTGACTGTTTATGTCTTTTACATTCACAGAGCTGATTTCAATTTTGAGGAATTCAGGACCATTACAGGAACTCAGCAGAAATGATGTATGACAGCTCACTTAGCTATCCTCAAAATACTTTAGAAAATTTTAATAAATATATAGACAATATATTTGTACTGATTGCAAAAGCAGAAAAAAGATGGTGGGAATGGCAAGGACTATGCTATAAGATTCAAGAAGGCTAGTCTGTGCTTCTAATAAATGATACTTTAATCTGGGATCTTTTAAGATTCCTTTTAAAGTAAAACATAAACAACAAACCTTTTCATATTTTTTCCTCTGTCATATGCTTCAAGAGTATTTATCTACTATATTTCAAAATATATTTTAAAGTATATTATAAAGTATATATAAAGTAAATTTTAAAATTTGCTGTACCTCCTGGAAAGGTCTTGGTTCCACAGTTGATAATTTTAATGTTTTAAGGAAGAAAAGCCAGCTGTCTCTTACCTAGTGCTGGGACTTCAGTTGTTGGGGGAAATAAAGAAATAGTGGTGGTCTTCTCCATCAGGCTCAGAGTAACTGAGTAATGGTACCAACTGGGACCAACAGCGTTGTGTTACTCAGGCAGGGACTCTCCAGGACTGTTGCTCAGGGTGTCTAAGCTGGACTCTCCTCTTGGCAGACCTCAGGCTTTTCTGTCTTTAAGTTGTGGCAGTCAAAGTTGTGCTTCTTGACATCCCATCATTCATTCCAGGACCTGATGCTGCCACATCGGGAGGGGAAGTGAAAATTTTTCAGTGGGGACATTTTTCTACCCTGTACATAGTAAGCTAAGTAAAATGGTGGTTGAAGTTTTGCTGAATATTGATTGGTAATTATACTTCTACTTACTGGAGAATATTTCTTTTACATTTTCCTCCATGTATCCTAACTGGACATAATAGTTTCTTACTAAGAGTAAACTAAACAGTATCACCTTGCTGTTACATAGGGGGAAAAATAAAGTTGGAGTATTGGCTGAATAGCCAAGTAAACTCATTAATTTCACACCAATAGTGACAATAGTAGAATTCAGCTTTGCTTAAAACTATTTTTTGTCATTGTTCTGTTTAAATGTGTTTCCCACTTCTTCCTTTGTAAGTAACAGTAAGTTAGAAAGCACTTTCTATAACCCTCACTCTGTAACAAGCACGGCCAGGTGCTCACGCGGTTCAGGGTGTGTGATTGTAAAGATATATCTGCGTGCCTCGGGTGCGTTGTAAAACAGCCAAATTACTTCAACACTCATAAATTGTAAGTATATCTTTATGATCTTTAATAATTATTGGATAAGAAAAGGAATCTACTGTCAGCTAAAAAAGTTTGGTTTCATTAAATGTAAAAGTATGTTTTAAACATTTAGACAATTTTGCCTAATCCCTAGGATACTGGCTGTCCTAATCCTCATTTGTGTTTCCGCCATGTCATCTTGACCCAAGCCCTGCCTCCCCGTGAATGGAAAGAATGATTGAACTTAAACTGCTTGCTGTGAACCTAGACTGAACAATTTTATTGCCAGCAGTGGCCATCAGATCATGTAATTTGCCTTCTTACAGCATTTGCCATAGAATTTCATCAATTTATTCCTTTCATGTGTGTTTGACTGCAGTTTGTCTTATTCAGAAGTCCTCAAGAGAGAAAAAATTCAGCAAATATCTGCCCATTTCTTTAAATGCCTGATCAGGTTCATATTTTTAAAACCATGCCATGATTCTAATTGACTGTTTCCTAGTTTTATAGAGCAACAATTTTTTTTTCATGTCTTTCGTGTTTTCTCCCCATGAAAGTACTTACATGACAGAAGTCACATCTAGATGACTTTTTGAGAAATTATGTAGGGTAATTTGCTGAGGTCTTTTCAGTTCCATCGTGTAAGCAAAGTGCAGCAGCTTTGTAACTCTGTTTTTTTTTTATCCCAATCTGTGTACTGCATATTTACAGGAAAAATTTGCAGTTGTATAGAGTGCATCACAAACCTCCTGCCTGACTCTGGGCGAGTCCCTTAGCCCACAAAGTCACATTTCTCACTTCTTCATCCCAAAAATTCAGATAATAGAACTTACAAATAACTACAGAGCATAAATATACTCTTTTTTTTTTTCAAATTATAATGATTATTTTTTCAAAATATAATGATAAAATAGATTGAAAATATATGTGAAATTTGATGCTATATAGTTTATGGAAGATGGGATTAGGTAGAAATGAGAGGCAGAATAAGGCTTATGCTGTTTACTGTTCAGTTGATTAAGAGCCTACCACCAGTATATAACATGTACCTGCTGTGAGTTAGTAAATTGATGTATACTTAACTTTTTAATCTGTAACTCCTGAGGTAAGACATGTTTAAATTCTCTTAGTCACCGTGAACTTGCAATTATTTTTACTTCTCTTCCTTGTACTTCCCACAGCTCTTTCTAGTGACATCCTGCCCAGAAATTAATCTCCTGTTGCCTCAAAATTGCTTTTAAAAAGACCAGTATTGCCTAACTACTTATAGATATGAGGTGTCTGCCCATGCAGTAAAAATTACATTAATCTATTTAGCTGTCATTCTGCATTTCAAGCTCATGTCTAATTTGCTTGCCAATTTAATCCTGAAGACTGTGTCAGCGTGGCTATTTCCAGATATATACTTCCATTTAAATGCCTGTGTTTCAGGTTATTTTTCTTCAAGACAGTTTTTTCCCTAATATGAATAGAAAAGAGAGTAATGTTTTTGATGCTTCTTATCTCTCTAGATCCCTTTATGTGATTAATGAAGACACAATTTGATTGCATAAATTTGAATCCAACAACCTCTTAACCCATTCTGAAAATTCTACGTGCTAATAGTGTCAGCAAATTCACCAGTAGAACTTCCTTGCATAAAAGCCCTGCTTCAAAATAAGCATGATGATTTGGATCTGAGTCTTGAATATTCCTAATGATGCCTTAATATTTTGGACTATTGAAAGCAAAGCATTGCTGCCACCACTCTTGCCCCCTGCCATTTTGTTAACTATTCTTGAGCTATTTTGAGGTTCTGGGAGGGTGGGAAATTCCCAGGAGCTTTTCCAAATGTTTTATGAATAAATGTGAAAATTTTTTTCCAGGTTTTAATTTAGCTGATACTATTCACTAAATTTGATCCAAACTTGCAACCATTGTTTTGCTAAACATAAACTTTTTTTTAAATTTTCCAAATAAAACTATCTTGTTCATCCTGTCACTGTGTGCAAAAGGTTTAAACCAAGACAGAACAGATGTGAACTAGCTCAATCCAAGGTCTATTGAAACCATTAGGCATTGGGTCAAGACCTGACTAGAAGACTCTTCCTGACACAGAGTCTATTAAAAGTACAGAACAGAGTCCCCTAAGAAGACACAGAATCCCTGTTTCTTTGGCTGTCTGAAACTAGACTGAATATAGCAGTAAATAAAAACAGTTTGCCCATATAAAAAGCAGGTAATTGTTCCATTGAAAGAGATTGATAACTTAATGAATTTTAAAATTTAGTTCATTGCTTTAAATTGAAGTTGTTTAGAGATTGTGCCTGTGGCAAGGCAATAAAAAAAATTATATTGATTTGTGTGTAAGTAGAGTGTTCCTCATGGGTTTTGAACTGGATGCAGAGATGAAATGAGGCAGAGGCTTGCAGATTAGAACAAGCTTTTCAATATTCTTTGCAAGCTGTTTTTAGAAACTTCACAAGGAACATAATATCAGGCCCATTTGCGAAGAGAGGCGGTATGATTTACAAACATGTGGGGCAAACAAAATTTCAAAGCTGATCATGCACCAGTACCCAATTCCAGTTGTCCAACTTGCACATACTGCGTGCACACAGCTGCGGTTCCCAGCCCATGAACACAGACACACAAGTTTGTATAAACTCATAGCACTTTGATAGTCTTCTAAAGAAACTACAAGATTAGCACTAAAACATTAAGCTGCATTACTTTGACTATGATATGTAGATTCCTGTATGAGTAAATCTGTCATGAAAACTGTCCTGTAATTTGCTGAGTTACATTTGGGAATTGCTGTCTTTTTCTCAAAGAACTGGGTAGTACAGTTTTCAGCTGGAGCTGAGCTAATGATTTCTCTTTTGAGACAGGTTAAGTTCTGGTGATGCCACGCAACCATTTCTTCCTAACTTTCCTGCCCATGCAGTCTGTTTTTTCAGTGTCACCTAGTTTGAGCCATTTTGGATTACTGAAATGGTCAGTGAACTTGTCTCTCTGGAAACGCACCTTTTAAACATGGAAGAAGTTCATATGATGGGGGCATGCCTCAAACATGAGTTTCATGTAGGGAGAATTGTTAGTTTTCAGGTCTTATTCCTCAGCCAGAACATGACCATCATCTGGGCTCCCAGCACAATCCTGTGTCTTCTTTTCAGCTGCCTGAATCTTAAGAGGTTGAGAATCACAGAATGGTAGGGGTTGGGAGGGACCTCTGGAGGTCATCTAGTCCAACCCTCTGACAAGGAAGGTTTGCCTGGATGAGATTGCACAGGACTGCATCCAGGTGGGCTTTGAAAGTCTCCAGAGAAGGAGACTACACAGTCTCTCTGGGCAAACTGTTCTAGTGCTCCATCACCCTCAAAGTAAAGTTTCTCCTTGTGTCTGATGGAACTTCCTGTATTCTGTTTTTTGCCCATTGCCACTTGTCCAGTCACTGAGTGGCTCTGAAAAGAGACTGGCCCCATCCTCTTGACACCCACCCTTTAAATATTGATAAGCATTGATCAGATCCCCTCTCAGTCTTCTCTTCTCCAGGCTAAACAGACTCAGGTCTTGCAACCTTTCCTTGTGAGAGAGATGCTTCAGTCGCCTCATCATCTTTGCAGCCCTCTGTTGGACTCTCTCCAGTAGCTCCCTGTCTCTCTTGAACTGGGGAGCCCAGAGCTGGACACAATACTCCAGATGTGGCCTTACTAGGGCAGAGTAGAGAGGGAGAATGTCGCTCAACCTGCTGGTCACATCTTCTTAATGCACCCCAGGATACCATTTGCCTTCTTGGCTACAAGAACACAGTGCTGGCTCATGGATAACTTGTTGTCCACCAGGATTCCAAGGTCCTTCTCCGCAGAGCTGCTTTTCAGCAGGTCAACCCCTACCCCGCATCTGTGCATGGGATTATTCCTTCCCAGATGCAGGACTCTACACTTGCCCTCATTGAACTTCATTAGGTTCCCCTCTGCCCCACTCACCATCCTGTCCAGGTCTCGCTGAATGGCAGCACAGCCTTCTGGTGTTTCAGTCACCCCTCCCAGTTTTGTATCCTCAGCAAACTTGCTGAGTGTACACCTCGTCCCTTCATCCAGGTTATTGATTAATATAATGAACAAGACCGGACCCAGTACTGTCCCCTGGGGAACACCACTAGCTACAGGCCTCCAACTGGACTCTATGTCACTGGTCACAACCCTTTGGGCTCTGTCATTCAGCCAGTTCAGAAGCTAAAGTGAAACAGCTGGGAGTCACTGCCCTGGAAACATGAGTAGTATCTGTGCTGTTCCAGGAATCAGGAGTTGTGCTGAGAGCAGAGAAATTAAAATAGGACCTACAGCACACAGGACTGCACTACAGGAGTCATTGTTTGGGTGAAAGCTCACCTTAGGCAGGTGCAAAATCTAACAGCTTTGACCAAGAAACCAGTGGTTCACAACAAACAGCAAGGAGGGTGGAGAAAGGTGGAGGTCAGGGTGGAGAAGATGGCTTGTACTGAAGGACTATGCTGATGAGAAAACATCAGGAATGAGTTGAGGAAGGAGGTGATAGGAAAAGATTACAATGAACAGTGGCATTGCAAGCACCAGCTGGTGCAGACAGTTCCCTTCCTCAAATTGATCTTTGCTATTTGATGTCGATGTTTAGTCAAATGAGTATTCTGGATTACAGAAGTTCTAAGGTACTTGTTATGTTTCAGTTCTGGTTAACGTTCAGTGAAAACTTCAAAGTAATAGGCCAAATTAAATTCCAATCTGAGACAAAGTAATGATTAGAAACTCTTTTGGATTCGTGTGTAGTTTGTCTCTTGGGATATAAGTTTTTGTGAAAGTGCTTAGAATACTTCATTTAGAAAAACAAAAATTTCTTTGCAAAGGTAATAGATTCCCATATAGTTCTTTCAGGTATTTCTGTAACGATAGAGTGAGTTACATACTTGATTGTGTGAATGCACCACTTATTATTTTGTATGTGCAAGCCAGGTGTTTATGCGAGTAAGTGAAGAGTGTACAGTTCTGTTGTTTCCTTTGGATATGCCTGCATTTTAAAATCTTGCCTTCTTTTAATAACAGAAGTTTGCAGTCAGGCGCTGTATTGCGAAGCAATTTTCAGATATTTTCAGAGATTGGTATTCTTTTCCCCATGTATACCCAGACATGAATCAAAATGCTTCATTGATTTTATTTAGAAACTGTAAGTTTAAGGTCTTATCTGACTCTTGGAAACCAATATTATACTGGGCACCAGTTCCAAAGGAATATCATAATGTATTATACTTTAATAGCATAATTATATATTACATCTGTGTATCACATATAAATGTATGTTATATACTGTTATAAAACTTAACAATCTTGAGACCTGTGGAGGTTACATGGTGTTAAATTGTAGTGAGAGAAGAATTAGGTAGTTTCAGGGCATATAATTTATAAGCAAAGGTGATTCAGAAAATAAAATGTGTTTAGAATATTAACTTTTTTTTACAAAGTGTCATATGAAGGAAATCATTGGAAGTTAAAAGAAACTAAGTCCTGGTATCATATTGCATTTTTTATCTGCTCATCTTTGAGCAGTAGTCATGTGTAATTATAATTATCTGTGATATCAAAGGCAGGGAAAAAATCATTATGTATTTATAAACAAGATTTCAAATATTGGGTATGTTCAGGGAATTTACATGCTCTGACGATTCGTGGAGGTTACATTGTTGAAGATAAATGCCTTAGTTGTGGATAATTTTTAACCTCAAGATGAATGAATTAAACAAATGTTGTCTTATTTACAGTAAAGCATGTTCTCAGTAAGTGCTCTGCTCTCTTTTAAAGACTTGAGTTCTTTTTTCAGGAGCTTTGTCAGGTAATTTTCCTAAATTTTCTGTAATTAATGAGAAGTAATGATCAGTAATCAACTTAAATGTACCGTAAAATATGGAACCTAATATAGGCAAGACAAAATTTAAGCATCCAATTCATAGTACACTTTGTAGTATATTGACTGATAATTACACAGAGATATGAAGAAGGTCTATTTGTAGAGGCTCTTTAAAAAGTCAAGAGGTAAGATTGAATACTCAATCATAATTTAGAAAATTTCTGTCTTTTAGTGCTTAATGCCTGCCTGAAGAGCATTTAGTAGTTCAAAATTTACTTCTATATTTGAGTAGTGTAACCATTACCACCTCCTATCTTGTAAAAAGAAATAAACCCTGCTCCCAGTGGTTGGGGCATTTAAATCACCAGTTTGGGGAGGAAGGACTGTGTATTGGTTTGCTCATTATAGTGGAATAATAGCTGATTTCCAATTCGTTGCTGGTTTTAGCTACTTAACTAGCAATACCTATGGGTCAAAGACAGCAATCAGGCAGAAATGCAATTATACTTAATTCAGGATTTATTTCTGGGCACACATGTAATTGGTGTGCAACTCTCACAGCCTTTGAAAGACTTATGACTTTTGATTATACACTGGCTTCTTGAACAGGTCTCATATTTCCAGTCTTTCCTAAATACCGCAACTGTGATATGTAATGACTGAGGCACGCTGGCAGAGAAAACGATTTTGTCCTGAACTTTAAGATATAATGGATATAAAGTTCACTTACCAGTGGTGTTCTCCCACTGGTAACATTCAGCTGATAATAAAAAACAAGGTGATTGAATGGATTCACGTCTAGGTAGCTGTAAGAGAGCTATGTAATAGGAAAAAGGCGGATTATTAAGAAAATGTACATTCACCAGAGTACTTAACACACTTATGTGACCATTCACTGTACAGGATATGACATAAATTGTATTTTCTAATGCTATTACATCTATTTGACAAAAAATGAGAAAATACCTCCAACTAGTTCTGCTTTCCTCTCTACTACTGCTTCATAGGCCTAAAGGATGGATTTAAGCCATATATGCTGTCTGTTGTGGTTGTTACCTCTATGATGCTGAAATTTATTTTGTCTGTAAACAAGCAGGTGAGTTTAAATTTATGCTTTTTCTCATATTTCTGATCTTGTGTATTAGAGCTTATTGCCCCCACCTCCACCCAAGTTTCTTTGGCATATTTTTCTTCAGTAACTTTGTCCCAGACAGTGGTAATGTGGGCACATGCCCTCCATATATTCCATACTAAAGGAGATCCTATGGAACAG
>VZZY01004012.1:9415-34068 GCA_013400335.1 Eurystomus gularis | reverse complement strand
TAGGACAAGAGGAAACGGCGTCAGCAGGAGAGGATTACATTGGACACGAGGAACCATTTCTTCCTGGCAGGGGTTGTGAAGGGCTGTGCCAGGCTGGGCAGGGCAGTGGTGGAGTCCCCATCCCTGGAGGGCTTTCAAATCCATGGAGATGTGGTGCTGAGGGCCATGGGTTAGTGGTGCCCTGGCAGCGCTGGGTTAATGGTTAGGCTCAACGATCTTGAAGGTCTCTTCCAGCCAAAAAGTTTCTGTGGTTCTTTCCGCAGTTGCAAACTCTGTGATGGAAGTCAGCTCTCCAGAATTTCTGATGACTTGATGCTAAATAGGAGATTATATCAAATCATGATGATAAACCTCAAAAGGAAAAGTGGAGAATATTATACATGCTCGTTATTTAATAATTGCAAATATTTCTGGTAGTTCTTTGTGTGTATTGAGTGTGTTTGGTTTATTGCTGTATCACAGCGTAACCAGCTAAAAGGACACTAAATAAGACAATGTTTTTAAAGTTGTATTTTAATGTGGTTTAAGAATCCTATAGTTGTAGAGGTCAAAGTCTTGTGGATTAGGGTAGTTAGGACATTAAATCTCTTCAGACAGGTTCTACATTAAGCAAAATTTGCTGATTCATTTATTATAGAGAAGTAGCTCTCTTGATAGCCATGTAATTCCCCATCTTAAAATGAGTGTAACAAGTTCAGTCAAAACACAATTGTCTGGTAGTAAAGGGGGGTGTGCGTGTTAATTTTTTTAAACTTAATTAGTTGCATTGGATGTGGGGAAAATACTTCATTTATCTGAAGTTTTTAAAGGATTTCCACCTAGTCCGGAGCTTATTTGTTTGTTTTCTAGGTTGAGCGACCCATGTACAAGCAGATGGGATGAAAGAAGTGCATCTCGGAGATCAAGATCTTGGTCCCATAATGGTTACTCTGATCTAAGTACTGTCAGATACTCCAGCCATCACAAAAAGCACAGGAAAGAGAAGAAGAAGGTGAAACATAAAAAGAAATCTAAAAAGCAGAAGCATTTCAAGAAGCACAAGCAAACGAAAAAAAAGAAAACATCGGCCTCGTCAGATGTAGAATCCTCTCATTCCTTCCTCAGGAGGAGAAAATCATCTTGTGATCGTGAGAGGAAATCTCGTTCTTCTTCGTCATCATCTAGACGTTCATCCAGAAGAGACTGGTCTAAATCTGACAAAGAAGACCAGAGCTCATCAACTTCGTCAAGCAGAGGGACTCGATCATACTACAGGTCCAGATCCAGGTCTAGGTCTAAATCAAGATCTTATTCTCGAAGAAGTTCTAGATCAAGATCAGCCTCTAAATCGTCGCGTTCTCCAAGTAGGTCAAGGTCAAGTTCTAACTCTAGGCATCAAAAGACTGTTTCCAGCTCTCCACGAAATATTTCAACACGGTTAAATGAAAATCCGTTGAACAAAGCTGCTGAGCCTGTAAGAGCAGTTATCCTCCCGAGTGATAAAGTTGTTGTACCGCCAGTTGTCCCAGAAAGCCTCCCTGTTATACCCTTAAGCGATAGTCCACCGCCTTCAAGGTGGAAACCTGGGCAGAAGCCATGGAAGCCATCTTACGAGCGCATTCAGGAGATGAAAGCTAAAACAACCCATTTAATACCCACGCCAACCAGTTACAATTTAGTAGTCATTAAAGAGGACAACACTTCCTCCTCCTTTCGTAAGCGCCAGAGGAGTTCAGAGAGCGACCGAAGCGCTTACTCCAAGTATCGTAGTGACAGAAGTTCAGATAGCTGGCCGAGATCAAGAAGCAGGTCCTCTCGAAGTAGGTCGTACTCGAGATCTTACACGAGATCTAGAAGCCCATCTAGCTCTAGGACAAAATCTCGTTCTTCCGGCAGATCACCGTCACTGAGTAAATACCGCAGCGACAGGTCGGGTTCTAGCGAGTCGACGTCGTCTTATTCCCTTAGTGACGATGAAAGACACAAAAACAAAAGGAAAATCACCTCAAGTGATCCAAAAGCTCGGCCTCTTAAACTGAGGCAGGAGACGAGCTCTGAAAGTACTGTCCTGTATAAGTGTGCGAAAGACTACGATGAGTCTTCTCAAGGATTGAAGGAGAGCGATAGTTTATCGTCTTCGGACTTCTCTACTGACAGCGAGCGCTCTGCCAAAACGAAAGCAGCCCGAGAAAAAGGCGGCCGTTTTCAATTAGAAGGAGATAGTCAGAAACAGGATAAAAATAGCCTGAGTTCTGAGCGAGGGGAGGAGAAATCGAAGCGCGAGCGGGATTCTGATCACGCGAAAAAGAAAGCGGCGAAGGAGAAATCTTCTGAGCAGCCAAGAGGTGGTGCAAAAACGAAACGAAAATCCTATTCCGGTAGTAAATGGGACTCGGAGTCGAATTCTGAAAGAGGAGAGGTGAGGCGTGACAGGGGAGATTCCAGACCCTCCTCTAGTAAAGAAGAAGGAGAGGCCACCTCAGGATCTGAAACAGAGCATAGCGTGGATAAAAGGGTAAAAAACCAATCCACTTCTTCAGCAGGCTTTCTGGATTCCGATTGTACGTGGAAGACAAACAAGCGGTCGTCATCTTCTGAATCTGAGGGTTCTTGTTCTAGCCCCACAAAGGGCAAGTCAAAAAACCACAAACAGGCCTCAAAAAAAGCACTTAAAAAATCACATTCCAAAAAAGCGAAAGAAAAATCGAAAGGGAAAAAGGACAAGAAGCACAAAGTTCAGAAAAGAAAAGAAACGTTCCATTGGCAGCCCCCCCTGGAGTTTGGTGAAGAAGATGACGATGAGATAAATGAAAAGCTGGTTAGCAGGGAGGAGAAAAAAGAAAAGCAGCTTAGCGGGGACACGAAGGATAAAAAGCAAGTTAATGACGAGGATGAAATAGTCAAAGATAAATTGGGAAATGGCGAAAAGTCTCATGCGGATGAAAACCTTTTAGGTCAAAACGCTGCCGGTGATGCCTCACCAGGTCATGGCAACCTGAATAACGACAGCGCCGAAACAAACGCTTCGGCCAGGATTTTAAACTCGGGAATAAACGTCGCCGCTTGCAAGAAGGAGCTGAACCAAGCTGAAGAAAGCAACGAGAATGGGCTGGAGGATATTATTCAGACAGATGACAACATGGAGATTTGTACTCCAGACCGTAACTCGCCGGGGAAGGTTGATGTGGACATTTTGTCTCCTGTCATTCTCGCTGCTAAACCTCAGGCTTTGAGTGCTAGTGTAAACAAAGATTTACAGCTTGAGACCCCTGAGCAAGACGCTGTCAAGCTAGGAAACAATCTTATGGACTTGATTAATGTTAAAGAAGAAAAAGAAATGGGAAGGCAAGAGAGTAACTCTGTCCCTGTGCCTGGTGCTAAAGACTGTAACGTAAAAAGTGAAATTACTGAAAATCCTCAAAGCAATATGACAGATAATAAATGGAAGCCTTTGCAAGGTGTTGGTAACTTACAACCGGCCACAATTAGTGCTGCTGCAGAAGTGAAGAATGTAACTTCGGCACCAGAGCCGAAAGCAGCGGGTTTAAGAATTGAAATCAAAGCTAAAAATAAAGTAAGGCCTGGATCTCTGTTTGATGAAGTTAGGAAAACAGCGCGCCTAAATCGAAGGCCGAGGAACCAGGAAAGTTCCAGTGAGGAAGAATCTCCAAGTCGAGATGACAACAGCCCGTCCAGGAGCCTCAGTAGGTCACGAAGTAAATCCGAGCCTAAATCCAGGCACAGAACAAGGTCCGTATCTTACAGTCACTCGAGAAGTCGATCCCGAAGTTCGACATATTCATACAGGTAAGAAGCTTGTGCTATTCCTGCAGCCTGCTCTGTTAGCTTGAAAATTCTGGTGGTTTTAAGGCAAGTTTCTCTTTTTCAACTCCCGCTTTTCTTTCAAACAGCTCGGTATCATTTAGCAAATGTGGAATAAATATTTAGCTTTATCTTTTAAGCTTTAAAATGCTTTTGCTCCCTGTTTTCTGCTGCTCTTCTCCTCAGTTATATTCTATATATTCTGTATTCTGGCCCCGACACAAGAAGGACATGGACATGTTGGAGCGGGTCCAGAGGAGGCCACAAAGATGATCCAAGGGCTGGAGGCCCTCAGCTGTGAGGCCAGGCTGAGAGTTGGGGTTGTTCAGCCTGGAGAAGAGAAGGATGTGGGGAGACCTTCTTGCAGCCTTCCAGTATCTGAAGGGGGCCTACAAGAAAGCTGGGGAAGGACTTTTAAAAGGGTTTGTAGTGATAGGATGAGGGGTGATGGCTTTAAATTGGAGGAGGGAGATTTAGATTAGAAATTAGGAAGAAGTCTTCACTCTAAGGGTGATGAGACCCTGGAACAGGTTGCCCAGGGAAGTTAGGGTTGCTCCATCACCAGATGTGTTTGAGATGAGGTTGGATGGGACCTTGAGCAACCTGGTCTAGTGGGAGGTGTCCCTGCCCATGGCAGGGGGGTCGGAACTAGAAGATCTTTAAGGTCCCCTCCAACCCAAACCGTTCTATGATTCTGTTCTGTGCTTTTCAAAGTTGTTCATTGATTGTAGGTCAAGAAGCTATACCAGAAGTCGAAGCAGAGGATGGTACAGTAGAGATCGGTCAAGAAGTCGAAGTAGCTCGTACCACAGTTACAAGAGCCGTAGGTAAGCTCCTCCACCTGCAAATACCGGTGGGGTGTGTTACAAACCCCATAAATTAGGCCCAGCAACCTGATGCTTCAGTCTCTGGGCGCTTTGGGAACACTCTTTGCTGCACACGCTGCAGTCTGGACTTGAAACGTCTGCTTGAAACGTGCGGGTGAGAACAGTCAGCTTTCTAAGTTTCCTGCCACTGAAAAATAATTAACATTTTGTAGTACGTATAAGAAATTCTGAGCGAAACACGCTCCTCTTGCTCCCCCTCTCCCCTTGTTCTCTTCATCACTTGCTTCCAATTAACTCCAAATATCTCTATTTTTTTTTTTTGGCAGTCGAACCTATAGTAGAAGTAGATCCAGAAGCAGTTCTTACGGCCACCACAGTCGATCCAGGTACGGATTTATGGTTTGGTACAACCTCTGCGATAAATCTTCTTATTCTAAAAAACATCTTAGCATAAGAATATCCTTTTATCTCCAGTATTGAAGTATAATTCCATGAGAGCGACTTGAATCAAAGCAAAGTCAACGTAAGGCACTTGTAAAAGCTGAAAATAACCAAATCATCCTGGCATTAGTTATAGGCAACGACAGGAGATAAGTCGCAGTGAACATGATGGCGATAGTGAATGTTCCCTTTATTGTTAAAATGAAACCGGGTTATAAATGGAATCACTTCGCTACTTGTTTTCAAAAGATTTTTACTGTACCTACGATTTGTAGAGAAAACACAAAGCTTTTAAAACGCATAGTCAGGCTTTTCTAGCGGAATGAATTTGAGATTTTCACCGTGGTTTTTGAAAATACTCCTTGTATTTAAGCTTTTTAATAAAATGTAGAGTTACTGTGTTCACCGCCACCTTCCAAAGCTGTTTCTATATAACCACTCAACTCTGTCTATAAATATAAATAAACGTGCCTTTAAAATAGACAAGAAATTGTAAACTCACAATGGCTTTCTTTTCCCTTTACAGCAGGTCCTACACGTATGATAGTTACTACAGCAGGAGCAGAAGCAGAAGTAAAAGGAGTGACAGCTACCGAAGATCTCGAAGCTATGACAGACGATCCAGGTATGGTTTTGTGTGACTTTGACACTGTATTTATGCAAAAGAGTTGTCTAAATGCATACTTAAGATCACTAAATGCTAATGTTTGGGGTTTTTTTCCCTCCAAGCATGAAAAAACCCCACCTTGTTATCAAAAATAGTAATTAAGTAAAATTAGAGCAAGAGTGTGAGTGAGGTACTCGGATTTTCTGATGTCCTACATTTGAGGATGAGGAAGGAACTAGGATAAGGAAGATTGAAGAAAGTTTTTTGGTTCGTTTTACATATGCATTCAAAATAAGCACGTTTGGAGTTTTTTAATAATTCAGAGTCTCAGCATGGTGGGGGTTAGAAGGGACCTCTGGAGATCATCTTGTCCAGCCCCCCTGCTCCAGCAGCTCACCCAGAGCAGAGTGCCCAGGATCACGTCCAGGCGGGTTTGGAATCTCTCCAGAGAAGGAGACTCCACAACCTCTCTGGGCAGCCTGGGCCAGGCTCGGACACCCTCACACCAAAGAATTTTCTCCTCCTGTTCAGATGGAACCTCCTGGGTTCCAGTTGGTGCCCTTGTCCTGTCGCTGGGCACCACTGACAAAGAGTCTGGCCCCATCCCCTTGCCCCCACCTGTTAGCATTGATCAGATCCCCTCTGAGTCTTCTCTTCTCCAGCTCAGCAGCCCCAGGGCTCTCAGCTTTTCCTCAGCACAGAGATGCTCCAGGCCCCTCAGCATCTTCGCAGCCTCCACTGGACTCTCTCCAGTAGTTCCTCGTCTCTCTGGAACTGGGGAGCCCAGTTCAATTGTAAATGTTTTGTAAAAACAGCAATGAATTACCACTCAAGGTTTAAATCAAAAGCCCTGTTACGGATTAAAAGCTACCGGGTATGCAAAGAATTCCATTAGAAGGCAAATTCTTTTTGCTTAGACTGCAATTAAAAAAAAAAAAAGAAAACCAAAATTGTGGTGCAATCCAGAATGAATTCTTAACTTCCTAGGACCTGTTTCTGAAAGAACATTTTACCTGCAAATCCAGCATGCTTCTGATGAATTTAGGATCAATTTTATTCTACTTAGTCCAGGGGAACTATACAGGGCACATTGCACAAAGCAGAAGCGGAACAGGAGATATATACAAAAATATATATATTTCTATATATATACATATAATTGATTATTTGTTTCGTCCCTTTTAATGAGGTCCCGTATTAGTCAGTGGTAAATTAGGCAGATCTCCAAGGCTGCTGTAAATTCTCATCGTCTCCTGCCCTCTATTTTTTCACAGCTTTGTACCAGCTCTTAATAGACTTTGCTGTCACCCATTTCCCCATCGAGTTTCATCTTCTGAATTAACAAGATTAATGAAGAGCTTGGAGATAGACTCACAAAATCATTGATTTAGGACCTTGAGAAGCTTCAGACGAACAATGTTGGGTTAGGAGACGCTCCCCTTTCATTTAGAAAGCTTTCCTTAGAGGCACAAGGCTGGAAAAGCTCTAACGCGAGTTTATTCTGTGTAATTTAAATATATCCTGGGGTTGTCTGAAACCATCTGGGCTCTATCTTGATGCTTGGCCCAGGTGCCGAGCTTGGAATTCTTCTGGATAAGCCAAAAACGTTTCAATCTACAACTTGCACTCTGCAGATGCTCCCACGCTTCTGTTGTTGTTATGGGGCCTAATTCCTCTGACCCTTCTTCAAAATTCAAAATATATGAAGCGAGGATTTGTGAAATGAGCTTGGTTGAGAAACGCTTGCAATGTAAAATTTATGTTTGTTAGAAGATAGTTCTCAGTCAGCCAGTAGCACTTACAAAACCAGTTATTTTGGATGATTTTGTGGAGGAAAGCAAGGAATTTAGTAGTTAGAAGCACACTTTGAGATGTTACGCAGGGTTTTCATCACGTAGCATTAGTGATTATTTTAATTGTGAGTGTCCCTTGATGAATACATCAGTTACATGAAATACGATGCCAGAAAAGACTCCTGGAATGTTTTCTTCTCGTGTGTCTTGTCGAGTTTTATTATTTTACCTGACGCAATTTTGCCTTTGAAGCTCCAATTACAAATTTTGAGGCATTTTAATCTTGTCTTTGTAGATCTTACGGCTCAGACAGTGAAAGCGATCGCAGCTACTCCAACAATCGGAGTCCCAGTGAAAGCAGCAGATACAGCTGAAAACCTTTAAAGAAACGTCAAAGGACAATGAAAACTGTTGAATATTTTTTTTCTTTTCAGCGTTACATTAAAAAAACCCTGTTTTGACCGTGCCACAAGTGACGTTGGAGGGTGTTTCCTGAGTTAGCTGAAACTACCACTGACCAGCAAACTCACTCGACTGACTCAACCCTTACAAAGTACTGAGCCCAACTCAACCAATTTCTTTTTTTTTTTTTTAATGTCAAGTGCTACTTTTACTAAATAGGGAAAAAAAAAAATAAATAAACGGCTTTATTTCCTTAAATTGGATTTTCCAAGCCATGGATGCCACTTCAGTCAATTTGCTGCTCCCGCTTTTCTGGGTGCAACGATCTTCAAGGACGTTGATAAACACCTCGGGGCTTTCTGCCCGTCCTGTTAAATACACGTTAAACTCTAAAGCTGTGAAGGGACCTTCTTACAAAGGCTGCCGTTTCTAGTTTATTAAAATAGAATTTTGAATGCTGGGAGATGGGTTCCGTGCTCTCATTTGTTGATTGTTGCCTGTGTACAGCGCGTAGACCTCAGCGAGGTGAGGAAAACACAGCCTGACGCTCTGTTCTGATCCTTCCTGAGCTGTGAGGCAGCAGAATCCGACAGGAAAAAGGGGGAGATTCCAGCACAACTGATGAACGGTGAGCGAAAGGGGGTTTGATCTTAATATCCAACCCGTCTGGACTTTTACCATTTAAAAGTGAATTTTTGTGACCGTCGACAACGTTAAGGATCGAGAAAAAAAAAAAAAGCGTTTTGAAACTTTGTTGAGTTTCATTTCAGTTCGTCCTCCAGCGCCTTTGACACCTTTTTGAAGCAGAATGTTGTAAACTGTTGAGTATAGCACGAGTTTATTCAAAACGCTCTTTAAAAAAAACCTTATAGAATGATTTTTTGAGAAAATAAACCTAAACGGTTCCTTTAGAAGGTGTCTGCGGATGGATCCCCTTTGCTATAGGGAATACTGGATATCGCAGGGGTACAAATAAATATTGTTTAAACAATATTACTCCGAAAATACTGCTACGCCTGGTGGAAAGCACGAACAATACTTTCAAAGTCAAGTGTAATACCAAAAAAATGACTCCACGTTACAGGTAAATGGTTTGCAAAACGAACCAAAAAAATAGATTTAAGCTGAAAAGCATTGAGTCATTTTTGCAAGATTCCCATTGAGTTGATTTAAAAGAATTTCGTAAAGTTTTTCCAGCGTTTAGGAAGTTGTGTACTAAGAAACAGGGTTGTTTTTTTTCTTTTATGGCATAATGTGACCTGAAAAGTGGCGTCTGTGATGAAAAAACAGACTTAACACAGCTTTAGTAGAGCTAATGAGTACGGTTATATTATGATAGTTTTACTTTCTGTAATATCTGCAGATGCTGTTGTTCTCAAATGCTTTCAAATATTGGGGATTTCTTAAATCCCATCAGGACCCAACAGCGTTGAAAATTCAAAATGGTCATTTCTTGCTTAGCCACCCGTTCAGCCTGTCTCGATCTGTGATGGAATGAAGCGATCCAAAGTTAGCTTCTGGTTCTAAGGCATGAAAAGAAAGTTGAAAGGGAAGTTTGAAGGTGGGAACAACGTTCTCCCCTCCCTGTCTGTCCGTGAACAGCCCAGGAAGTCATTTAGATTCCTAGAACTGAGTTGGTCACAGAGGTTCTTGACTTCCCAGAAGAACCCAACACTCTCGGCTTAGACCCTTCCTACTCCTGCAGTTCAAGGAGCAAGTGCATGCACCAAATCCTTCCAAATCAATATTTTTTTACGCTTTCTAACATTAAGGACGTTTATTACTCCAGTTCTTACCCAGTAGCAGCCGTTTCAGAGTCCTGAACAAATATTTTTGTTGCTAACTGGAGATTTGTTGCAGTTTCATAGTTTTAAGCGCAACTTGCTTGGGTGGTTTTTTTTTTTCCCCCTTACTGAGAAAATAGAACAAAACACACAAATACAAACATCGCCCTTCAGTACTTAGGAGATAAAAAAATGACTCTAGAATCAGACATCATCATATTTAAGATATTTTTATTTTTAAAGGCAGGAAAAGGTAATAAATATAGTTAATCAATGAATGGTAGCTGTCCAAAATGACTGCAGCGTCTCCAATCCCTATTTCATATCTTGAATTCAAGCCTTATTCCATCGGGCAGACAGTTGGGGAAGGGTGTGAGGGAAAGAGGGGGGGTTGAGGGGAATGTTTTTACTTAGTCAATTCTGTTCACATAGAAATTGTGCCCCTGAGCTGCTTTTGTTTTTTTTCTACCGCTGCTCTCTGGTTTTGCAATTTTGTTACTCAAAAGTAGTCGCTGTTTGTAAAATAAACTTTTGTACATATCTGCAAATGCCGTTCTTTTTTTTTTTTCCTCCTCTACATCTGGAAAATTGCGTTGCTGCCAGAGGGAAACGGGCAGGAAAATTTAAAAATCCACTGCAATTTCTGTCTCCGCTGTTGTCCCTTGCAAGACGACGACGCTGCCGTTCCTTCGCCTGACCTACATAGAGAGTTGATTCCTCAGCAAGACGCTCCGTGCTGGGTTTACGTAATGCGTCGGTTGGAGGAACAAATATTTGGAAATTTCCAAGTGATTTGAGGTCTCACCGTTTCCTCAAGATAACGTAGAAAAGGTTCCTCTCCTCTGTGAAAAGACGGAGCGACCCGGAATTCTCTGAGGGGATGAGTTTCAGCAGTTTGCTAAATATTCTTCCCCAAATAGATGTTCCCTCAGCGGTTTTGTAGCGTGTTAGAAATGCGGTATTAGTTGGAGGCAGCAGATGTAATGGCTCAGCAGACTAATCCATTAGTCTTTTAGACCTTCTGTTCAGGAAAACCTGGATTTCATTGGAAAATAGGGGCTTTGTCCTAAGGGAAAGGCTAAGTGCCTTGGGCTCAGGTGAAAAGGACAAGTGGAAGTGGTTCCTTGTGCTGGTACAAGCCATCCAACAACTTGTGGGGGGACCTGCTGGAGGACCAGGGCTGGGATTGTCTCACTGGACTGGGCACTGGGGAGGCCACCTCTTGAATCCTGGGATCAGTTTTGAGCTCCTCCCACCAAGGAGGACATTGAGGGGCTGGAGCGTGTCCAGAGAAAGGTAACGAAGCTGGGGAAGGGTCTAGAGCAGGAGTGTGGTGAGGAGCGGCTGAGGGACCTGGGGGTGTTGAGCCTGGAGCAAAGGAGGCTCAGGGGAGACCTTCTGGCTCTTGAAAACTCCCTGAAAGGAGGATGGAGCCAGGTGGGGTTGGGCTCTTCTCCCAAGGAACAAGCGACAGGACAAGAGGAAATGGTCTCAAGTTGCTCCAAGGAAGGTTTAGCTCGGACATAAGGAACCATTTCTTCCTGGCCGGGGTTGTGAAGGGCTGTCCCAGGCTGCCCAGGGCAGTGGTGGAGTCCCCATCCCTGGACGGATTCCAAAGCCGTGGAGATGTGGTGCTGAGGACCATGGTTTAGTGGTGCCCTGGCAGTGCTGGGTTAATGGTTGGACTCCATCTCTTTTTCAACCAAAATGGAGTCACTTATGATTTAGTCTTTAGCGTGATCCATTTAACCTGCCATTTCCCAAACTTTGGAGCACTGCCTTTGAAGAAGAGGCACCTAGGGATGTGCCGCCTTCTTTGAAGAAGAAATCCTAGGCAGGAAAAGCAGGAACTCCAGATGATCTGAGCTATATAGTTGGCCAACAACCTTCTAATGGCATCACATTGCTTGTTGCGCTTTAACCACCCACATTTGGCGCAGAAGGTAAACTTCAGGATGATGGGGCTGCTCTACCTGTCGCCGTAGAAGGTCAAGCCGTCCCCTTGAGCTGTCTCCAGCTGCAGCAGGGACCCAGGGATGGGGCTGGAGCACGAGCGGTTAAAAATAGTAGTAAAATTAAGAGTCAAGTAGAGGTGGTTTCATCCAAAAACCAGGAGTTGTAGGTAAGGTGAGGTCTGTACGTCTTTGTTTTGGCAATGGATCACGGAGAACACGGGACACGGAACGTTGTGGTGCAGATCTAAGAGCACTAATGTTCCTCCTCTGCTTGCAGGTGATTTGTCTCGAATGCGACGAGATTAATTCGTAGAATCATAGAATGTTAGGGGTCGGAAGGGACCTCTGGAGATCATCATGTCCAACCCCCACGTAATTAAGACAGTCTTAAATGCCCCACCTGCCTGTCAGCCAACTTTGAAAGCACATAGCAACGCCCTTTACTGACGCGCAGAGGTTTCCCTCCTGTTCCTCTCGCTTTTCAACTGCGTCCTTGCCCTCGAGAAGCCTTTCGAGAGCTCGTGGAGGAGCTCGCCGGCAGCGTATTAAATTTCTGGCGGTGGCTTTTGTGTGGTTCTTCCCCCATCACGCGTCCGCTTTTGGAGCAGAGCACGGCCCTCGGATGACCTTGAGCTGCACCCGGGAATCCATCTGGTGTCAGTTCCGAGCGGAACGCTGCCTGGGATTTGAGTCACAAGGAGATAAAGCTGCACGTGCTCCACCCCTGCTTCATGTCCATCTAAATAATTCCCTTTTTTTTTTTTTTTAATAGGGTTGTGAAACTGGTTTTCCACCTGGTTTTAAAAAGCGTTAACCTCGTTAAAACTGCTTAAAAAGGATACAAACAATTCAAGGGACCCAGGCTTGGGTTTCATAATGTTCCTGCAGTCCCTCCGCAGTAGATGGGACGCGTGGAATCGGGCAGGCTGTGGCCTGTTAAATATTTTAACAATATTTTAATAACAGTTCAGAGTCACGGTGGATGTAACATTCTTATAGAATCACAGAACGGTTTGGGTTGGGAGGGACCTCCAAGATCATCCTGTTCCAACCCCTTGCCATGGGAGGGACACCTCCCACTAGACCAGGTTGCAGCCCAAGAACACCCATGTTCTTATCCAAAGGGTGATCTAACGTGGACAATGCTGAGCTCAGCATGGCTTGTAGCTCCCAAAATTCCTTCATTGATTCCTGAATTCCGTCGGGAAGGGGCTGCCCTTCCACTTGGGCTTGCTTTTACTTCCAGCTCATCACGCACCATGAGAGAGAGGACAAGGAAGAGTTCTCCCTTCTCCTAGTTCCTGAGCCATCTGTCCCATCATATGGGCAGCGTCTGTGTAACTTCTCCCCAGTGCGTTTTGGAAAAAGCCATGAAAAACAAGAGGAGGATGGGGAAGGTCTTGGGGAATGGGGGTGGTGGATCCCAGCATGGTGGGGGTTGGAAGAGACCTCTGGAGATCATCTCATCCAACCCCCTTGCTCCAGCAGGTCACCCAGAGCAGGGTGCCCAGGATCACGTCCAGGCAGGTTTGGAATCTCTCCAGAGAAGGAGACTCCACAACCTCTCTGGGCAGCCTGGGCCAGCCTCCCACACCCTCACACCAAACAAGTTTCTCCTCCTGTTCAGATGGAACCTCCTGGGTTCCAGTTGGTGCCCGTTGCCCCTTGTCCTGTCACTGGGCACCACTGACAAGAGTCTGGCCCCCTCCTCCTGCCCCCCACCCTTTAGCTATTGCTAAGCTGTGGTAAGGGGCTGGTTGCTGCACTTCCAGGAGGACCACCCGACTCTTTGGGGAATGTACCTGTGAGATTAATCAATTGACCAAGGCTCTGGGGTCTTCAGCTGCTGGTTGAAGAAGCATATTTAAGGAAAAATGAGAGGGCAAACCCATTCTGCTGAGAGGACGAGCTATTTGCCATAAAAGCTTGAATGAATTATTTTCTTTAACTCCGAGCAGTTATGTAAATTGTGTGTTTTTATTCACTGTCACAGACCTTCAAGAGAAAGGGAGGGGAGCACTTCCCCAGCAGAGCTCCACCCTCAGTGTCCCCACAACGTGGCCGACCCAAATGTCACTCATTTCAGATGAAAGCAGTTGACTTCTGAAGGGTGGGTGTCAAGAGGATGGGGCCAGACTCTTGTCAGTGGTGCCCAGTGACAGGACAAGGGGCAACAGGCACCAACTGGAACCCAGGAGGTTCCATCTGAGCAGGAAGAGAAACTTCTTTGGTGTGAGGGTGGCAGAGCCTGGAAGAGGCTGCCCAGAGAGGTTGTGGAGTCTCCTCTGGAGAGATTCCAAACCAGCCTGGATGCGATCTTGGGCCCCCTGCTCTGGGTGAGCTGCTGGAGCAGGGGGGTTGGACAAGATGATCTCCAGAGGTCCCTTCCTACCTCTGCTCTTCTGGGTGACTGCCTGACGTACCTTGCCATGGGAAAACACGTTCTGGTTGAGGGGCAGCCTCAAAGACTGTCTGGCATAGGAAGTGTTTGAGCTCTGACCAAGCCTGCAGCAAAGCTTTCCTAGTCTAAAGGAGTGGAGGTCCTGGAACAAAAGTAGCAAACGGGTGTTTGGAATGAAGTTATGGGCGTACAAAGAAAAGAAAAAGCACAAGGACAAATCTATGATCCTTTCTCAGTGAATTTCACAGGCTTTCTGCAACGGCTGCGTGTGAACCGCTGTGTTCAATACTGGCTGTAGGAAGCAGCTGGGGATTTATTTTTTAATCCCTTTATGCTGCTGAGCTCTGCAGCATCCTCTAGTGATGGCTCCCACCTTCTAAAGAAATAACACTGAAGGTGGAGAATTCATTTTTTCTCCTACTGTAATGTGAAGCTTGATCATTTCATGGAGCGGCCTTGGCTCCTGTTTTGAGAGAAATCACCAAATCACGGAACAGTAGTGGGTTGGAAGGGACCTCTGGAGAGCATCTGGTCCAGCCTCCCTAAATAGCAAGCGATGGTTCCCTGGTCACTTCATTTCACTTATTTTTAATGTCTTCCCCGTAGGGACCAATCAGTCCATATTGTGTCCCATGACTAGGGCTGCCCAAGGGTCCCCCGCCCTGGCTGCTGATGTCACCCATAGTGACTGGCACAGAGCAGTGGCTGCTCTGCAAGCAGCATTGGAAGGACATGGACCTGGTGGAGCGGGGCCAGAGGAGGCCATGGAGATGATGTGAGGGCTGGAAGCCCTCTGCTGGGAGGCCAGGCTGAGAGACTTAGGCTTGTTCAGCCTGGAGAAGAGAAGGCTCCAGGGAGACCTTCTGGTGGCCTTTCAGGACTTAAAGAGGGCCTGCCAGAAAGCTGGGGACAATCTTTTGAGCAGGGCCTGTTGGGACAGGACAAGGGGTGATGGTTTTAAACTAAAAGAGGGAGATTTAGACTAGAGAGAAGGAAGAAATTTTTGACACTGAGGCTGGTGAGACCTTGGCCCAGGTTGCCCAGAGAGGTGGTCGATGCCCCATCCCTGGCAGTGTTCAAGGCCAGGTTGGCCAGGACTCTGAGCAACCTGCTCTTGTTGCAGATGTCCCTGCTCCCTGCAGGGGGGTTGGACTAGGTGACCTTTAAAGGTCCCTTCCAACATAAACCATTCTATGACAGTATGAAATCGCAGTAGTTCTTATCCAGCCTATCTGTAAAAAATTGCCAGCGCTGAGATTCAGCGGCCAAAGTGTGACAACCAAAATTGCCTGACCTACCCACACTGCAAAAAAAAAATAATTATATATATTTTTTCTGATGCCTAAACTAAAGCTTCTTTGCTGGTACCTAAGCCCATCACTACTTCTTGCAGTTAGAGAGGAAGGGAATGACCTTTCCCTTCTACTTAACTATTTCAGTAGAAGGAAAATGTCCACCTTAGATCTTTGTAAAATGCTTGGACTAGCTCTTGCCCAAACCTGGTCTTCTCTGGACTAAATAGCCCCACGTCCTCGGTTCTTTTAGGGTGGCTTGGGGGGGATTTTAGGTTTGGTTGGGTTTTTTTTTTTACAACATATTAGGTCTGACTATCTCCTAGACTCTGCCACCAGCCCATAACCTCCCCAGATGACCATACCCAAGCAGACAACCTCCTCCAGCCGAGGCTTCCCTCACTGTTCTTACACAAGCAGCAAGTCTTTTTTTTTCCCTTTGTTTCCCTAAATTGCAGCCTATTTTTTTTTTTTTCCCTCTTTTCCAGGCTATTTCTCTAATGCGTCAAGATTGTTTTGAAGTTCCAGCCCATCCTCCAAAGGACTTGAAGTCCCTCCCGGCTTGGTATCATTTGCAGCTGTAAGAAGCAAATCTTCTATTCATGCAAGTAATTATTAAAAAAATATTTTGAGCAGTACCAGGCTTGGGACAGATCCCCCGGGACTCCCAGGCTGTGTATCTCTTCAGTTTCCCGGCGGATCATAAATCACTCCTCCGAGCAATGTTCCCTCCTTCCAGCACTGCTTTCTTCTGCCTTCATGTCCTCCGTCCCTGCCATCTTTCCTCTTCCAGCCACGTCAGCGCAGCCGCGCTGGGAACGCGGGGATGTGAGCAGGGGCTGGCGTCTTAATTTGAACTTCAGCTTGTCTGACTTCAGCTTCTCGGTGTTGTGGGTGCCCCATTCCTGGAGGTGTTCAAGGCCACGTTGGATGGGGCTTGGAGCAACCTGGTCTAGTGGGAGGTGTCCCTGCCCATGGCAGGGGGGTTGGAACTAGATGATCTTTGAGGGCCCTTCCAACCCAAACCATTCTATCAATCTATCATTCTATGTTGCGTCTCACAAAACCTTGGCTGAAGGTGCCCGTTGCTTGTTTTCCGCAGTCAACCTTGGAGACCATGTTTCTAATCCCCCCTGTAACTTTCTCTTTGAAAAACCTGCAGTGTCGGTGCATGCTCTCCGAGCTTCTCACCCCAAGACATCTTTTCCAGGTCTCCACCTCTGTGATTTTCTCTGCTGAATATCTTTCCTCCTTAAAGCAAGGATGCCAGCACAGATATTTAATATTTTTCATGAGCGCTAATATAAATCAGCCTATTTCTATGGGATCTTCACCCTGGAACTTTTTTGGGGGTGGAGGAAGGGATTGTTTTCAGATTCCAGAGACCTAAAAGCCAGAGGGAAGCAAAGGGGCTTTGAAATTATTACAGGTGAGACGTATCTGCTTTGCAACTCCAGCATTTCCCCCAGCAGTCTTAACCATCAAGATTACCCAAGGAAAAAAGTAAGAATCTGGTTGGTTCTAAGAAAATAGGTAAAAGGCAGGACCAGTGTGGTGGGTCTGGAAGGTGGGACTTCATTTTGATGTGCTGCATCCCTGGACAGAAACTCCCATTTGGGGCAGTTTTCCCCTCCTCCCTGAATCATAGAATCCTAGAATGGTTTGGGTTGGAAGGGATTTTAAAGCTCATCTAGTTCCAACCCCCTGCCATGGGCAGGGACACCTCCCACTAGACCTGGTTGCTCAGAGCTCCATCCAACCTGGCCTTGAACACATCCAGGGAGGGGAGATCCACAACTTCTCTGGGCAACCTGGGCCAGTGTCTCACCCCCCTCAGTGTAAAAAATGTCTTCCTTCTATCTAGTCTAAATGTCCCCTCTTTCACTTTAAAACCCTCACTCCTTGTTCTATCACTACAAGCCCTTGTCAAAAGTCCCTCCCCAGCTTTCTTAGGCTCCTCGAAGTCCTGAAAGGCCACAAGAAGGTCTCCCTGGAGCCTTCTCTTCTCCAGGCTGAACAAGCCCAACTCTCCCAGCCTGAAGACTCTCTTGAATATAAATGCATCTCTGGGTATTTCCTGTAATTCTTGATAATTATTTCAATCAAGATATCAATTTAGAACTTCCCGACTAATGAAATGCTGTTTCTTACCGCATTATCCTTTGATATGTAAAGATGCCTTTGAACTGCAAGCCCCATGCTGGGAAGGCCCATGCAGCTTTCACACCTGGCTCCTCAACAAGCAAACCCATCCCTGCGCTGGGAACGTGACTTGAGGGTGACACCAAAGCATTTCTGAGCTGCTGCAGAAATTCCCTCCTTAAGTTTTGCAAAAGACACTGCAGGAAGAGAATCCCAGAATCCTAGCGTGGTGGGGGTTGGAAGGGACCTCTGGAGATCATCTCGTCCAACCTCCTGCTCCAGCAGGTCACCCAGAGCAGGGTGCACAGGATCATGTGCAGGCAGGTTTGGAATCTCTCCAGAGAAGGAGACTCCACAACCTCTCTGGGCAGCCTGGGCCAGGCTCCCACACCCTCACACCAAAGAAGTTTTTCCACTTAATGTACTCCTTAGCTACGGATCAGATAAGAACTGAGGCTTATTGCTGCTTCTTGATGAAGTCTAGAGGTGATACGTAGTAATCCAGGTGCATGTCCCTGGATTTGGGAGCATCAGGTCCAGTAAACAGCCCCATTTTGCTGTAGGATTATCTAGCCTGGTAGTCTTTTCCAGCAGCAGCAAGGAGGCAATACTTTAGGAGAACATGCAAGGCAAAATATCTTCAGTTCATTCCCCTCTGCTCTCCCAGCATCAGCAATCATTGCATCATGGGTGTTGGTGGGGCTCAGCCTGCCCATTCCCTCTAGTATCTGCTGGCAGACCTGCTGCCCATGCATTTCTTCAACCCTGCTTTGAATCTATTCATGTATTTGGCTCTTGGGGCAACCTGCTGACTGAAGAACTTTGATATTTGGTTCAAACTGATCTCCTAGTCTTTTGAGTAATAGTTTTGATTTGCTGCACCTTGCTCATAAGCTCCCAGCAGCCTTTCCTTCTCCAGGTTGAAGGGTGCTGAGCTCATCATCTCACCTTGTAAAGCAGCCGCCCCATCCCACTGGTCATTTTAGTTGTTCTTTCTGCTTCTCCAACACCGTCATGCTCCTCTTGGAGATCAGGACTACACACAGTAGTGGAAACGTGGATGCATCAGGTTTCCCTGTAGCAGCAAAGTGATGCCCTGAGCATTGGATGTGCTCAGGGAAGGTCGAGAAATTACAATTTCTTGACTTTTTTGGGCTGCCACCTTGAACACACTGCAGCTGCACCCAGAGATTTCGGAGAGCTGCTGGTGGCAATCCAAGATCTCAGCTGCCAGGTCAAGCCTCAGCATAGCACAAGCATGGTTTAGATCTTTTCCCTCCAGATGCTTTACTTCATATATTCCTCCACCAAAGCTCATTTGAAACTTTCTTCCCTGCTTTTTCTTTTGTTTTTGAGAGCCTTTTGATGTTTCTTGCCATCGTGTGGCACCTGATGACCTTGGAGCTCACTAGAAACACAGAGATATAGGACTGCTCTTACTCCTCCAGACTCACAATGAGGATGTTGAAAAACCCCAGACTTGGTCTCTGGTGAACCACACCATGGACTTTTCTCCATCGTGAAAGGTGACCGTTAAAGCCCTACCTTTTCCTTCTTGTCTGCTAACCAGCTTTCGAGCAATAAAAGGACGTTTTCTCCAGCCTTATGGCAACCTAGTTTCTTTCATGGTCTTGTCACCAGCATTTTAAAAAAATAAATTCTAAAATCCTGTGGTTTTCCCACCTAGAACAGAGCATGCCCATGTTTCTTCATGAAAATGGTTAAAATGTATTGAATTTACCTTTGTCCGGTGCCTTGAACGCAAGAGGAGTTAAACTGTTCACGCAGGAAAGCAGTGGCCAATAATGGCTGGAGAAGGACCTGGCGGGAGAATAAAAAAATTTCTTTCCCCAAAATGTGGCAACGGCCAAGTCAAGTTGTTAATAGAGAGTGTTCCTCCAACACAACAGCAGCGAGGACAACTTGGCTTGGGTTGCTTGGCTTTGGTTGCTTGATGAACCCAGTGCACAGGCCTCGATCTAAAAACCTGCGGTTAAGTAACACTCGAAATAAGCCCTTTCTCCCCCAAAATGTAGACCTGGCAATGCTCTGTTGCTCTGCTGTAACTCAGCCCAGGGACAAGCAGGACCAGCTTAAAAAGCAGAGTAGTGTCAACTGCACCATGTTCTCCTCCCTTTCACTTAGGTGACCCACCTGGAAAAAAATACCCCAAGGCACCAGTTCTGGGGCTGTGTTGTTGCAGCACCGATTGCCAACCGTACCCCGTGACGTGGGCAGCAGGGCAGGGAGGGGATCCTGCCCCTCTGCTCCGCTCTGGGAGACCCCCCTGCAGTGCTGGGGCAGCTCTGGAGTCCTCAGCACAGCAGAGACATGGACCTGCTGGAGCGGGGCCACAGGAGGCCATGGAGATGATGGGAGGGCTGGAACCTCTGCTGGGAGGCCAGGCTGGGAGAGCTGGGCTTGTTCAGCCTGGAGAAGAGAAAGCTCCAGGGAGACCTTCTGGTGGCCTTAAAGAGGGCCTGCTAGAAAGCTAGGGACAATCTTTTGAGCAGGGCCTGTTGGGATAGGACAAGGGGTGATGGTTTCAGACTAAAAGAGAGAGATTTTGCCTAGCAAGAAGGAAGAAATTCTTCACTATGAGAGTGGTGAGCCCCTGGCCCAGGTTGCCCAGAGAAGTTGTTGATGCTCTATCACTGGATGTGTTCAAGGCCAGGTTAGATGGGGCTTGGAGCAACCTGGTCTAGACGGAGGTGTCCCTGCCATGGCAGGGGGCTTGGAACTAGATGATCTTTAAGGTCCCTCCCAACCCAAACCACTCTATGATTCTATTACAAAATTGGTAGAAATCAGGACCTGGAATCCGATACGAGCTCCTCTGAGAATTTCAGCCTGGATCCAGCAGATACCTGTGAGTGGGCCCATTACCAGGTGCACGAAAAATACAGAAAATACAAATGCAGGAGCTTCACTAGACTTTTTGCTGGGTCAGGGTCTTATCTCCAGCGTGGATTCCCCATCCTGCCTTCACCAACCAAAGACAAAAAGCTATCCCTGGTGAGCTGTGCTCCCTCAGAAGGAAGACACCATCTTCTGACTTGGACCAAGGTGTATTTTGCAGCTCTGGGAGGTGGCGGCTCCTTCTTGGGCAGGAGATGCCGAGTCAGGCCAGGCTGTGATTTACGGCCCTGGATGGATGGTCTTGGCACGCGTTGAAGAGTAGAGTAACGACATCTTCCCCGACTTGGACCGCGGCCCTTCCACCGCGCAGGGGAGGATAAACACTGGCACGGCTGCTCCTCGCCTGTGGGATGGAGACCATCCTCCAGAGAAGATCTGCCTGCCCGGGGGCTTCACCCCTGCCCTCAGACAACCTTTCCAAGCCTGAGGGTGTCACCTGAAACCAGCCAGCCCTGCTTGGATAATGGCTTGGCTTTCTTTTTTTTTTTAAGATTTATTCTTTTTTCCCCAGTTTGGAAGCAGAAGTGAGAAAAAAAAGAGAGGGGAAAACAACATTTAAAAAAAAAAAAGAAGAATTGGGGTCAAGCCGAAGCAGCAGCGTTTCAGTCGTCCTTTGAGAGCTCGTCTCTGCTCCCGCTGTGGGTGTTCTCGTGGCCAACGCTAAGTGGGAGACGTTTTCCCTTAGTAGGACAGGCTCCCACACCGTGGCCCTCCTCACCAGGCCATAAAAGGGCAGCGTTTGCTGCAGGACCCCCAGGTCCTCCACAAGCTGACGGGCTTTTGGGAAGGGGCCCTGCCCTGTTGCCTCACGGCGCTGCTTGCTTTGGACCTCGCAACCCTCGTGTTAATGTTGCTTTGGCTCGTTCTTTCCTTCTGCCTTTTGTTTTGTCTCTCTCCTCCTCTCGGGAGGTTGGAGGGAAAGAGGCCAGAGAGCCTCCAGGAATGTTCTTGCTTTCCCTATTTTTTTTTTTCTCTTTCTCTCTTTCTTGGCCTGATTTGATCCCTTCTTTTCCATGAGCCGTATGCCTCCTCAGAAAACCAGCTGCTGAGTGGAAACCAGTTGCCAAGCCCATGACAAATGCCCAAAGGGCTGAGCATGTCCCCAGCCTCCGTGCTACGTCCCATGGGTGAGGCCCTGGCAATCTGGAGGGCTCTTCCTCCACCTCCTGCTCTACCCAAGCCCAAGCATACCCTGACATGCTGGGGGCTCAGCAGTGGCTCAGGAAGGGTGGACAGCAAGGAAGAGCATCTCACCATCTTCTGGGGCATCTATCCATGGGACTTGCACCAGGGGAAGATTAGATGGGATATTAGAAAAAATTACTTCCTTGCAAGGGTTGTGAAAGGCTGGCCCAGGCTGGCCAGGGCAGTGGTAGACTCCCCATCCCTGGAGGGGTTTCAAAGCCATGGAGATGCGCTGCTGAGGGACATGGTTTAGTGGTGGCCTGGTAGTGCTGGATTAATGATTGAACTCAATGATCTTGAAGGTGTCTTCCAGCCAGAAGGATTCTACTATTCTATGACTTCCAGCCTACAGAAGATGCCCAGCAGTACGTGGTTGCTGCACTTGAAGCAGTACATCCAGCCCAGGAAGGCAGAGCCAGTGAGAGGACATGGTACCACCCTGGAGATACCCTTCCAGGTCTACTTGATTCTTCACAGAATCATAGAATAATTTTGGTTGGAAAAGATCCTTAAGATCACCATTAACCTAACATACCAAGCCCACCATTAAACCATGTCCCCAGGCACTACGTCTACACTTTTGTGTAGACCCTCACAAACTCAAAGCTGTCTGAGCTATTGCAGGGTACCAGCTTCCTTCTTGCCCCTTGTCCTTGCTGGTGCTTCTCTTGGAGAAGACAAGCTATGGAAATGCAACATGAAATATCAGAGATCAGTTATACCAAGGAAATATGAACCGCTCCTGGTCTCCCTAGGGGTTTTCCAGTCCCTGTATTGTTGTGGCTGCTCCTCCATTTTAAGGCCCCTTATGACCTTGTGCAGACACTAGGTTGCTATCTCATGGCCCAGCGAGAGAAAGGAAGAGTGAAAGGTACAGGTGATGGCCCTTTTGTGGTCACCACACTGCTAGAAAGAGGCAGGGAGGAGATGTCACACTTCTTCCCTGCCACCGGGGCCTCCCTCCACGTGCTTCTCATTTACCAGTTTCTCCACAGCTTCCCTCTTGCTGGAGAACCCATCCCCTGAACTAACTCCAGACCCACAGATCCCTCTATGGTGAACTAGACACAGGTTACCCTTTCATTGGTCATTCTCCTCAATGATGTGTCTATGCAAGGTATGGCAGGGCCCAGGAAGACTCCAGACCTTCCAAATCTTTGCATGAAGGCACTGAGATCTTGGAGTTACTCCTTTCAGAAATCCTAGCAGCTGAAGAAAAGAAGCTCCCACAAGAGATCAGTTGTCCATGTGCCTTGTTAACCTGAATCTATGAAGAAGTGTCTTACATCTCATCCTGCTTGGCCCTTGCATGGTGGGATGAGGAGCAGAAGGTGGCCTAAGTGGCTTAGGACAGCCCCTGTGCTGCATCGGTCTCACACAAGACCAATTTACCTGCCCCACATAGCAAAGGCACCAAACCGGGTTGGATGAGATCCCATCAAACTGGGTTGGGTGGGATTTGCTGGGAGCTTCAGGAAGTTGCTTCAGCAAACTCCACATGAGCCCATGGGTAGTTGTGGCCACCAACCCCAGGTGTGTTTCATCTCTTAGGAACGTTGCTGTAGCCACTCTTGTCAAATGAAGTGTGTCACCCAAATGCGTCGTTGGTTGTGCCCATTCCAGGACATTTCCCCTTGTGTTGGTGGCAATGGCCACTATGGGAACAGCATCTCCCACATCAGGAAGGAAAAACCATGTCTGCCAAAGATGAGGTCTCCATGTAAGAGGTAAGTTCAGCATTCCCCAAAAGGCAAGAACCTCACAGTGAGCCCACCAGAGTGGCTTTGACCATCAGGGCTTTGACCATTCCTGCAGACCTGCGTGCTTCAGAGCTACAAGGGCTCCAAGCTCTGGAGCTCCCCAGTTCCCTCTGCCATATCCATGAAGGTGCTGCAGGGATTTGGACTCTGGAGCAGATCTTAAATCCCTGGCTCCCACCTCTGGCCTCATCTCACCATCACCCCGGCGCTGGCTGCGTGTCAGATGTAGCTTTTGGAAAAGTTTCCAGGGTAGAAGACACGCTGGATGGGCCAAGCGCTCATTTCACAAAAAGCTTTCTGATAGAGGAGAGGTGCTGGTGGCATCAGCCAGGATTTTTTCCGATGGAGCATTAAAAAAAATAATAATTTAAAAATATATATTAAGTTAAGGACGTGGCTACGGCGACATTGTGCAAAGAGCTCCACACATCTGGAAGAAGTTACTGTGAGCAGCAACCAAAGCTGAGTCTAAACAAGTGCAAGACGTGACCACATTTATGGCTGCAAAAGCGAGTGGTTAGGAGAAGGAAAAGAGCTAGGAAGGTGGGATGAAGACGGAGCAGCCCAGGGGCTCCAGGGACACCCCCAGCCCCACTGTGGTGTGGCCGATGCCCTTTGGAGCCATTGAGTTTCATCTGCCCTTGACATTTTGGATGGTGTCTGCATGAATGGTGGGGACAGAAGTGGGTCTCAGAGGTGGTCACCATCCTGATGAGCTTCAGTTGGGCACTTCGTGTGTCTTAGAATCATAGAATGGTTTGGGTTGGAAGGGAGCTTCCAAGGTCATCTAGTCCAACCAGGTCTTTTGCGCCGGTGGATCCCAGTCCTGGTGTGCCTGTCCTGGTGTCAGAAGCGTGGGAGCACCATGAGACCCTTCACGGTGCCTCCACAGATACCACGGAGCTGCTCCAGCTTTGCCCTCTTGGTCTTCAGCATGAGGGTTGTAGGGGGACCTGGCTCTCGGCCAAAGCTGAAGAGATGTTGGGATGCTGAAACCCACCACCCTGCTTGGCACTGGGGAGATCCAAGCAGAGCTGGGGGCAAAATAATGAAACCCCACTTCATTTTTTGGGGGTATGGGAGCTTGTTGTGCCCCACAGGTCACATCCTGGGGCCTGGAGGCGTCTGGGGGAGCTTCAGGATGGCTACCCACCAGACCCGCCCTCCTAAGGTGCCTTAAACCCCCTCAATCTGCCACTGCCCTGGGGTGGGGGGAATCCCCATTTCCTTCCCCCAGCACCCCCAAAACCCCCTTTTTTACTAAACCTGATATTACTCCATGACTCCCCAAACTGGGGTTTTATGCCCCAAAAAGCCTTGCTGCTGTATTTCTGGGAGGGTGAG
>VZZY01004010.1:0-34895 GCA_013400335.1 Eurystomus gularis | reverse complement strand
AGAGGTCCTTTCCAACCCCTATGGTTCTATGAAAGCTTAAAGGCAGCTGATTAACTGGAAATTAATCTCATCTGTAGGAATCTGTTGCAAAGAATTGTTCTTTGTTCTGAATCCCAAAGTATTTTACATGCAATTCTTAGCAATCTGTTTTCCAGTCAGGGAAGTAGAGTGGAATGATATTTGTGGCCTCACCTACTAGCAGTTATTGGATGAGTTTTACATTCAGAAATGATCAGTAGCTTGTTTGGAAATACGGAGGAGGATTGCAGGCAGTCAGAACACTTGCATTTCTACCAGAACCCATGTTACCATCCTTTCTTACAGAGGTGTAAAAAGCTGTTTTGAAAGTATCTCTACACTTTTGCAAAACTGTTCACTGATGTTTTGACAGCCTCCAGTTATAGTACTTCGAATGACTGCAAGCTGTCAAATCCCTGGTGTTACAGCTCATCACCACGCTAGCTGGTGACAGTTTGTAAAATGTCTGTGTACAACAGGCTGATTTGAAAGCAGGGAGTCTGCAGAATGCAATATTCTGCAATGATGCTGGGTCCTGGGATGTCATAATCCTTTGGTATTCAAAAGAACCATGACATACATTCCTTACTATAACTCTAGTATGTATATGCAGCCGTTTCTTTCCACAGGACTTTACAGAGAGCTGTTTGTCCTTGACAGATGATGTCCTTGTCTAGTTTTTATTCTGTGTTGCTCAGTTACTCCTTAAACCCCTCCTGAGGTTTATCTGCAGCATACATAAAGCACAGAGCTGGCCTAGGACCGGCCACCACAGATTCAAAATGCACAAACAGGTGGAAGCAGAACCCTTTCTTTAGTTTTACTGGCCACTCAGAACTGCAGTCCTGCTCTCCCCCCCCATCTGAGCTGGCTCAGGGAAGGTGGTGGCATCCTGAAGGAGGTGGTGAAGGCAGAGTCACCAAGATCCAGCTCTTCCTAGAGCTCCACCTCCAAGTAGTGATCTCTGAATGCTGTGGCTCATTTCGCATCCAGGGTGTGGATCTTATTTCTGTTTGGCTCTTGAACCGATTGATATTGAAATCTCCTTAATATGCTTGTTGGCAGGAGAGAGCTGGGAGTGCAGAAAAGTGGGATGGCTTGGGTTTGGTTTTCTATTTTACCAGGTAACTGATGCTGGTTTGATTGTTTGGAGGTGCCTTTTGGAATTTTTTCACTCTAAGTGAAGACAAATAGGAACTGAGAGAAGGATGATTCAGAAGCTACCAAGGAGGAAATCACTGGAAGAGAGAGATTTCTGGGAAGACTGGCAGATAGACAGGACATGTAACAGAAGTGATTTAATAAAAGCTTTTTCGTGGCAGAATAGGTATGAGAGAACCACGAGAGGACAAAGGGCTGAGAGGGGGATGATAAACAGCAAGTGGGGAGCTTGCCAGCAGCGAGTCCACACTGTGCTCCGGAGCTGAGAATGAGGAACCCAACTACAATACAGCAAGAAACCCCAAGACTGAAGGGCAGTTCAGTCAGTAAGATTATAAGAGACACTGGACATGAAACGGACCAGATGCTTTAGTGAATTAAAGAGGTTTGAGTGGGAAAGGAGTGATTCAGAGAGATTCTCGCAGAACAGATAAAGAATCAATTTCCCAGTTGGACCAAAGGCAGATTTGAGAAAGAAAGTCACGGGAAGACAAGTGATTAAGAGAAGGGGTGGGTGTGCTGCTGTTAAACAGATGATGGTACTTCCACATTAGAATAACTCTCCTGGCTTAAGTCACTGCTTGAAAATCTCTCATTAGCCCTGTATGGAAGAGGGGCTCTTTGCTTCATTTCAGAGGTTGAGGATCTCTGTAGAAAATAACTGATCCCACACTGCAGTGACTCCCTGCTACCTCTGACCAAGACAATTCAGTTCACCTCATGTTTCTCAGAGCTGGAGGAGCCAAGTGCACTTTTCAAGTGGAATTGAAACTGGAACCAAGAAGTCCATGGAGACCCTCACATGAAGTTATGGATTAAATGATCAAGAGGTATCAGCACAGTGTGGGCAGCTGCTGGTTATAATCCTGACCAGTCAGAAGTTGATGTTGGAAGGGCAACCCGGACTGAAAGCTGAATATCGATCTGCATCTGCATGGGAGAGGCGTCCTACCGAGTTAGGAAAGTGCCACTGAAAGATCCTGTTGTGCCTCTTCTCCAGGAGATTGCTGCAGCATGTAGCTATACTCAGGGCTAATTGAGCAGTACTTGATCCCTCAAGCTGCCTCAGGATTTCTCTAAGACTCCTCACTCAGTGGGCAGATCTAATATCTTTACTTCCTAAAATACCTTACCAATGAATAATCCCACTGCAGTCTTTGAGCTCACGTGTGGGTTAACATGCTCCATGACACGAGTGACCATGCCAGAATTTGGCTCTGCGTAAGCAAAGACAATAAAATGCCAAATAAGAAATTATCAAATAATAAAAAAAAAAAAAGGATGAGCCACTGATGTCCCAGGTGGGTGCTTTTTCTAACAGGCCTTGAGCATAGAGCAGGCTGCTGTGCTCTTAGCTAGAAGCTGCCCCGTGGCTTTGAATAATGGACTTGACTCATTTCATTCATCTTTAGTGTCAGGATAAGAACACTGTCTACATCACAAAGTGTTGTGAAGGTTAATGGATTAATCCTGAATGAAGGAAGCATAAAGGCTCTGCAAGGACTCCCACTGCCTTTCATATGCTTTAGATCAGACTCATAGGTCTGGAAGTTTGGTTTTGTGCTGCATGTCATAAAAGGGTCTGTACAGAAACAGAGTCTGAGTAAGGCAAAAACAGCTCAGAATGAGGAAGAACATCCCCAAAGTACCCTGGAGTCTTTGCATAGCCTTATCCAGAGCGCTTGTGGGTTGCTCTGCATCCAAAAATCCTTGTTAAGGGAGTAAGACACATCTCTGATTTAACCTACAACAGCATTTCCCATGCCCCAAGACCTGCAAAGACACCAACCAGCTGTTTCTTACCTTGATTTTATGCTGATTCCATACACAGGGCTCACCTACACTATGAGATGGCATCGAGGGCCAGAGCAGAGGCAGAACAGCTCCTTCTGTATTCTCCTTACTGGACTAATACATAATCTTGAGTTTTCCAGATGCTTTCCAAACCTCACAACTATGTAGATTTAATGCATTCACAAAGCGGCAAAAGTTTTGGGGGAGAAGAAACTGAAATTTAAAACAGAAGTTTCAAGTATTTCCACATTAGAGGCATTTTCCTTATACACGAGGCCACATTCACACTGCCCACCCACCTGCACTAGCACACACCTCAGCCACTTCCCTCCGCAGGCAAGCCTGCAGCGTGTCCATCTGAAACCATCGCTGCTCTTCTGATGGTAGTCATTGCAGTACCCACAACACGAAGATTTAGTGTATATAGTAGCATAAGCATGGCCAGAGAATCTGAAAGAATGTTACTAAATGGAACGATCTATACATGTGGAATGTTAAATAACAGTTTTCTATAATTGTGGAACTATTTCAAGAGCTCTCATGAGACAAGATTACTAAAAACTGGGCAGTCTTCTCAGTCAGAGACACATAATACTGGGTTCATGTGCTGCTTCTGAAAGGCCTTCCAGAAACCTTCAACCTCCATCAACAGTCAAAACGAATGTTCCTTTTGTTGTCTTGATTAAAGCTTTCCAGTCGCTTCCGCTGTGATCCTGAAAGGACCCACCTTTGCATCCCCAGCTCTGCCAAGGCAGGCAGCTTTGTCAGCGCTGCTAACAACTCGCCGAACCACGTCCCACAGTCGCGACAGGACGACGGACGAAGACTGACATCCAGCTCTGAGAGTTCTTTGAATACTGCTAAGCCTTGACAGAAAACGACCCACCCTTCATCGGAGATGTTGTTGTTGTAACTCAAATCCAGCTTCCGTAACCTGGCTAGATGGCCATCCTGCGCCAGGAACGCTGCAAGAAATGACAGACACAAGCACAACTAACACATCCTGGCAATTGCTTTACGAGCTTACAAGTAAGAAGAGTAGTATTTTAATACCACATTATTTAAGGCTTTTCAGCAGTCAAACAGCAAGATTCAACTCCTCAGCAACGTTAAACCACTTGCTGTTATCTCAGACTGTTTTATCACAGCCGAAGGAGAGTACAACACTTAAAGGCAATTCAAAAGGAACAGGGGTAACAGGTTAAAATTGTCTGGCAACCTGAGAGTCTTTGAGTCAGTTGGAAGGAGTTTATATCAAGTGCCAATTAAAATAGGCAGACAGGCTTTACAGGGGGATTTAGAAAGAGAAAAGCCAAACTAGATGAGGTTGCATGATTACAACAGCCACCTCTCACTGTGGGAGGGGAATGGGCCTTATGTACCCTAAAGAGAACTGGGATCCAGAAGGTATGATTGGCAAAGGAGACACCCATCAAGGGTGATGTTTGTAAAGATGAAAATATTCAGACTTCATCTCCCCAGCCCCCAGATTACAGGGCTTTAATAGCTGTCACACAGCTACTGCCCATCTCAGACACTCGCATCCCATAAGTCAGGCCCACAGAAACACAAGGATTATTATAAAATGAACGCTTTTTAAAAAGGATCCTAGAATTTATTCCTTCAACAGGTTCCTATTTCCCAGTATTTCTCAGCAGCTGCTAAGAGGTGGGTGAAAATATTTCTGCTTTAATTCGCTCACAGTAGTTTGACTCCAGAAACACACCTAATGGACTGGGAGCTGGTAATGCCTGTGTTACTGACTGCCAGCACACGCATTTTCTATAAATTACTGAACACAAAACCAGCAACCAAGCAAAACAAAACTCCTCAGAGGCAGCTTTAAATATCTGACAGAAAAAAAAGATTTAAACCTTACATTTTCTAAGTGCTGCCTTTTTGTATTAATAGACAAAACTGCTAAAAGATTCTTTGCATTTTATCTTGTTCAGCCTTTGCTCTGTGCATGTATAGGACACGCAGGCTTCAGCAAAATGAAAACCTTTTCTGGGAAAAGTACTGCTGTATTTTCCATCTTTTCATTTTATTTATGCTGAAACGTGCTCAGCCCATGGAACAGGTCCCTTCTGAATTGTGGTCTAAACACCCCAGCTCCTTGCCTGCTAGTAAATACCATGTTATACGTACTTAGAAGTGCCAAATCTTCAGCCACCAAGTTACAGCTGCTCAGTCTTAACACTTGAATCTCCGTTGCAAGCTTTAGCGCTCCCAAAAGCAGCTTTAGGTTCCCACCAACGCACTTATTCCAAGAAAGGTCTAATGTCTCCAGTTCAGGAAGGTGAAGGACGGCCTCAGCTGAAAAGATTAAGACCAGCAACTTCTGCTTACTAAGAGAAAACAACATGCCCTCAATAGACACCTTCCCAGCAGTTCACCTGTAAACAGGCTCCAAACAGGCTGCCCTGCTTGTGCTCAGAATGACTTATTTCATCCTAAGAAAAGTCGGGCAAAAGAATGTAAGGGCCTACCTACAGAATCTTCAAGGACTCTGTGGAGAGATTTCTTGTCTTTCTGTTTATGGTATTGGCTTGACCTCGTTCCACTGAAGTCAATTTAATTTAACAGCTTGTTTTGAAACCTTTTTATATCAATTTAACGCAGCGATTTCTTGCCATGAACTCATCATGCAAGGTGAGCCGCTCAGTGTCTTTTGACAACGCCAATTTCCATGACGTCACTCTTACGTAATTGTAACAATATAAATATAGCACTCTTCCAGCAGGGATCTCAGACCAGTCTTGTTTGCTACTGCTTCTGCCGAAGGCAGTCAAGTTTTACTACAGGTTTCAATGTCACCAGTAAACAGTACAAAAGATACTACAAGTGCACAACGCACAGGAATTAACAGATCCCTCTGTACTTAGATTTCACGTGCCATATGGAACACCTATCAAAGGGACAGTGCAGCCGCTAATCCACTGAGATCTGCAATAAGTAGGCAAAAGAGGCTGAATTTACATATCCTGTGTTAGACTGGACTTTTCTTCATGGCTGTGCAGTCACTGCCTCCATTCCTCCACTGCCTCGTGCTTAACTCTATCCCTGAAAGCTTCTACTGAAACTTTCACCCATAGGGAGGTGAAAAAAAGTCAGAACTTCACTGTAAAGGCAGTGTTACAACCAAACCCTAGTTACAGCACAATATGAAAGCATGTTTTCCTTTCTCTTCCAGAATTAGGGCATATACAAAAGCTCACTGTCAGACAAAGGACTAAAAGGACTTGATCCAGCCAGGTATAATGCAGAAAGACATACAAAGGTCTTCCCTTGCAACCAGGCCCTGTGAAGCCCTGGTTTTATCACCAGCATTTTCACTAGGGACGTGCGGTGCAATGTAACCATGATCTTTGGAGTTCAGCCAAAGGAGAATGAAGTGCTTTGTCCCACAAGGATACACAGAGAATAGACAGACTTAAAAAAACCCAAAACATTCCTACCTAGCGATGAAAAAGACTCTTCGCCTAAACCACAATTGCTGATGGCCACAGATTTCAGCTTGGGTAAAAACCTGAGCCTGGCCAGAAGAGGATCAGAGGAGACTCCTACATTTTTATTCGAGGATAAATTCAGCTCTTGAAGACTGGAGAGTAAAGGTATCACCTGGGCTATGAAAACATGAAATATTTGTTAGATAGTCACCGATCCAGAACAAATATGTAGTTGTATATTTGCTTGACATAATTTCTTTTTTTTATAAATCAATCCCAAAGTCAAGGCCAAGTTCTGACACTCAAATTTACAGTGAGTAATGTTTTACTCCGTAAGTAGCCTTGTCATCTTCAGTAGGAATGTTTAAGAAATTAGGTATTACATCCTGTATGGAAGGTCCTCAGAACATGACATCCTGTTGAAGTTTTCTAGGTGAAATAGGGAATTTAACAGTAAATGAGAAGGGGGTTATTTCCAAATGTCTTCACTGCTAACTGAAGCTCCTTTATATTCATGTTAGTATTTTCTGTTAGTCAATAAATTAAAAATAAACCATGATTGCTATTACTAATAGTTAATATTTCCTAATGCTTCAGCAGCAGCATTTCAAATCATCTTCTTTATCATGGAAAATAAGATGTGGGCAACGTAGGCTTTGAGTCATGGGATTTTTTTTGTTGTTTCAAAGAGTAAAAACCAATGTCAAAAAGTTGTGGTAAAGCACACAGAAAAATAAACCATCTCCCTGATTGAACGGGAAATGTGTTTTTCTTCCTAATACTACTTATGAGTTGGATCAATTCAACCAGGAGCCTGTAGTCTTCAGCTTTTCTATAAAGCATATGGCAGCAGCAACACAAGATCTGGCCTCCCCAGTTCAAGAGACAGGGAACTACTGGAGAGAATCCAGCAGAGACTACAGAGATGCTGAGGGAACTGGAGCATCTCTGTGCCAAGAAAAGGCTGAGAGCCCTGGGGCTGCTGAGCTGGAGGAAAAGCCTGACAGGGGATCTGATCAATAGCTAGAGGGTGGATGTCAAGAGGATGGGGCCAGACTCTTCAGTGGTGCCCAGCGACAGGACAAGGGGCAATGGGCACAAACTGGAACCCAGGAAGTTCCACTTAAACATAAGGAGAAACTTCTTCCCTGTGAGGGTTCTGGAGCCCTAGAACAGGCTGCCCAGAGAGGCTGTGGGGTCTCCTTCTCTGGAGAGATTCCTGGGCAACCTGCTCAGGGTGACCCTGATGGAGCAAGGGGTTGGACTAGATGATCTCCAGAGGTCCCTTCCAACCCCCACCATTCTGTGATCTCCTAACATCACTCCCTCCTCAATGTACAGTTCACTGAGTTTAGGCAATTTCATTTGCATGCACATACGCACTTTGGATCCGTAACAACTTATACCAGCAGGGGAACTGTCCCTGCATAAATTACTGATCATCAAAAAAACCCAGTGCTTGGTGGCAGTTTCTGCATTGCCATTAGGGGTCTGAATCACGGCAGACTCAGGTCCTTAGTTCTACATGGTATCAGATACTGAGATCTCCCTTGATTCAGAAAAAAACCATTCCATATTGACGAAGAAAGCTTCCCTCCACCCTGCTCTACCAGAACTGCCTAACGGAGTACTGAAATGATCTAGACTAGGTTAGGCAGAATCTGTTGTGCCTTTGAGATACTTTCAGAAGTCAAAACCTAGATTCTGAATGGATTTCCTCAACACGTCCTTACACAAAACGGTCACGTCCTCTTCTGTTACACAGCACTGGTGGAGATCAAGGACTTCGAGATTTTTCAAGCTGGCCAAATGAGCCGTTGAGTCTTTAAAGCCACCACCGATCTCTTTGTTGCACGATATGTCTAATTTTCTTAGCTCTGCAAGGTGCTGTAAAGCAGCATCTGAAATGGAAAAGGGAGCACGCTGGTCACCAGCTTCCGCAACAGCACAGGTCAGGGCTTTAGCATTTATTTAGTTTAACGTCAAAGTTTGCACAAGGTATTGCAGGCAAAGCTCTTAGGCTAAGCTTCAGCCTATAATCACAGCAGACATACAGTAATACTGCAAAGCTTCCCCACCTATGCGACTCCATTCTTCTCCAAGGGAGCAGGTGAAGGTGAGGCCAGCTCATCCCTCAGATCCATTCAATCCTCAGCTTCTGCTGAAATTACTACTGGATGTGCTAATTAGTGCCAGTTGTTTTGTCTTACGGATAAGACCTCCACTAGGGAGAGACATGGATAATAAGCCCATTTCATAGGGCTTCACTGGACACTCATTAAGTGATAACGGTGAATTTGGATTTCCCTCTGAGAGTAGGATTAGCTTGTTAAAAGTTCGCTACCCTCTCTGTGCCCTTGTCTATGTTCTGTCTGGGGAGAGAAGAAGCACGTCCAGAGGGCCTCTAATCTACCCTAAGATGTGTCTCGGATAAATGGTGTGGAAGGTGACTCTCCCCACTGACTTTCACATGCCTGAGCTCGGGGAAGATAAATGCTACTCCTGCTGGAAGTCCCTGTAGTCTTTTATCAATCCTCAAACAGCAAATAACGATTGCCCATTAATACTGCCAAGCCATCAGCGAAATCCCACCTCATTGCCTTTCTTAAATGGTTTTCAGATGTACGATTTATTCAGAATGAAAGTCTTTCTGAACATAAAGTCTAACCTAAACCCTGGAGGCTGTCTTGCTTTAATCCACACATGTGCAAGTTTAACTCTTTCAAGCCTGGCACATGTTTCAGATCCTGAGCAATAACCTTCATGCTGCAGCCGATGTGTTTGTTGATGGAGAGATCTAATACTTCGAGGTTTGGGATCACATTTAGAATTTCAGCTGGGGAAAAAAAAAAAGAAAAAAGAAAACCAGAATTAGTAATTGTCTGGAAAATATACAGATGAGCGCTAGAAAAATATAGCGGCACGACAAACAGGAAGAGGTAGGCTGGGTTTGCCTGTGAGTGTGGTTTAGACTTAGTAAGTTCCTGTTTTACCTAAAAAATACAGCAAAACAAAGATTGGATAGGAATCAAGAAAATCAGCAACAAATCTGTCTCAAAATAAAGGTGAAAAAATATAAGGACACTTAGAAAAGTTCAGGGGAATAAAAAGTAAGAGTACCAAAAGAAAGAAAAATTTCTAATGAAAAGATCTAGGGCTGTATGTTGCACATGGGCCATTTCCCGCAGCGGAGATGAGAGCATGGAGGCTTCCCTTTAGGGAGAAAATATCTTTTAAAACTCAGAATCAGATCAAAAAACCACACAGGATTAAGTTATGGTGAGAGCAAAGAGGGGAAGGATGATCAGTGGTTGCCAGCTTAGCCTAAATTCCCACCCCTTCAGGCCTTCTTACCCCTCCCATGGCTAACTACATATTAGGCTGCTTAATTTTGAGCAATCAATGCTGGAAACTCCAGCAGACGTGACTTGCTCAGGGTCTCAAAGGATGCAGCAACCCCTGACAAGGCAGGGGGCAAGCTACTCTTCTTCTCAACCCTCTCTCACATGATTAGAGAGCAACTTTCTTCTTTGGAAGAAAGTGCATTAATTCCCAGCAGTCTGTGGTAAATACTGTTATAATGCAGAGCCTGAAATAAATTAAATTCCCACTAATATTGAGTTCAACACAGCCATCATTTCAGCCAAACAAGTTCCATTTGTGTGAAGCCAGTCTCAGCCCAGCTAGATGATGCACATACCAAGGGATTCTCCATCCTTTGCCGTCAGGTTACAATCTGTAATTTTCAGAAGTTTTAATTTGCAGCCTTTCTGGAGTTTTTTGGTCAGGAGTGATAGTTTTCCACCTATGTTACTGTTCCATGATAAATCCAGTTCTTCAAGTTGAGAAACAATTTCAGATGCCTCTCCTATAACAGAAGTCTAAGATGATTCCTTCTAGGTATCAATTTCAGTGCAAGACAAAAAATACAAGTTTGGAATATATTAATGAGGAAGGTTAGCCACTTAATTCTCACATTATTACATTTTGAATGGCTCGCCAAGAAAATTGATGTATGCCAAGAATTGTTGCTACCGCAGCAATGTTCTATAAATTCTCTCCTTGCCTAAGGAGCAATATAGATCACAAGTCACTGTCACCGTACACACAGACCTGGAATTCATTCAGGTTCCCAAATCCTCATCAGCCTGTTTGGCCATCACTGCAGACCTGTGCCAGGACCCCGAAAGTCTAGTCTACGGAGCAATCAATACATGTGACAAGTCTGAATTTACTGCCTTGTTTAGTTCTGCTCTATTTTATTTGGCAAAACTTCCAGTGTCCTCTGTACTGTGTCTGCAGGTCATTTTGGAGGGACAAAAGAAGCCTTCTCAACTATTGCTGAAACATAGATGTTTCATTTCTGACACGAATTTTAGACTCACTTCATAAGGAACCAAGATGAGCATTGTTTTGACCAAAACAAACTCTCCCGTGATTTCAAGGCAGACAGCACTGATTTGGATTACGTTCAGAAAAATCAGCCTTTTCCAGGCTTGACACACCTGCCAGCGTGAACTGTGCTAGTGCTTCTTTGTCACACTGACATCCCACTGCCAAATCCAGCCTCCTAACTTCCTCGGTAGAGGAGGGCAGCAGATGTATATTTGCATAAACTCATTCCCAAGAAAGATCAATTAATCAGCCCATATGCAAACGCCATTTCAAAGTGTGATCCACAAATTTTTGATCTCAAGTCTTGTCATCAAGCTAATAATTGAGAATTGTATTTTAATAGTAAAACCCTTTCATAATTAATTATTCACAAAAGACTTATAATAGAAAAATAAGTATTTCTCTTGTTGTAAGAGAATATCCAAGTTTGAGAGAAAAGGACGTGTCTCAATTTATTTTTGCATTTATTTTAAATTATTGCCTCAGTCTCAAATACTGAGCAGTGCTCTACAGTTGAGAAGAGGTTTTGCCTCTGCAGCACAGCCCGTTTCTGTTCGACACAGGGACTGGCATTCCAGACACATGGTCCACCCACAAGATAAACAAAGGACTATAGCTCCAGGAACGGTCTCCTACCACCTCTCCCAGTCACAGCTCTGAGCCATCACACAGGAGAGGTTGATATTATGGTTATATTTGAGGAGTCCGTTTCTAAGCAGAATGCACTGGGTCTACAAGTGGCCACATTTCCACAGACAGATGTGGACGTAGTCAAACAGGCAGTATTGGCCTAAATACGCTGCTACTTCTGAAGTCACAGGCAAAAATCAGTGCAAATTGGCTGTTGCTGTTCCCCATGTCAAGGGCATCACATTTGGACTTGGAATTCAAGTGTTATGGTCAGGTTTGTGTCCATCTCAGCAGAGGCCAAGTCAGAAGGAAGGAAGAAACAGCACAGAAGAACCAGGTAGAAAAAATCAATTGGAAATACAACTAAACTCAAGAGAAAAAAGTATGGGAAAAGGGTCTAAAAAAGAATGAAATAAATTTGAAAAAAAATGATAGAAAATGAAACACAGATTTTACCCTCATCAGAGACAGACCAATTACTTTCACCAGCTTTTGTAGAGATGCATTTTCCCTCCCCAACAGACAGCATGACCCACTTTTGAGTTGCCATCATGTATGTAATTTTATTTCTGAAACTTTCCTTCAAAAAGCCTGGATAAGAATGAGGTAATACCAAGCTTTATAACCCAGACTAGTTTTTAGAACTTGCAAAATAAGCAGGAGTTTCTATAATTCTTAGTCGATTGAGCTTGCCCTTCTTTTACATCCATATCACAGACCCACCCCCGAGTAAACTCCAGGCCCAGAGGTAAGTGACTCAGTGTGAGGACCTGAGCACGAAACACCACCTTTAGAACCCTTACATCCCATGCTTTGCAGAAAGCAGCATTGCAGGCACTCCAAGCAAAGAAGCAGAGGAACAAGCTTTTCCCAAACTTGCAAAAACAAGTCATAATGCTTCAAGGCAGCACTTCTGGTTCTGAGCCTCCTCCAAGACTTTTTTTTTTGTAATGAGCACTTATCTGTCCTGCAGACCTAAGATGACCCTGCTACAACTGACTCTGTTCCAGTGCTTCTATCTACCACTAGACACCGAAGCTAGCCAGAAAAATATCATCCAAACTGAAAACATGCTTTCCTGCAAACAGGACTGAATTATCTTCCCTTCTGAACGTGAAAGCTTCATATCCCGAGGAACAAACTCAGCAAAGCTACTCAAATGTATAAGGTGGCTCATAAGCCAAAGTTCTTTCTACTGTTCCGCAACAGGAGTTTACATTGCTCAGTGTGGAAGCAGCAGGATGTAGGAAGAGATGAGATGGATTACACCAGGCCCAAGCTGTCTGGAAGTAAATGTAAACGAAATCCTGTACCTAAGGAGATGACATCCTCAGCTGTCAGCCTGCAGTTGTTAAGTCGAAGGACTTTTAACAGGTTCACATGATGAAGATGAACAGTGAGAGCTTTCAAAGTCCCACCAACACAACCATTCCAGGACAGGCTGATCTCTTCCAGCTCAGGGAGAAATGGCAGTAAAGAAGCTGTAAAACAAGGAAAAAAGTGTATTCTGTTTGTATGTTACCTGCACGTGCTGGATGTCAATACATCTTAATACAGAGATGTTGTCTACAGCCACCATTATAAGGCCATGACAATTTGTACCTCAGTTTTCTTAACTGTAGTTCAAGTGTAACAACATTCATCTGCTTCACAGACCTGTATGATTTTTAGATATTTTTTTATATATAACATAACCGATATATTTATGAATTAACATTTCTTAGGGACCTGGGACCACCAGATGAAAACTTAAATAAAGTTAGGGCTGTATAAGAGAAAGGGAAGGGAAAAGAGGAGACTGAAGAATTGAATAGGCAAATAAGAATTAAATAAATGTATGAAGTAACCAGTTGAATGAAATGTGTATTTACCCAGCTCTGTTACATCTGCTGCACTTAATGCACAGTTATTTAGATCCAGATTCTTGCTGTTGGGTTTCTTTCCCAGTTTCTGCATGAACTGGTTAAATCTCTGCTCACCAGATGGTGACTCCGCTTCAGAAATGAGATGTGAAAGTCCATCTGAGTAACAAAGAAATAGGGCCCTGGTTACCTCTGTTACTAAGGCTGTGTGTAAAACCTGCCTGTGGCTGCTGGGTGAAGACTTGAGGAAATAAACTAAATCTATCAATAAACCGAGCTCTATTTTTGATCCGTGTGGACTGATAACCTGAGTGATGAGATCACTATAGATCAGATTACTACAAAACTCCTGATGCAGAGCGAGAAAAGAATCCCATTGCACATCACCATGCTACCTTACATCAGTGACTTTGGATGCTTGCTCCACCAGTTTAAGGACATGAAATTCATGCCAAACTCTGAACTGCCGCTATTCTGGACACACACGTCGTATAACCTGTGCTGCAGCCACACTGCTGCAATACAGCCTGCACTTGATCAGTCAGCACTGAGCGGCCCTGCGATTGTGTGCTGAGCCTTCAGGACAGCCTGGGTTCATTTTCATACCTTGTCTAAGGCAATTCCTGCTTTTCTTGGCTTTGCAAAGCATTCCCCCCTTACCTTTCTCTTCCGTGCAGCTTGTACTGCAAGGCAAATTGCATTTACATTCATTGCTAAACCCTTTAACAAATCAGTCATTTCATCTAATGCCTGTAGCTGGAAAAAACAGCCAAAATTTACACAAAAGAGCAATCCCTCTCTCAGGAGCTGTCCTTGCATTATTTCCCCAGATCTACCCAAAATCCTTAGGACAAAGGATGGGGTTCTAAGCCTCACCTTCCAGCTCCTTTTTAAAAACAGCCTCATTTTCTCTGGTCTGGATGTGAAGAGTCTTCTTGTGTGTGCAAAATAACACACACTATGAACTTCCATTCCTTTCCCCTCCCCCTCACCGGTGTCAACTGGTTGGAAACATCTGCTCTTGTTGTCTGCCGACCGCTTTAGCAGCAGGGTGGACAGAGACCCATCTTAAATACAGCAAGCCAAGCTACTGCTCAAAGCTTGGCTTTGAAACCAAATAAGCTCTGCAACTAATGAGCTGATTCCAGTGCTGACCTCTCACATTGGAGATCGAGAGAGAGAGGTCACCCCAAAGCTTTATGCCTCCTCAGCAACATGGATCTCACTCCTTGCTTGGCACCTATCAAATTAGAGGGCACATCCTTGATAATGTTCCAATCAGAAGCAAATCCTGGCTAAAGGATAAACTGTAGGCAGTAAAATACAGGATTCTGGCTAGCAAGAAAAGCAACTGATTTTCTATGAAATTAAAATATATACACATGCACATGTACTTCATTATTGTACCAGCATCACCTTTCACAGAGACATCTTCCTTCTCACTCCCATCATCAGCTCCTGAGTGATTTACTTCTGTTTCTTCAACTTCTTTTCTGTCCTTGCCTTCAGATTTCCCAAAGTCAAAGCCCCTGAAGAATTTTTTGATGGCTGAAGGCTGGTCTTTTCTTTTTGTAGGAGAAGACGTCTTCTCTTGGAACTGTTTTATAACAAAGCCAAATGGGGAACTCTTTGAGATGTCCTCTTCACGTTTATCCTGGCAGCTCTGAATGTCACCTTTCAGAGGATCAGCAGACATAGAAAGAATTAATTTTAGCAATATTTACTCTTCCTCCCCTTCTTTCAGAATGGCAGATGCACTAAGAATTTCCTACCATTCCCTCCACACTAGTATCAGAAGAGCACTGTTTAGAGACCAGACTGAACATGCTTCTCCTCCTTCAATACTGTGCTCAGTATTAGCACAGCACAGGCAGTGGTCCCAGTTCTCCATGGTACAAGTGTCACTCTGGGCTGCCTTGGAAAAGCAGACTGCCTCTAAGGCCACCCCACCTGGCCACTGAGCACTGGCCACCAGGGCTACCCTGCTGCTTCCTCTGTCATTTAATCCCCAGGCTCAGTTCATAGCCTTGTGGCCACATTCAAGATGCAAGGCTGAGATGTCCCCATCCTGAGAGGGTGCTGGGTTAAGTTTGACACCAAAGCAATTCCTCACGCCCAAGGCCAGCTCAGCAGTCAGGAAGGTGAGAGAAGGAGGTGTACACCAAGGAGTATGAGGACATCCTTGCCTGACAACCCAGGCTCAGTGTGGAGCAAGCAAACAAAACCCCATTAATCTTAGAGCAAAGCTGAAGTGACAGAGAAGAAAACATCTAGATACCATAGCCATGAACCCTGGGAGTGTGCCACTGCTGGGAGAAAATGAGGCCCCCCAGATGGCTTGTCTGGAACAGCTCAGCACTACAGTGACCTCACTTTCAGTGACTGATTCACAGGTAAATTAAAGTCTGACTTTATCATTTAAACACCTTCTTTCCTTATTTCTGTTTATACTACACAAGCTACAGCACCATCCATTCATTCTGAAGCCACTTTATTTTTCTCTAAACATTAATTCAATGCTCTTTCTTTAGTTTTCATTCTAGCTTTACCCAGCACACACACGCTTTTAATGGAGCAGCTGTAGAAACTAAGCAGGCACTCATTGCCTTTTGCATTCTGAGGACTACGTGCAAAAGATCCACATTAAGTCCTACTGGCTGCAGGGGGAGCGACCTGTGCTCAGACCTCGATCCTGTAACACCCCAGAGCTCAGGAATGGGTTTCTGTGCTCACACAGATTCCCCCTACCCCAGTAGAGACCCGCACACTGAACTCGTGCCACCATTTGCTGTCATCCATAATGCACATGAACTTGACCATTTCAATCACTGTCAGTTATAGAGTGTCACTGGCATCCACTTCCTAAAAAAGAAAGACACATCAGAAACCCTATGACTCGCACAGAGTTTTCATGTTGTTATAGCAAGAGTCGGGTCAGGAGGAAAATGTCACAATAAACCAAATGTTGGGTTTATATACACATACTTTTATTTGTGTGTGTGTATATATATATATGTAAATTTTCTTACTGTCTTAGAAGCTGTCTGCCATGATACAAGTGTTCAAGGGCACAGCACTTAGGAAAAGCTGAAGCATTGTTTAAAGTCTTACTCTTCCTAGCCTGTCCCAGCTGCATTTCTTAAAAGTACAAAAATTATGGAAACTAAAGCACGTAGGTGTACGTGCACATTTACTGAGCTGTGAAGCAATGCTTGTTCCCCTGGCTGCATTTTTATGCGATATTTTAAACAGATGAAGAAACATACCTGTCTTTTCCATCAGGGCACTTGATGATCCCTTTGATGTTTTGCAGAACTTTCGGGGCTCGCAGGAGAAGTGAGCCATGACAAGCAAACAGAACCTCACTTCTTTCCTTGGTAGGACCTTCCACGTCGTCTTCTTTCAAGAGTTTCTGTTTTCATCAGTTTGATAGCAGCAGCTCTGCACGAGTGGTTTGGGGGCTCTTTCCCGTGGCCTCTATTCCTCTGCACCGTCTCCCACCGTCAGCCTGCTGTCCCTGGCCTCTCTTTTCTGGGGAGGTCGGAGAAATCCATTTAAATGCTCTGATCATGTCCCCACATAGATCACTCACACAGCAGAAATCAGGAAGTGGCAGCACAGCCTTTGATACTGCACCTTAACCACTGCAGGGCCCTGAAACAGCTGTTGTTAGAGGCTGAGTCACCTTGTAGATCAGGTTACAAGACTACCTGAAGAAAAGTTCTTTGTTTTCCCACCCCTTTTGTCCATACTGGCCAGAAAAACTGCTGGAGGCTGAGCAAAGCCCTGCTCTCAGCGGGGTGTTGCACAGTTCAGTTAGAAAACTGAACTATGCACTCCTCTGTATAGGACTTGCACACTCCTGTTCATCTGATGGTGGCAGGATACATGAGAGTAGAGGTCATCCTGCATTATATGGCATGATACATTGTGCACACCCATCAAACTTCACTACACCGTTTTTCGTCCGTCTGCTCTAGGATCTTATTTCTGTGACAGCGAATGTTAAAATGTCTAGCTTAGATGATTCTATGAAATATACTCACGGTCATTTGTAGTGAATCTCTTTAGCTTGATGATTCTTTTTAAACTATGAGGTCTTCGCTTTTGCAGGCTAAACCAACCAAACTCTTCTTGTCTCCTCTCACGTGGCAAAATCTTCATTTCCCTTCTCACCTTTGTCTGCACCTGCTGCAATATAATTTTTTACTTCCTTAAATACGAGGGACCATCCGCCGATATGTACACACTAAAGACATATGCAAACTGGTGTGCTTTTGGTGGGGAACGATAAAACTGGTCAACAAAACTAACCATTCTTTGAAAGCAGCTGAGCAGACACCAGCCGCAAGGACAGGCTTGACTCTGTGTCAACACACAAATGATTCAGACAGGGTGGAACGAGGCACGAGGTGCTGCTAGGAGTCAACACAATAAGATTAAGAGAAGAAAAATTTAAAGTGACCATCAGGGAAAGCCTCCTGCCCATGAGAAGTACCATGCTGGGAAACACTCAGAAAGCCACAAACCCACAGTGCTGACCCATCTTTCCCTGAGGGAACAGAGGGCACATTTTTATTCCCAAACTGAACGGATCTCCAAGTTGGTTTTAAGGGTTCTCTGACAGAAGTGGCTGTCCCATCCCAACTCCTGAAACTAGCACTTCACTACAGACCTGCATCCACTGGGAAAGATCACCTCCCTGTTTGTTCATTTGCTTCATGTGTTCAGGCACACGAGCTATGCAGACTATCAAAAATCACATTTCTCTTGGTAAAGAATGCTCTGAATTTGACAGTTCTTTTCTGCTTTACTTGTGCTTAACAACAGAGAAGCCAGGGATGAAACAGGGACAAAGTAACCCATGTTTGTGAACATGCACCAGGCTCTGCTGGCCCAAGACACTCGATGCCTGCTGCAGTTCTACATGGAATGGGCGTATCTGATAATCTCTGCTCCCTGGAACTGGGGAAATCCTTAAGCACGTTAAGCACCAATTACAGTGGTGAGGCTGGGCTCTGACATCAGTATGGTGTGCTGCCCATTCAGAAAGTCTTTCACCACTTTAGGCTGTTGAATGATAGTGAAAATACCTCATGGCACCATGACAGCATCCTTGTAATCCAGTGCAAAGGGAAATGTACTTTCACAGTGACCTGGTCTCCTCTTCCTAGAGAGCAAATCTTCCCCTTTTTTTATATCAGCTATGAGGGAAGAGGGGACAGCAGGGTCTTCCCAAAACAAAGCAGGAGAACTAGAGCAAGGTGGCTGCACTGGGCTGAAAATATGAGCATTTCTTTGCAATAGACCCAGGCTGTGCTGTGAACACACAATATATCACGACAGCCGGGCCCAGCCATGCCCCCGTTAGCCGCCAGACTGGGCCTTGCTGTGTCAGTTGCTGTCTCTTCCATGGCATCTGAACATGTGTCTCGCTCCTGCCTTGTGGATTTGTGTGTGTGCTTCTTGCAGAAGCAAGACACACAGCTTGTCACAGACAGCACAGGGCAGGCTTAGCTTTCGGAGTTTAAAAATAATAAACGCCTTCCCCTTTCTATCCAGTTAAATGGTTTGTGACCATCTGCCGAGCGCTCAGTGTCACACTTGTTTATATCTGCTCTTCCCTCTGTGTAGACCTGGGGCAAGGTTAGGGACAGAACCAATTTTGGAACAAAATAGTTAAAGTTGCATCCCACACAGCATCCACTGGCAAGAGATTAACGTGGATTTTTGTACTTTGCCTCATTGTGACTCCTTAATCCGGCATATATTCCAAAGAAATAATGCCATTAGAGGATTAGTGCCACAAGTTCATTTGAAAAAAAGGATTTGCAAACACTGAAATCCTATATTCTATGTACTTAATCACTGAGTATCATTTTGGGGATTTCCTCTCCCTTTAGTAATGTCTCTTTCCATGAAACCCAAGCAAAGAGGCAACTCTGGTTTGGATGGCCCTTATTACCTGTTAAAGGAAAACAAACCCACCAAGCATCTGGTTAAAATAATACAGAATCTAAACAGGCTGGACAAAACCCATCCTTGCTGTCATACAATCACTGCAGTTAGGCCAGGGAGGCACCTGGACCAGTATTTATATAGAATTTAATTATTTTGGATATTTATCTGCTAGGGATTTTTAATATTCCTGTGACATGTAGTAACACAGTGACCCTTGTTTGCTTCTAAGGCAGTTCCCTTCCCCAGCTTTGCTCACACCCAGTGAAGTCACTGTTCTCTCTGTGGGAGAAGGAGACCAGATCACTGCCATGTTATTCTTTCTGCCTTCCCTGCTGCTCTGTTTCCCCTTTCTGCGTGACCCTCACTGCCTGCAGCCTTTGTGGGCTTCTCCTGTGGGGCTCGATTTGTTGCAGGCTGCCTACATGAAGTGGGCAGTTGCATGGGCTGGGAAACTGCTGGGGGTGGAAAAACGTTTATTGCCCCATTGCCAGCTTTGCCAGCGCCTGGTGACCTGCTCTTGGACCGACTCGGAATAAGTGTGACAGGAGCTGCTGCTGAAGGATGCAGGGGAAGAGTAGCCTGCTTCAGTACCAGGGTCACTGCCCTCGCCTTCTCCAGCCAAGTACATCAAGCCATGCCCTCCACAGCTCTCTCCATCTTCTCTCTCCTGCTCTGTCCCTTCCCTTCATCCTTTGACTCTGGCCCTTTATATCTGAGGCAGCAAAATTCCATCTTGCCTTCAGCTGGCACTAATGGTGTGTCACCAGTGCGACAATATCTGTGTCATCTACTAATTTGAGGTTGACTCTCTTTACACCCAGGCAGTTCACAAAGCAGCCGGGATCTGCTTTAGGGCCAGAGAAAAACCTTCAGGAGAGACTGCACACGATGGGCTGGAAGGACCGTTCCCTGAGGGTGAATGAACAGATGCAGCTGCACTCACGAGTGGGAAGTGCTCTGCAGGACCTAGGATAGGAAACACAGATTGGGCTTCCACGTCGAGCTCTGCAGTGTGCTGCCATCTGCATAAACACTTTTTCCATATATTCTTATACTCTCAGAAACACCATGCAACGCTGACACTTCCCTGGAGCAAACTCTTCCCAGGCTTTCCTGCACTAAGATCAGTGTGCATGCCTCAGGATTCAATTCCAAAGTATCTGAGTATCCTCATCATTTCCCACAAAATAAATATTTGACCTGATTTTAATAGCCCATCAGCCTACAGCAGGTCCTGAGGCAGCTGGTTAAAAGACATTTCACCGGGTTAAGAAAACTAAACACAACCCCTGATTCTGGGTTTATGTATAACTGTGGACTGATCACAGGAGGGGTTTGAAGAGGCACCGAGAACACACAAAACCAGGTAACACCTTGGGTTCAGAAACGCTTACACCTCTGAGCGGCCTTCAACAGGCCCCTAAACTCAAGGGGCTTTTCATAGGCAGAAATGCTGAGGAGATTTTGACATTTCACTATACTTCTAGACTGTAAAACATAACAACAAGTGAGACTATGAAACTCTGGTGCCAGATGCAAAGGTGGACTCTGCCTGACCTGAACGGGCTGCACACAGGGCAGGACAATCTTCAAGTGCATGTGCTGGATGAACGGGTTGTGAGCAGGTGTCTGATGGCCCTTGTTGCCACAGATTTATTATAGTTATAAGAATTTCAAGTTTGCATATGCCAACATGAACTGTAGAATGCTAAAACATTCTTTTTTTCAAAGCCAGAATTTACCTTACCTACTGTAGAACAATAGCAATCATAAATACATTTTTCCAACTACTATCTCCTATTGAATATGCATTTTGACTTCAATAAAAAGCATGACTACAAGATCACAGCAAAGTATATTTATATTCACAATGCAGACATGTTTAACACTGAGTTACTCTTTTTAAAGTGGAATGAAACAATGTTTCATTCTCTATTACAATCTACTAGTGTGATGGAGAAGATTTTTCAGGCCGGAAAATTTTTTTCTTGAACTTATGCCAGGATTAATCCCTTTTCAGTTAATAATTTACATGAATGGGTAATCTGCAGAGTTCACGCAAGGCCTGCAAACTATATTAATTACTGGAAACCTAATTAGAAATCAACAGAGTCAAAGGATCAGTGTTACTTCCATACGGTACCATCTGGTACAACGGGTCTGGAGAGTTCAGCAGAACTCCCCATTGCATTCTGTGGAACTTCAACCTGAATATACGTTGCCAGAGAGAGCAAGTTTAGCCTGATGTATGAGCTGGTTGTAAAGCATTTTTAGGGTAACCCTAAACGACAGCATTTGAGTCCCTGTGTTTCTAGCTCTTACTTCTGGAGTTTGTAAAAAAAAAAACAAAACCAAAAACACAACATACACCAACAAAACAAGGTATTTACTCAAAAAAAGTATTTACTCAACAGTTTTCTTTTTGAATGCGATACCAATGCAGTTGTAATTTGCCTATCTGCATTGAAAAACCCCCTAAATCCATACACGAGCTAACGAAAAAAATCCCCAAGCAAGCAAATGCAAACATATGCCATAAATGGTTTAACTGAAGGCACTAAGTGTGTGTATTGTCATTTGCTTTGTTAATTATTACTCCAATGTAAAAAGGCACGTCCAGAGTGAAGAGTGAAATTCCATAGATGATACAAATTGACCCAAACATTTCAGTCCTCTTCATCAAACAAAAAAATTGTGTCTTTGATAACTTAACTTGTATGGTTTTAAATCCAGACCTTTCCAAACATATTGATTTAAAGACGTGTCAAATCCAGTCTTCTTTCAACACAAAATGTTTGGCCTATTTAATTTTCAAAGGAACGCAATGGTCAGCCACATCCCATCGCTTAGATTCACTCATTGGCTTTTGGAATTGAGATCAGCCACATTAAGTAAAATTCACCAGCTTCACTTTTGTCCCTGTTTGGGTCCAGTTCTTTCTAACTCCCAGATTTCCACTGGGAAAGAGACAGCTGTGTAATCCACCTCGTCCCTACAAGCTTCTCTCAAGATCTGTGTGGTAAATTAATGCTTTTCCATTGAACAGCTAACTTTGTTACAACCTGTTGCCCTTCCAGTGAGTATTTGCTAATCTTATCAGTATATATTTAGTACAGCTGAACACCAAAGTTGGGTCCTTCCCTCCCCAGCATCCTGCAACTCAGGAAGTAACTAGAGCACCTACCCTGCAACCAGGCAAAGGGCTGAGAACCTGGAAACAATCTGAACTGCCAAGGGGTGCTGCAGCTTCAAGGACATCCTGATACCCAGGATGCTGGATGATGGCGGCGACACTGCCACACAGCTTTGCCCATTCCCTTCTCTAGTTATTTTTCAATTTCTTGTGAGTGGGCCCAAAGGCAAGATCCTGCATTTCTAAGCCAGCTCTGCTGCCAGAGAGTCTGGCTATTGTTTCTAATCCCAGGATTATAAAACACTGATTCTTGTTTAAGCTCAGGGCTGTTTAGCCTGGAGAAGAGAAGACAGAGGGGATCTGATCAATGCTTATCAATATCTAAAGGGAAGGTGTCAAGAAGATGGGGCCAGACTCTTTTCAGTGGTGCCTAGTGACATGACAAGAGGCAACGGGCACAAACTGGAATACATGAAGATCCATCTCAACATCAGGAAAAACTTCTTTGTTGTGAGGGTGGCAGAGCCTGGCCCAAGCTGCCCAGAGAGGTTGTGGGGTCTCCTTCTCTAGAAGGATTCCAAACCCATCTGGACATGATCTTGGGCAACCTGCTCAGGGTGACCCTGCTTTAGCAGGAGGGTTGGATGAGATGACCTCCAGAGGTCCCTTCCAACCCCCATCATGCTGGGATTCATTCTTGGGATTCGCAGCCTATTGGTCCCAGACTTCCCAACCCATCCATCAGACCACCCTGTTCCTTACTTATGCTGCCAGTTGTGGACACCACTCTTCTATTCTAGCTTAAACATTCTGGGGAGAAGCATGGAAGGAAGTGAGGTTCCTTTAGAATTCTTTAGAATTCTTTAAAATTTGGTATGTCTGAACACAGATTTCATTTGGGGAAAAAAGGCAGCCTGTGATAAAGAAGCCATTTGTCAAGTTCTGTATCAGTCCAGCTCATTTCTAATGAAATGAGTAAGTGTCTTTTGAACTGTATCTTGCTTCAGTGACCTTCATAAGGAGAAGAAATACAGATTATCACTCTTTCACAGATTCCTCACTTATGAGAGCCAGTGTTTAGAAACAGTGAATTAAAACCTGCTCAGACTCCAGTTCAGCAGGTTCTCTACTTGCACAAATCCATTCCAGCATTGCGTTTTGGTAAACAACATATTTCTTGAACTGCAATAAAATTGTCCAATACAATTTTTTTGCCTTCCATTTTTTGAAGGCCGCAAATCCCATCAGCTGAGCCACCTCTGTCATTGATTTTGTCAAAAGGGAACAAATAAAGTTCTGAGCCAAATCAGTGCTCACAACATGTCTAGTGACAACAGTAAGACTGGATCTTGTGCACGGAGCTGACTCCACACTGGTAACCCTTTCTGACACATCAGGAATTGTGAAAGGTGTGACAGGAGTGTCCATTTCTTTTGAAATGAATTGAGAAAGAGCCTCCGTGTTCTTAATAGAGCTTTAGAATAGTACACAAACTGCCCAAACAGCATTCTTCCAGCTCCTCGTGGTCCCTAATGAAGTCATGCTCTCTTGGTGCATCCTATATTGGATGGGTAAATTCCAGTTTTGAGGTTTTTTTCACAGCAGTTTATATCTGGCTACAAACACCAGATACTGGGTGGGAGTCATTGGGCTACAGTCACCCCTTTGCACAAGGAACCCGAGTGTCAGTGTTTCCCCACTCTTGGATCCCTCTGTGCAAATGGTGTAACGTGGGACTATGCTGTCCTAAACCATCTTAGCCAAGAGTGGTACTAAGTGACAGTCCAAGGCCCAGATCAATTTGATCTACTCTACAGGACTTTGTTCCATCCATAACTCACCTCCTACATCCCTCTCTCCCTCCTTTGCTGTCATTTTTCCTACTGCTGAAGATGACCAGCAGAAACAAGACTGCAGAGAGTCACGCAGACCACTGCATGACTCCGAAATACACCCCTGCCTGATGCCCATGAAATCCCATCAACAACAACCACATCTGCTCTGGAGAGGGACCATTAAAGCATCTTTATGAACTGTGGTTGCCACACTTCACTACAGCGGGCAGCAATCCCGATTCTGCACCAGAAACCAAAGGCTCGATGCCAGGGTCTCGCAAAGTAGTGTGCTCTCTCTCTCCAAACCTTCCTCATTAGGTAAAACAGGAAAAAATAGATATATATGTTTGTTATACTGCTGGGTTTGTTTCTACCTCAGGAAGTAATTTTTCCTGGTATTAAACTTTTTGTGGTTTTCCTGAAACCTGATTCACATGGACTGAAACATCTGATGAAAAACGGATGCTGACACAAGACTTTGCTTTTAATTTATTCAGGCAAGCCCATATCTTACAAAGCACTTGCCTCAGCCAGACAATCTTGAAAGATCTCAGCAGATTTTTTTCAAGCAAAACTTTTTTCAAGATTGTATTTACTCATTACATTTCAAGTCACAGGCTTCTGTGGGCAGTTGTGGACTGAACACAAGCTGAAAACTAACTTTAAGCCTGGAAGGCTCCTTAGATTCCTTGTCTGCCCGCACACGCAGATTTTGACAACCACATGAAAATGATTCTCAGGTTATTTTAGCTTTTTTTTTTTTTTAAAGGAAGTCCCAAAATTATTTTAAAAACCTAGTATTGGATATTTTTTTTAAACAATGGCTCTGGGTGTGATTTGCTTTATAAAGAAGGTCCAGACAGTACCAAAATAGCTGTGACAGCATTTACAACAAAAACATTTAGAGTCACAGTCACTTTAAAGAAAAAAAATTTAAAATAATGCCACTTCAGAAACTATATATGTATTTTGTGTTACATTATAAAAAACTAGTTTTCCTTAAGGCTGTGCTGAACCATAGCAGAATGACCTCGCTTTGCTAACGGTAACACTTCCCTGCAAGCGATTTTCAACAGGAACGAGTCCGTTCTCTCCAGGTTTAGACATCGTGTCAGCATTTGAGAGAGGACGCAGGGCAATTTCTTGTTGCAGCAAGCACTTGATGAACTTCAGGCAGGTAAATAAGGGATTAACAAACATCAACCGTGATGTCCCATCAGCTGACACAGGTATTGGAAGAAACTAACCACTCCCTGATATTTTAAAAATCTGCTATTTAGCAAGCATTCGTTCTGAGAGCTAACTCACTGACAGTGAGAATTAAAGAGTAAATTGCCGGCTTGAGCAGTATAACCATCTGATCCCAGTGTTAGCCTCACAATATGCTTAACAGGATTTCCACCTTCCAGTTCCCCACAATCCAATCGGATACACAATTCTGGGATAACACGGTTCTGGGGTGACTGCTTGCCAATGGTCAGAACTACGCCCTTTCAAAAAATCAGCATAAAGAGGTAAGGCAACGCATGAGAGCCACACAATTCCTAATCTTCCCTCCTATTTCTTGTTGGAACAGGAAGATTTTAAGTGAACGCATCAAGCATCTTAAAAGCTAACAACAGCTTAGCAGGTTAAATGTGAAATAGGTTTATCAGATCAGTGCAGTGCTTTTCTGGTAATTATGTTTTTACAAGGGATGGTATTGGAGAAGGGCTTGTGATGTCAGAGTGGGTAGGGCTTAGAAGCAGGGATGAAGGCTAATCAAGATAAGTTCAATTTGTATTTAAAGTCAAGTCAGCGTTAGTTAAGGCAGTTTTTGACAGGTTAATCTTGATGTGTTTTAAAAGCTGCCAATCACATTACTGAGACAGCTTGAAAGGAAGACTTAGAGTGAAGGCACATTCTCTTGGATGTTCATGGTGTCTTCATTTTACCCAAAACTAAGGTCTTCACAATAGATGTAAGTATATATGATAAAAAAATTAAAAATGCTAGTTTTGAATGTAAATGGTGGTGTGACATCTGCTAAGCAATACCAAGAGGTGTCTGATTTTTCAGATTTCGATAGGAAAGACGTCTGTCATGATAGAAACAGTGCAGATCAAAGCAGGCTTCTTCACGGTGGTTTTCTTTAAGAGCAGCACTGAGAATAAAGTTTGGGATTGGCAAGGGTGATACAGAAACAGCAAAGTACGTGATTAACTATGTTCTGATTTCTCAGCCATCTGCTATAGGTATCCTTGTGGGTAAATAATCCTACATATTAGGTGTTTTTTAATGACAAACTTGATCATTTTAGAAACATTTAAAGAACTATTTCACAAATGGAGGACTTGACTTTGGGAAGGCTTGTCATTGCCTATTCAGTATTTCTCTAGAAAACTTTGGATACAGATTGAGTTGTTTGAAGTATGTGCACAAATGTTTCACTGTCTTGCCTAGTCGTAACAAAATACTCTTAAAAGCTAACTGATTATTAATACATAACTTAATCCTTGGGTTAATTTTTCTTTTTAAAAAGTACAACAGAAAAACCTCAATGTTTTACAGATAATTCCTAGAGCAGTGGATTGCTAAATCAGGGTGCAATCAGAATTAATCAAAGCTCTCATCTCACAGATATTTGACGGGTTTAGTCTGATGTACCTTCGTTAGATTTGACTAAGTGAAGTTTTGCTTGTGTGCACAGCTGTTGTAACAAGCCCCAGGGGCAGCAGCTTTCTGGAACACCAATGTATGCACTGTGATATATTTTGTAAAAATAATATCATGATGTGATGATGGTTCCTTACATCTTATTATCTGAATATGTGGGTGGAATTAACTGCAGACTGAGACAGGCTTGAGCACTGTTATATTGCCTTCGGAGCTAAAATTTCAAGTTCCTCAGTTACAGAGGTTGTGAATTTCTGTATCTCCCTGGTGCCCCAGAGATAGAGAAAGAGGCAATCCTGACCTGAGGAATTTTATTGTGGTCTGATCCCGAAAACTGGAGCTGAAAACCTTCAGTATGTTCAAGATGCTGATTTGTGAGTGTTCACAGGACGAGGTGTGTGATTTCACACGTTAATCTCGCTGTATTAAAACTTGTGACTTCATATAAGAGTTTGGAAAATAACTGCGAGTTAAGTATCTGATATCTGTGGCTTACATATATTTTAACATATCAGCAAATAGTTTAAGATGAGTGTGTGCTCTCTTTTGCTTTGTAATAAAGAAAGCTAACCTGAAACAATTAATGACAAAACCCCACACCATCTTGTTTTACCTTAGTGGTACAAGAGACATCAAAAGCAGTTTTCTGTCAGAGGATCAGAGAATTTTGGCAAGTCCAAAGGATACTGCTGCAATATTTAATATCCTAACTGAAAAGGGAAGATACTGAGGATTCAGTACAAGTTTTCTAGATTCAAGATCTCAGCCAGTGAACTTCAAGAGTTATTAAATACAAGCAGTTGTAAATAGCCTTCCTAAAACCTGTTCTTCTTTCCACTACCTGGTTTCTTTAGGGCCTGGCAGTGTTGTCATTTGCACTAGTATCTCACGGTAAAGTGAGACACAAATCCCACTAGAATTCAACTGCATTTCAGTTGGAAATACCAGCTCGGCTTTCAGATCGTTGGAAAGCTTTCTACCCCTAGACTTCCATTTCCAGTATTTAAAAATAAAAAAAAAAAGAAAAAAATCCTTTCTTTTATATGCTTTAAAAGTAAAAATTAATAAAAAGTAAAAAATACAGAGATCAGTTTCCCTTTAACTGATCCCACTTAGACCACATCTTGCAATCTTTAGGCTTCTAAAAGAATTAAAGACAAGAGGATAATGTTTCAAATGTCATCCCTAATTATGAAATAAATCTGCAACGAAAACAAATTACATTATGCTTTTCTCTGTGTATATAACCAACGTAATAGAGAGACCCAGCCCTGGTAAGCAGCTCCTCTATGAACCAGTCTCTCAGGATACAGGGTGGGTGTACAAGGTTACACACGTAGGTGCGCATGCAACACTTTCTCTGCTACAACCACTACCTTCATTAACAAATGGAGTAAAACAACTAAGCAAGAACTAAAGGCACAGCTAAAGCACTCAGAGCAATCCCAGCTGGAGCCCTTTGGTGCTGCCACAAATACAGATGAGTAATATCAGCACTAAGGTTGTGCAGAAAGCAGCCCTGGTTACAGAAGCGAGCAGAGAGGGAGAAGCGCCGAGCACAATTCCTGCCTCAGCTGCTCACTGTCCTGTATCTCCAAGCCTCCAACGCCGTATCAAATGGCAGGACGGCTTCTTCTTCCTCCACCATCTGTCTGGAGGAAGATGATCTATCTGTCTGTCTCACCTAGTAGGCTTTGAGGGCTCCTGCTGTGTGTTTGTGCTCAGCACAATGCATCTCCACCTTTGGTTTTAGCCGATGCAGTAAGCTAACTGGTGCCTTAGCGGTACACAGGAATAACAGCTTCTCCTTGCCCCCAGCTCTTCCAGTGGGAACAAAATGAACTATTATGATCCTAACTTAGCTCCTGAAGGATTGAGTTTGCCAACACTAAGCCTCAATTTCTTCCTGAGACCAGTGTGGGTTTTTTTTTTTAAAAAAAAGTGACTGGCTGCTTGCAATCTTTCCAATTAGCCGGCTCTAAACCGGCGAGCCGTCCGTGGCTTCCCTTCGGTGTAAAGGCATCCGCTGCAAACTCTACTGCTGACACACGCAGTATAAATAGAGTTATTTTCCTTTCTTTAGGGAATGTATCGTTCTCAATCCAGTTTTAGGATTACACTCTAATCTCAGTCTCTGAGCAGTCTGCGCCCACGTATCTAGGATTAGAATGTAGCCCTACAGCCTCTCCAGTGGTACCTCACCCAATTAAGATGACATATTTCATGCTCCTGTACGACATAATGTTGGTATAATTGCTTTCTTGCTTTCCAAAAGGAATTTATTTTGCTGACTGTGGGTTCTTGAGTAAGTACAACCTCTAGCTTTATAACTCCTAGCATACATTTAGGACAAGAACTCTTGATACAGCAGCTAAGAACAGCAGAGTATTAATAATAGTGGAATATTTATTTTTTAAAACAGGATCTGATTTCTCAAGTAATCAGGAGAACTTTTTCTATAAAGGGAGCCAATGGAAAATGAGACTAAGTATGAGTTTATTCCTATATTTTACTCATAAGCAGGTATACATGTTTATATTACATGTTTCATTGGTTTCTCTGGCACAGATACTCCTGGGCATTTTAAACAACACTCAGCTACTTCCCAACAGTCTGTGGAGCCGCTGCAAAGGCATACAAAACATTGCCTTTAGAAAATGATAATTCCATGTGTTTCATGTAAATAAAAGCATTATTAATGAAATCTTAATGCATTTAACTAAAAAGAAAAATAAGGTGAGCAACAAGTCGATATTACACATAAGACTAGGGTATTTGGCCAGTGCAATCAGTAACACAGACACCCAGACTGCTATGGACATTTTGGAACTGCACAGAGCACAATGAGATTTGCAAATGCTTCTGGTTCATGAAGTTCGTGTCTTGCCACTTCTCATCTAATAAATGGAGACAGAATTAGTACTGGGTGAGTGGTTCTGCCTGCTGCCAAGAAGGGTTTGCTAAGGGTAAGACTCTAAAGGTAGAGATTAACTTGTCTTCATCCCTGTAATGTGCTGTACAGCCAGGATTTGGGCAATAGGATCAGAGAAGAGCCATATATGAGTGTAACGCTGGACAGCTGGTGTGTATGAATTTATATGAACCCTGATGCAAGATTCGGAGCTCCTCTCAAATCCCAGCTAATGTCTGTATCAGAAGTATACTTTCCCTGTTCCCTCAGATTTTTTGCTGCTGTTGGTTTCTAACATGCTGGTTTTATGGAAATAGTATGAGCCTTAAGTACCCTAAGTTTGACCTGTAAGTCAGAACCTCGGCTAAGTAACCAAAAAGGTGTTTTTCCAAATGGAATAACACGGATGGGCCACGTTCAGTATTTCCCTCTGACACAAGGTGACACAGAAGTCTTTATATTTGGTTATTAAGCTAACTATTTACCCCAGCTGACCCATTCACTTCCCTGAGCAGGAAATTCTGGGAAATAAGTAATTTAATGTGGATGACATTCACATATAAAACGTGTCCTTTAAGTAAAATTTACACCATATTGATATTCTGACATGCAACTAGGCAAAATAGATTAGAATTTTGGTGGAAATAACATCTGAAAAGTTTTACAACAAATATCAGAATTATTTATATACCTGGGAAGAAATCCAAGCTAAATTAGATAAGACTGACTGGCACAGCAATGAAAAAACCAAACACCACCACAGAGCAATTTCATGGAGCAACTCCAGTGAAACCATCATTAAAGAATCAAACCCTCCTTTTGGCTCAAAGTGATTCAAAAACTGGGTCAGTAGAAGCACAAGCTACGGCTTCAGTGGAAGAAGACACCAACGAACTTTCAAGTCCTATTATTCCATGATTTTTTCAATGCTGTATATTTTCCATGTCAAACCACCAGACTACCTAGTCTACCTTCGCAAAGATGAGTTGCTTATGGGACACACATTGCTTGAAGCAATGAACGCTGCCTGAAGTGATGTTCTGAGAACCTTGGTCAGCTAATAGATAATAATCTATTGATAAACACCAACCGGCTCCACTATGGATGCTGCTGTATGTGGTACCCAACATCCAGTGAAAGGACCAGCATTTAAATAACCTCACTTTTTAGAAGAAAGATTTTAAGAAAGGTCTTAAATAGCTTCAGCTCTGAAAAGAGGCCATATGAGAGACTACCTGTTAATAGACACAAGATACTTCACATCCAGCCCAAAACCCAGGTGCTTTGGGAACTGGACAGACTATACGAGGACACCACAGCAATGCTGGTGCTGCTGGTTTCTAACCACAGTTACTGCTGCTTGCTTGTTGAGAGGGGTCTGTCAGGACAGGCAGGGTTTCTTGGATTCCACGTGGAGGTGGTGGATTTGGGTCACAATAGATGGATCTTTTCCCAATAGGTTTTCCATTATTCTACGCTTTAAAGTTGTATCAAGTAATTTCAGGGGGGCAGTGGAGAAGTTCTAGGCAGGCCTGCTAAAGAAAAGTATCTTTTACTTGTATGTCTTTTTCCCCACAAAGGGACAGCTTCCCCAGAACAAAGTGCACTCACAACTGTGATTAAAACAGGGCACTGAAACTTTCTAGCAGTTCCTAAAAAGCAGAAGTGGTACAGCTTGTTGGCCATCTGAAAGACAGAACTTTGCTACAGTTAATACTAGCTTTTACAAAAGTTTTTCAGTGATTTACTAGAATAAAAAGGTTAAAACCTCCTGTATTTTCCGTTATATCTATCTGAACCTCTGTTGGTGGCTTGGCACCTTCAGATTCTCTAGTTAGGTGCAGCAGGCAAAGGCCAAAGGCCAGGCTGGGAGGAGGTTAGCATGAAGTTTAGAATTGCAGCTCCATTTTCCAGGCTATTTAATACATGGCCACTCATCTGTGAAATGAAACCACCTAAATGGCTCACTGGACCAATATGGCATGGCAAATACCATCATCCCAGTTACCATCTATTTTTTGAGCTGCTCTAAAGTTTAGTTCAGCACTAAATCGCTTTAGTCCTGGGCTTTAAAATGCTTTAGCAGCTCAGAAGCACTTTGGCAGCTCAAATGCTCTTCATGAAGCACCCAGCAACCTAAATCGCTTTAAGTCTAAAGTATCCTAAAAAAAAAAACAACAAACCAACAAATGGAAACACATCCAGCAGCACATGTTCAGATACTCCTCAAGACAAAGGACACAGTGCTGTTCTTGGATTTGACAGGCTCGTCTGCTTCTAGGAAGACCTGAATCTTGGCCAGAATCTAGCATTTACAACATTCACAAATGTAAAGAAGTTTATATTCTGAGGGGACACCAGTGGTGTGGCTCATCTCTAGACTCTACTCCCAGTCTGAGTGGCTGAAATGACTGCTTGTCTACCTTTTGGAAAACTCATTTTGAGGCTGAGACCAAGTATCTTCACCATAGCAAGGAAATGGTAAATTCCTGAAAGGCTTCAGTGGAATTCTAAAATTTCCCTTATAATTTTTTTGAGCTTATCAATAGATCAAAGGCAATAAAAGGAGTTATAATGATTACTCTAATTTATAAATGACTTGGGTAACAAAATACAGGATTTAGCTTCCATCAGATTCTGGATAATGAACAGTTTTTAAAGTTTGCTTCTGTTGGAGAAGGACCGGCTGTGAAAAGAGGAATTTTGGCTGTTCCTGATGACCATTGCTAAGGACTCTCTGCATCCTAGGTAGCTGGTTTAAAGGCAAACAAACCACCTGGCAATTGGATCCATGCCTTGTATTTGTAACAATGCTGTACAAATGTACAAGCTGTTTGATCTCACCAGTACTTGTACAACACCACTGCCTCTGCAGTGGTCACACAGGCACAACTGGTCTCACAGCTGGATTTTATCATGCCAATACCATTCATCACAGGCAGTGACTTCACAGGGCTACAAGCAGGAGAAATGTAGTATAAAGATGAAAGTTTTGGCCTGCAAAGTAAGCAAGTGTGGCAGAAGTGTGAAAACACATGAGAAAGCTCTGAGCAAAAGGTAGTTAGAAAGCTGGCATTTCAACGTACTAGCTTAATCACCACATGGTAAAGGTAGATTGGCAAGGAAACCATAGAAAGTCAAACCATCCCAAGCTCAGGATGGTTTTGGCCATTTGTGCTTCAGGGGTCACATCTTTGTAGAGCAATTAACATGAATTCAGCAGTGGCCAGCACTCAGCTGAAATGGGAGGGAGCTGCTGCCAGGGAAGGTTTCCCTACCATGGGAATCAAATCCCAAATCAGATCCAGTGGAGAGGGGTCTGCTGCCCTTCACAGCACAGTCAGTCCTCTTTTCCTTAGATCTTGCTTCTCAGCGACCTCTGTTCAATGGCTTTCGTGGAAAGGTTCAGAAAGGCACGATGCACTTGAGCTCCCTTTGGCTTTGGTAGATTCTCTGTGCTTCTCTCTTTGCATTTCTAAGGCATCCCTCACTTGACCTATACCAAATGCTGGCTGAATTAACGGAGCTGTAACTATCTACAGGATGAGAACACTTAAACATTACATCTTCCATCTTTAAGAAGAAAGAATTCCTTTCATCAGAGCTAATGGGGAAGAAAACTCCTTAATTTCAGTTTACTTAAAAAACAAGCAAGCAAACAAGAAACCCACAAGCCAATCACTTGCTGTGCAAAGCTAGTTTGAAACAAGCCTACAGATGCCCCTGCTGCCTTTAGAGCTATCCTGCTCCCTCTGCCAAACCCTCAGCTGAAAGCAACTCCTCCCACACAGGACAGCTTTTGAACATCCAGGCGGTGCATTCCAGGACTTGTTTCCTTTATGCCCTACCTGCACAAATAACCCTGTTGCAGGTCATTCCCTAAAATCCTGAGCAGGGCATGCTGTGCTTAGTCATTCCCCTGGTATCAGGATCATTTGTAATCTAGTCACCTTCCTCTTTAGACAGACTTAGAAACGCTGATGTAATCCACCTCAGTGACAGCACAGCTATTCAGCCACGCACTTGTGTATTAGCTTTTCGTCTAGATTTCTACTCTTCACCTTTAATAATCCATATATACACACACAGGTAAGTAATCTGAGCCTCACTGTTTTCATCACTACAAAGCATGTTCTTTTACTTTGTTTTTTACTTCATTTGGCAATATTAAGGGGCCGATGCCACTTGGAACAGTTTATTTCTACCATTCCTTTCCATCCGTTTCACTTAGTTTACAGCAAACAGGGCTCTGAACTATTACAATTCCCAAATTACACCCAAGATACCTGCCTTCCCGAGTGCAAGCACATATCACTTTCCAGGACTGCAGGCAAAAGACTGTGGCTTTGTTGCATCCTTCTGAGCAGCTGATATTTCCCAAGATCCTGACTTTACTTGCATAGTAAGACCCAACAACATGGAACAACTTAGTATAAACAAGAGCAACCTTTTCATTGGCCCGAAAACTTAGTTTCTATATGGTAACTAACACAAACCACAAGCACTGAAGGGTACAGCTGTGATGGCAGAAGGACCACCTGCTTATCTGAGAAATAACTTGTGTAACCTGCTCTGTTTCTTGCAGTCCTAAATGTCTTATTCTTTTCTTTGGGCCTGTTGATTCAGTTCTTTACCAGAGAGAAGCTGCTGCTGTCTCCTTGCAGCATGACTCCACGAGATCACATGAGAAAAATGTCTATCCTGGGCGAGCAAGGAACACTAGAAGAGAAGCACTTATACCGATTAGCAAGCGGCATGACAGCAGGAGGTAAGCAGGAAAGAACCCAACTGCACGTTTGTTTCTGGGATTGCTAATATCTGTACAAAGCACAAGAAGCAGCCAGCAACAGGTTTAATGTCTTTAAAAGGTATTTCAAATTGATCTTAGGAGTAATGGGAGAAACATTTCCCTCAAGGTAATTAAAAGCTAACCTGGGGTATTCTTGGCACTCGGAATTTGAAGAGTCAAGGTCACACAGGAACTCAGCAACAGAAGCCATCGTGAACATTACAATATTCTGGCTCACCAATGCAGGTTCTTCTTTCTAGAGCTCCTGTCTCATGACAGGGCAGGTTCCAACTAATACAATT
>VZZY01004009.1:6077-23464 GCA_013400335.1 Eurystomus gularis | reverse complement strand
CGCCCGACCGCGACACCTTCCTATAATGTTTATCTTCTTATGTATTCAGACTCATTCTGCCTACAATCAGAACTGCCATAATTCTTGCACAACTCTGAAATCTGCCACTCCCATTTACTGACTCTGAATACTTTCTTCTGTTTCTTCTACCCATCAACCTATTTATCTATCTATCCATCCATTCACCTTTTCACCTTTCTTAGGAAGGTTTGTTGCTAAAAAGATGAAAATTGTGTATTCAACATTAATATGTGGCAGATGTTGTTCAGTGTTTTGTGACCTGCAAAGTTTATGAAAACAAAGCACAAAAGTATCCTTATTACTTGTGTATATAAATATTTTATATAGGCATTCCATTTAGTCTTGTTAGAACTCCAATTTGAAGTCCTCAGTTTTGACCTAGAGAAGAAGGTAGCATTGAGGAAACAAAGGAAAAAAAAATTAATTATTCCTTCTCTCTACACTCCATGTCCTAAAACCCACAACTTTATGTCTGTTCTCAGTAAAACAAAGAAAAAAATATTCACAAATTTCCATTGTTTATTTCTTCTATTTCCCATAAATATTTGGGGAAACAACTTGCAGATTATGTATTGTTCCAGTATAAATGGATCTTTGAAAATCAGAGCTTGAGATGGAATTCGTTTCAGGCTTTTAAATGTAGTTGTGGGAAAATAAAATAGTGTTTTTTACAGTTATGCAGTTGAGAGTGATGAGACACTTGGAGTCTACTGGAGACAAGATGACTCGTTCTCTAAGTTTTTTATTTGTTTTTAGATATTTCTTACATTTTAGAACAGTAAGATCATGGGCAACAGTGGCTGAAGATGGCCCAAATTAAAACTATGGGCTTTTTTGTTCAACCAAGCAACACTTCAATCCTTTCTTCTAAGACTTTTTATATGACAAAAAACTCAGTTGACACATTTCACATCTGCACTTTCATACTTGTCTCTCTTCTCACTTTGAACTGTGACACTAGTGCTAGAAACACAGCTAAAGTTAACAAAAGCTTGATTTCACTCACCCTCCTCTCCTCAGTGCTGTCTACAAAATGGATTTAGATGAATGAATGCAATAGGAGAGGAGGTATTGATTAATAAGAAATTGGCATAAATGTACTCATTACTTAACTTACTTGGATGGAAAACATTACGTTCATCAAAGGGATAAACAAAATACAAGACCACATCTTTAAACTATTTTCTTCATGGCTTTATGGTTTCCAGTCATTAACTTCTAATCCAGAAATATTTCAGTTGGCAAACTGTGGGTTGCACTATATTCTGTCTGTACTTGCACCTGACAAACTGCTCCTGACCACAATGAAGTTACATTTGTCTTAGATGAAATTTAAGATTAAGCTCTCATCTTGTTTAACACTGAGGATATCCAATGGTACAGACTCCCTAGTCCTTGTCTTTTTGGTAGCTCTTCCAGTAGCAGATGTTAATCAAAGCTTTTGAATTTTACATTATGAGAATTTATCTGAAGCACATTTGTCACAGGTTCTGATTTCCTCAGCATAAAGAAATGCTCATTACTCGTATCCAACTTACACAATGGGCAACACGATAATTGGCCTAAGGTGTCCCTAACCACCATGATGCCTGAAACTTCATGCCAGACTTGCTTTACTTCATCACTTAATGGTGATGATGAGGCCTGCAATGTCATGCCATTTTCTTGACCTATGAGTAAAATCTACTTTTGTGTAGTCTGTTGGATACTAAGCTTTAGAAAGTTCCAGAAAACTAAACTGATTCTCACAGACTTTGTGTTGCTTTTTGCATCCAAGTTGATTACAAAATATGTACTGAAAACAGAGTAGGCTAGTTTTATACCCCTCTTAAAAATTTCTCATGCCATGTTCAGCTTTCCTATTTCTTTTTCTACCAAAAAAACCCCAAACATTATCAGTTGGTAACCAGAGGGGATTGAGAAAGCCCTCATACTTAATTTGAGTTTACCTCTTGTTGCAAAAGGGCGTAAGTCGGAGAAAGACAGGAGCTGTATCATAGATGACCCCATGGTCATTGCTTTCTGGAGCAGGTTTGAGCCACTCTCGACATCATGCTGTGAGACAAGATGAGCTGGCTCCTCAAGACTCTTCTTGTATTCTTAGCCAACGATCTTGTGAAGATGAAGAAAAAGAGTTTACATAAAGTACCTTAGTGCTGCAGTAATTTAATATGAATGAACTCAAAGGGCCGATGATTGATGACAATTTTAATGACTGTTCATATGATGAACTCGAAGACAGAATGTGAAGTGTTAGCACTGAAACTAAGGGGAGAACACTATCTTATAGAATCTCAGAAAGTGTAGCAGTCTTTTGTTCAATCACAAAGTCTTCTCCTGAAAAGATCAATTACTTGTGCGAATTTAGACGAGCATATTTCCTTAGCTATAGAGGACACAAAATACTTCCATCCAACCACAAGGATGCTGAGGGAGGCTATGTACTGCTGAGGAAGTACTGCGAGTTTCTCTTTTCAGTGGGCTGCCGCACTGAAACTGAAAAAAATATAACCAAGGGGGCTTTTTGTTTGGTTGATTTTTTTTTTAACAGCTTCAAGACATCAGTTGACATACTGACACCAGTAAATCCATTGCACAACTTTTACTGTCTTCATTAGGATTAAACCTAATTTATTCTGTGAAGTGACACTCAAGATATGTACATGCTGAACTGAAAGACAGAAAAAGTCTAAAATGCATTATGTGGGAAGCATGGAAAGGGATTCATGAAAGAGATGAAGAGAAAGGGAAAAAGCTAATACAGTGAGCAACCAGTCTGCTCATATAAGCCAGTCTATGCTTTAGAGATCTAGGTGTAGATGTACTGGGAGGCAATGTTGCTTAAACAAAAACTATTCCATTTAGCCATGGAATAATGTGGTCCTAAATGACAAATGAAATAAAAACAACAAACAAACCAACCTGTGACACTGTTGAACTAAAGTAGCCAAAATATTTTAAGTTTGCAAATACTCTTTAGAAGAAAAAGAAAGAAGCCCAAATTCAGGACCAGGAAGCAGACTGTCACTTACAGTGCAAACTTCAACATATTTTTCTAAGGATTCACACTACTTCACCTCACTTTCCACAGAGTTCCTGTATGTATACCAGGGATAAGAGAGAAAACATGACTTTAGTTGTGTTTATCTAACATGAAAGTACATTGAGACTTCATATTTCTAAAATATAATTATTTTGGAAATTCATAGTTCTGTGATTCTCATAAATAGTTTTGATGTAATGTGTGCCTTTTTAAATACTGAAAAATGGTTAATATCTTGGCCATAGGAAATGTATAATGTCTGCCATCACAACTGGTCTGTTGCAATTGCATTTGGTAGAAACAGGATGTGCTTCAGCAGTTCCAAAAGATAGACAGGTTATACCATCTGATGATACACAAAGGGATTATCTTTTTTTCCTTAATGGATTTTTCAGTATAAGTTTCATTTAGGAACCTAACACTATTATCTAAAAATAAATAGTTGTTTTGTCTGTCTTTATATATTTCTGATTCTCATAAAACACTTTAGCTGTTCAGAAAATAAGCTTTTCGTGTCCTCATGGGCTGAATAAGCAGACTCTGAGATGTTTATGATCCTGGTACTTTGTGCATATTTCCTGTGGCAGACAAGTTATGCTACAGTGACAAAGCAGGGTGTCAGTATGATCCTGCTGTTTTAGACAAGCTATCAGTGAGAGCTACCATGAGACAGCCTTAGATATGACTTGGAAATTGTTGTAGAGAATTACTTAAACATTAGGCTGTATGTGCAGCATGGTACAAAATAACAGAAGTGAAGGTTCTTCATGTAAGATTTGGCATTTGGATGTTGCAACAAATTAATCATTAAATTGCAGATAACCGGAAGGTAATTTTCATTCATTTTTATTTTTTGGGCTAGAACTTATCCAATAGCCCCCATTGGCTGTGTCTTATTACAAAATTCCTTTGTGCAAAAACCCTTTGTTCACATGAAGTTTGCCAGTTTGAACAGCTAGGTCACTTGTTCTTTGGGCAGATCAGTCACACATGCTTCAGCAATGGTAAAGGAGGACACCTAAATTCCTGAAAGAATCGTAGCTCTTTGATGCTTCATATTAGTGCCCCAGTGGCATTGAAATTAGTGCAAGATACAATTGAAAGGATCTTTTAGTTCAGAACAGAGGGAGTTGTATCTGATATTGTATGGTATCTTATTGAGAAAGTATTCTAAACATAAAATGAAAATTACTCCACAGCACAGGATGGTCCAGGCCCACTATCTGCTAGCTAGCAGGAGACTGCTTTCACCATCCTACTCTTAGAGAGACTCAGATAAAAGCTATTAAAAAAAAATCTTTTTATTATAAAATACATATTAAGATTTTTTTAAAAAAGAAAAAGGCATGGGAATGCACAAAAATTTTTATCTGATTATAGAAAACAATGTGTTAGCAAGTAGCGGAACCCAACAGGAGTGGATTTGTAGAATAAAATGGTGATGAGGACCCAATGTCCATTCTATAGATGTTTGAGTTGAGTTTTACTTCAAGGCTGCTTTAGTTTGGCCTAAAAGAAAATCAGCTGTTGATGGTATGTCATGTCGGCTCATACTCCAGTTTAGGAGATGTCCATTTCATGCACTTTGAGACTGTTGCAAAGAGAATTAAAAAACTAGAAACAATGAGGAGATTAATTTTAAAGGTACATCTGAGCTAAAATGTTTGTATAGATTAACTCTTGACTTTTTAAACTGAAAATTAGATGAAAGTTACTCATAGAATTACTGAATGGTTGAGGATGGAAGTGACCTCTGGTGGTCTTCTGGTCCAACATCTCTACTCAGACAAGGTCACCTAGATCAGACTGCTCAATCCAGATGGGTTTTGAATGTCGCCAGTGATGGAGACTCCACAACCTCTCTGTGTCCAGAGGGAATGTCCTGTGCTTCAATTTGTGCCCATTGTTTCTTGTCCTTTCACTGGACACCACTGAAAAGAGCCTGGCTCTGCCTTCTTTGCACTGTCCCTTCAGGTATCAGCTCTCTCAGCCTATCCTCACATGAGACATGCTCCAGTCCCTTAATCATCTTCATTGATCCTTCATGGGTGGACTCTTTCTGGTATCTCTTATACTGCAGCCCAGAACCGGACACAGTAACCCAGGTGCCATGGAGGCTAGTGCTCAGCCCGCGTTAGTGCTGAATGGAGGGGAAGGTTCCCCTTTCTCAACCTGCTGGCAACACTTCTCCTAATGCATCCCAGGAAACCATTACCCTTCATTGCTGCAAGCACACATTTCCAGCTCACGGCCAGCTTGGTGTCCACTAGGACCCTGAGGTCCTTTTCTGCAAAACTGCTTTTCATCTGAGTGGCCCCTAGCTTACATTCGCGAATGGAATTGCTCCTCCCTAAGTGNGATCAGACCCAGTATTGATCCCTGTTGTACACTGGTGATGGGCCTGCAACTAGATTTCATGCAACTGAACACCACACTAGGGGCCTGGTTCCTGCTGACCCATTTCTCCAGTCCATTGATATCCCTCTGGATTGTATCATGAGTCTCTGGTGTATCAGCTTTGAGTCAGAGCAACCTTGCTGAGGGTACGCTCTGTCTCATTATCCATTAAGGAAGATAANTGAGGGTACACTCTGTCTCATTATCCAGTAAGGAAGATAATAAAGAGGATCAGACCCAGTATTGACCCCTGTTGTACACTGGTGATGGGCCTGCAACTAGATTTCATGCAACTGATCACCACACTAGGGGCCTGGCCATTCAGCCAGTTTTCAGTCTATTTCACTGGTTATCCAGACCATACCACACCAGCTTCTCTATGAGGAACTTACGGGAGACAGTGTCAAAAGCTTTACTGAAGTCTAGGCATATTGACTGCTATCTCCCTGTCTATAAAGCCAGTCATTTCATCATAGAAATTCATCAGGTTGTTCTCCCTACCAAGTGACCAAAATGAGAATTAATAAGTAGTTAGGGAGAAAAGCTATATAATAGAAAGTACAATGTTATTATAAGGAATACATTTAAACTAGACACTGGAGGAGTTTTTTGTGTTAACAGAAACTCTAGTGAAGCTCCCCATTACATATAGTGGTATCAAGAGACCTAGAATGTGCCTGGAGAGAGCCTGTTTAAAAATCTTCCATATAAAGCTAAAATTTCAGCATATTCAGCTTTTGAATAGTCAACACAGCATCATCATAGGTGATAAGTCCCAGCAAGGGACTTATATTTTTGATAATATACCTTGAAACAGTGGTTGCAGGCAGGGAGTAGAATACCCATCTCTATCTCAAAAAATGGTCCCCAAGTACTGCATTTTCATACTTATAATCTGCAGATTAAATGTTCTTAGGCACAAAAACGTGGCTACAGTTCATAGTGATTGGTGCCAACTACCTGAGTATTCAGCTAGTGTGATGGAAAATATTCAGCCTCCTCCACAGTCCTCCCTGTTGCCTCACTATCCTTTATCCCCCACAACCTTCTGTTCCCACTATTTCAACAGCTCTTCTCTCTATGATCTGCTTCCAATTCTTATTTGGGTTGTCTTATTTTTAAATAAACCTTCAGCATAAGGAGTAAAAGTGCAGTGAAGGATAAATCTGTTGCAGAATACGTGTCTCAAAGTCATAGAAGGATGCAACATATTTTCTTTTTATTTCACTTGTTTCACCCTCATTTAGGGTGGTGCGGTGTATCTAAGGACTGTATGCATACAAATGAAACAGTTAAAACATGCTTTATTTTATACCTCATTATTGAAAAATTATTTATTTTATAAAATTGTTCTTCACTGACTGTACGGTACCACCTATTGAATTATAATCTAATAAAAAATAGCTTCAACTGTGTATTGTTTATAAGAATATGAGTTGGTACACTGGCAGGAAAAAATACCTTGGCTCTACTTTTTAAAGTTGTGAGCAATGATGTAATACTAGCCCAGAGCTGTCCGCATAGATGGTTATTGCACTGAAAAGCTGATGGTAATAGCAGAAACTTCATGTCAGTAAGAAGAACTGTGATCTCACAGACAAGTTCATTATAAATTGTAACTGTTTGGTTTATATCATATGAATTGAAAGATATAGAGAGAGGCTGAGTTGAAAAAATACAGTAAAGGAAAACAATTTTATATTACTAGTGGAAGCCATGGAGATCAAGTAACCTGGCAATGCCTGCCTCTGTTCCTATGTGGTTCTACACTAGAGTTTATAGAACTGCATGAAATGAGCTCTAGAGGGAAAAAACATTTTAAAAAATTGTTGAAAATATTAGTGGAATAAATATTCTACTTCAAAAGGATTTTTTTTTTTAAAAGTGGACATATGACAAGTAATAAGAAAGGTATGCACATTTGGCTGGGGATCAACTTTGACATGCAAAGAAGGTCATTCACCGACATTCTGGAAGAAATAAATCTTATGCTTACTGCTGTCTTAGTACTTTTTGTGCCCAAATGCCTTATGTGATATGAAGATTATGTCAGGGTGTAGTGGAGGGTAAATTTGTCAAGGAATTGCATGATCAAAAAGCCGCTGAAAGCAATGAGATGGTTCCTTTTCACTTCAGCTGGCCTTGAATCAGGCTTAGGATGGTTATTGCTTCATTCTGAGGATACTGCTAGGGCTTCAGAATTGTGTAACTTGTATATCCTGTCAGAGAAAATGGCTAAAAGGAACTATCCCTTGACATCAATTGCACACGTTAGATGTTTCCATTTTTTCTGCAGATAATGCTTGTTCAAATTCTTAATGTCTGCACTGAGTAACAGTGCAAGCTGGTAAGATAAGCATTCACAAATTTTCTGAACAATTAATAAGGAGAGAAACTTAATGTTGAGCATGAAGAACATAAGTACTTCTGTCTAAAAGCAGCACATTTGCAAAAAGGAAGCTTCTTTTAGTAGCTGAGAATTCACTGCTGTGCGAATCTGCCTTTTAAATGATGTTCATAAATGCAAAATTACAGACAATAGTTCCTCACAAATGTATACTTAGACTGCGCAATTATAATTTATATTTTATTTCTATAGATTCAGTTCTTGGAGAAGGCTTTTTTCAACAAAAACAAAAACCCATCATCATTCTGTTCAGTGGTTACAAGTAATTTTACAATATTTAAGCTGAGCCCTCAGAACTTTATTGTCTCTTTAATTATGCCATAGTCAACAGTACTGCATATGGTCTTTACAGCATAATTGTCTGATCAGTCCAAGAAAACACTGTAGACTGTTTGGGCTGCAATCATAAGCCAATATTTCCAAATCTGGATGTCTGCAGTAAGTCTTAATCCACATTAAGGTTCAAAGATAAATATGACCTAACTTTCATTCCTCTACCTCTTTTCAGTTGATTCATGACCACTGACTGTCTCTGAAAAGCAGGCCAAATTTATGTAGATGTATAAATATGGATTAAATCATCCAATTTCAGATGTTTAGCTGTGGCCTAAAAGATTGTATTGTGATGCCCAAGTTTAGCACAAGCATCATTATAATTGTCTTTTGGAGGCAGGTCTACATCTGCTAAAATCAGTGGGATCTGTTTTAGTGTCCAGTTGGGGCAGGATTTAGCATGTTATAAGGAAAATGTTTAATTATAAAAAGTAAGTAATTGGAAACTATGGTCCAATTGGTGCCATTCCAGGGATGCAGATAAATAAGTTTTACTTTTTATGTGTCTGTAAAAAGAGAACAGATATTGTAGTACACTTTTTTTTTGTGATCCATTCTTTGGAAGAATGTCAGTGTTTATGAATGAGTCTTCATTTGTAACCCTATGTGTTAATATGCACCCTTTTACAATTCAATCTGACAGCTACTCCAAATTCATAGAGTGTCCTGCTAGAGACTTCCAAGGTCACAGTCCTCCAAAGCACTGTTTGTCAAATTGCTCTGACACACCTCCTGCTGGCAAGCCTACTCACAGAGTGTTAATATTCCATTAGAGAGGTACATGACCTTGAAAACTGATTACAAGCTGCAGCAGAAATGTCAAAAAGCTCAGGTACACAAAGGTAACCAGTGATGATAACGGCAGGGAAGCTGGTATGAGCAGCAAAGTTTTTCAGATGAAGCAGACATTGCACAGACATTTCAAAAGTTGCTCACAGGATGTTTAAATAGCACTCAAGTTTGTGGCAAAATATGCAAATGATACATTTTTGTAGTATGACCATGAAATCTCATGTTGAACCCATGAGATTTTGAAGTGTCTGTTAGCATTGGTATGACTACAAAATTGAACCTGGAGAGAAAATGTTTCCCATGATACCAAAGAGCATGTTAAAAGTTAAACCTTTGGTTTAAGAGTAACTAATATTGTCAGGAAAATAGTTGAGTTTATCAGACTTGATTTTACTTTTCTAACTACCAGTATAGATCAATGCTTGGCTATGTTTCTGTTAAAGCATCATGCAGATGCAAGTCTGATCAGGATCAGACCCTACTTTTTTAACATTAAGGTATAAAGAAATTGTGAAATTGTAACTGGAATTGAACAAGCTGTTGCATATAAGAGCAAATACACATTTTGCACCTAAATTTTTGGTAAACAGTAATATAATATGAGAATACAAATGAAAGTGGAAATACTTTTGCTTGCAGTTTATGCACTTTACAACGCACTTTGGAAAACTAAATTTGGTCACGTAGTTTCTTGTCTCTCTAAGACCCTCAAAAGGGACAGTTTCCAGAGTTTAAAATGCATGCTTGTTTCAACAAGACGGAAAATGAATCAAATGAGATCAAAGCAGTAAAGTGAATATTTATGCAACAAAACACAAGCTTAAAAAGTGAATCATCAGCTAAAACACATACAATTGCTTGTGGGTATATTTGATAGTAGAGGCATAATCAATATGACAACCAAAGTTAGACTCTGTACTAACAGTAACTTCAGAAGTGTCTTTGAACATTCTTTGTTGGGCTATATAGCACATAATTTGACTTAGGCTGATTTTGATTACATGAATGCAAATAGCACAAGAGTTTTAACTGTTATGAGCAGATTTATAATTATTTGGCAAAATAAATAAAATTGCCAAAAGGTTTTTTTCTGGCTTTTTTTTTTATGATAAGCTCAAAGGTAAGTACATTTCTTCAAATATAAACTGTCTGACAATCCATTTTATTAATTTCTCTTCATACAATAAGTTTTTCTCTCTTAGTCTTGTACTCTCTTTTTTCTTTTTTCCCTCCAAGCTTGACATCTATAGTTTCTTAGACTTGAATGCATACCTGCTAAAATCTTAGAGTAAGGAAAGTAACTTTGTATGAGAAAATGTCAAGAAAGTCAGAATCTGAAATTTATCAACCAAGATATGGCAAATGTAAATGTCAGCTTGCATAACTCTGGGTACCTGGGGTTGCAATAAATTTTTTGACTGTCTGGGCAATGAAAAGTGAACTTTTATTTCAATGACAATGCAATAGCACTATACCTGATATAAGAAAATGCTCTCTAGCTAGAGGACATTTTTGACACAAATTAGTTTATGTTTACTTAAGTCCTAAAGTTTTCATATTAAAAGTAAAGTTAGTGTGTTTAAAACACACAAATACACTTTTTTCATTTATTATCACTCAACATTTTACTTATTTGCACAAATAAGATGAAGAGAGATGTGTCAGCATGTGTTCATATCAAATATATTCTCCAGTCTTGCCTGTAAATTATTAAACACTACAGAATGAGACCTTCAGAACAAGTCTGACTCGGGAGATTTTAATGAACATCAGTAGAGAGGAAAACAACAGTCAAAGAGTAACTTCTCTCCCCATATAGAAAAACAGATATTAAAAGTTTATTATAAAATGAAATCTAAATTTTGTAGTTTAAAATCTTCCTTCTGCGTTGTCACAAAAGAAAAACAAAGCCAAACCAGATATAAAGCACAGTATAGTATCTATCAGTACTATGTTTGTGGGTCTACGTTCATGGTTTGGAGTGTTATCTCCACTTAAAAAGAGACTAATTCAGAGCCAAACATGCCTCTTGTGTGGTCACTTCAGCCAGTGTCAACGCAGGTTTTGGTTATAGAAACATTAGTCTTTCTTCCCATGGAGCCAGCCAGGCTATGGTAGACAACTGTAACTCAACCAACTGCTCAGAGGTGAGTTTCAGCTCAATGGAATCGGTGGTCAAGTGTTAAAGAAAAAACCCAAAACAACTGAAAAACTATAGCCACAATAAATGTGGTCACTATCTTCTTCTATCTTACCTCATTTGTTACATTTGATACACAACAGAACTGGGAATCATTAACATTCTCTGTCTATCTCCTACTTTGTCTCATGTGCAAGTACCTGCACATCATTTACTATTTTGTAAATGCATGGTAGAATTTTCCATGGAAAATATTTTATTTCACAGCTATATTTACTTGTTGAAAGTAGAATGAACATGACAAAAATGTTCAAAATATGATACATACAAGTGTTACGTATCCCCAGGTTATGTGCTGCTTTCCTAATTACTGTCCTTTTAGTATTGCCATGAATTTCATCCCCATAATGGCAGTGATCATGCTATTGCAGTCACTGACCTTTTAGTGCTTGGCTTTTTATTCACTTTCTGCTGCTGCTTCCATAATTCTATTTCAACAGAGAGGGAAGCAGTGAAACCAAGAGTGCAGTCCTCACTAGAAAGATTAAACAGATTTTACAAAGAGCTTTTCTCTGAGCAGAGCTATACACTGCAGCTGTAGCAATACACAGGAAATAATTACATAGGTTAGAGAGCTACCCACCTGTATATGCTGAAAAGTGTGTACAGATGCATATAGAAAACAACTTTTAAAGGAACCTTAAAGTATATGTGGAGGTATTGCCAGCTCCTCTGGCAAGAGAATAAATGTAGTTTTCAACTGCCATTTACTGCTCAGTGGAAGAGCTTTTCTGTTGGGTAATAAATACTTCTTTATTCTCAACACTAGATCACAGAGAACTGCTCTAGTTTCTCAAAGCAAACATATATTTAAGGTAATTAAAGTCTCATCATTAGTGCATTCAGAAATAATTTATTTGTAACAAGGCAAATCCTATATCAGAACATGTAAAGTTAATCTGAAAGAAAATTAATATGTGACTTATATTTAAATGTCTCTTTAAAATAAGATGGGTGATGGCAAGTACAAACAAACATTCACTTTATGACAAATAGTATCTATAATAAAAATTGCATTTTGAAGAGGCATTCACTAAACAATTCTCATAAATGGATGACTATTCCCATTCCACATCTTCACAAACCAAGACAGTAACTGCATGAAATAAGTATAAAGAAAATAATTCCCAGAGTGGTCACAGAAAAGAGAAAAGTCTGTAGTTATAAAGCACTGTAGAAATGAGCATATGATAATAACAGCCCAATCATTACTCTTCTTTCTAAACTTTCTGGCTAATAGCAATGAAAATACTATGTGTGTGTTTTCATTTCAAATGGCCAAGCCTAACACTGCATTGTATACTGGTAGACATTATATGTATTTTTTTCTTTTTTAAATAAAGACGTAGATTTTACTGGAGTGTGAAGACTTTGCCACATTTGTACTTCTCATTTCACAACTCTATTCTATTTTGCAAGACCTAAAAGGGAAAAAAAAGGGGGGGTGGGGAGGAAACATCCTGCAGCCAGTTAATATTTTGTGATTCTCTCCGCTTTACTTCCCAAACCGGCATCATATTTGAGACTAAAGAGCAGCACTTTTCTGCACTAAGTTAGGTAGATGCTTAAGAATCAGACTCAGAATGGAGCTGAACAGAAAGAAAGGTGATAATTGAGTTGTCTAAGAAGAACACTGAAACCCAAATCTACTGATGAGTATGTTTAAAATAACCGACTGCATCAGAGGCAGGAACAACTCTATTCCCTCTGTTGTAGATTTTTCACTGTACAATAGAGAATCCAAATATTTTTAGAGAATTCATATTTTCTTCTCTGGACTAGTGAGTATGTGATTCTTCAACTCAGTGGCTTCTGCATTTATGAGGAAGGGAAAGGTTCTGGGCCCAATCCTTGCCTAGGAATTGCTTCTCTGGTCTATATCCACTGAATGAGATACACAAATAGGTCTGAATCATAGGCTCCAGAGTTAAACATGCCAGGACTTACACTTCTGTCAATGCAAAGTGCTTTATCCATTTTCCATGATTTGGTTTCTTTCCTTCACAGTTTTATCAGGAGTTGAGCACTCTACACACTTGAAAATACCTAGTGAGTAGATCAGTCTTGCAGAAAATAAAATTGATCTCCCATCCTTTTCATAGAGCTCATTAAACTGAGAAGGATGCTGATCCTCAAAGTCTGATGTAAAAACATGCTTTAGACATGAGGTAATTATTTAAGAGGAGGATGGCAGCGCCAGAACCATATTGCTAAAAAAGGATTTTATTCCATTTGGAGCCTGCCAAGGTACTGATGCGCTGAGGAGCAGCTCACCCCCACAGTGGAGTTGAACAAAAGTACATCTCATTCCTTCACCTTGAGTAGGCTAAGGTGCGGGTTGCCAAGCTTTTAAGATAGCAAGTTTAAATATAGGCAACTCAATTCCACCTACATTCTATTTTGGGTATTGAAGTCTTCTGTAGTATTGAGCTCTAAGTTTCTGGTGGAACTGAGATTACATTCACTGCAAACCTTTTAGTGTTAATTAGGGTTCTTGCCTGCAGAAAGAGAGTATCTGCCTATATTCAAATTAAACCTTGAAAAAGCTCATGAATAACTAGCTTCTAAAGTGAAAAAAAAAGAACAAACAGAAACTTTTAGTCAGAGGGAAAAACTGGAAACCGATTTAAGATATTAGAGAGTGAGGGCAACAAGCCAAAACTAAGCCTGTCAGATCATATTTGTGACTCGCTTTGTCTTTTCTGTGAAATTGTTGTGTTCAAATGCACTTTATTTTTCAGTATTCTGACAATAAAATTACATGAAAAAGTACTTCCCTCCCAAGACTTATTTTCTGAATTATTGTCAACACAACCATCTCATGTTCATCAGATTATTGTATACTTACTGAAATTCAGTAAGCAGTTAATGAACAAGAAGTTAGCAGAAAATTGTTTCAAATGATTGGAAATAGCTGTTAACACTGGTCATATAAACAAGCTATTTTTCTTCATCTTCTCTGGCACTATTTTCTTTAATCATAATTAGAAAATTCTAAGGCATAAAGACAACATTACTTTTATTTTGTTGAATTTCTGGAGAGAAATAGTAGGGAGGATGATAGCAGAGGAAGTATATTTACAATATGCTTTTAAACTTCAGTATAATCATCTTTAAAATCTGAGTTAAAAAAAAGAACGATGATCACAAAATACTTGTTTTTTTAGGAAACTTGATTGTTGAATGAAACACCTTTTCATTCATAGGGTAATCCTTATTATCCTATTTCCACACAGGATTATAGTCAACAACAAAATATTCAATTCTATATTTAAGTTTAAATTTAAATTAGATTTCTAAATTTTTGTGCTTTTTTGTTCTTCAGGTTCCCGTTAGATCATTTCATTTAAATTGCTCCATTACATTTTGTGATGCACGTGTAATATACAAACTTAGTGTCCTGCCTTTTGACACTTTCACAAAATGTAAAATGAACAAGACAAACCAAATCTCTAAGAGGAAAAGAAAGAAAAAGAAAGTAAGTTCAGAGGCACACTTGCAGGAGATGGCAATAGAACCAAGGTACGCTCTAAGGATGGTTTCTAATATTGAAGTAATGTTGTCATTCAGTTCACAGATGAAAAGCTAAGCCAGATATAGTCCTCTAATTGTCTGGGATCAGGCAGTATTGCTGGTTACTGACTCAAAAAATTCTCCCTGAACTTTCTATGTGTAAAGAAGAAAATGGGAAGTTCAAAATACCAGTGGTTTTAGTGCTTAACTAACTTAACAGCTGAAATTAAAACTTATTTTAATATATTAAGCATACATACCAATGATATGTTAAAGAAGCCTTGAGGAAATCTAGACACAGAAAGAAGAAAAGTGATAAAACATATGCTCCTGAATAAGGAATGAGGTAACATAATTGTCACTTAATACATTTTTAGAACTCTTTCTAAAACAAAAAATGGGGTTTCCTGCCTTGTACTGTGTGCACACCCACTCAGTATGTGAATGGACACATGGTTTAAACACCACTGACAACACTTTACATGATGCAGAAGACCACTTACTAAAAATCTGCAGTTTATTCCAAAGACTATTCCAGAAGGTCTATAAAGAATCAGCATGAAACTTTCCAGAAAGATCACAAACATTTGAATTCATGAAACTATTTTATACTACAGCAGTTTACACTCCAGTGCTGAAGCAAACACACCTTGGAAGACAGTTTCTGAAGACAGTGACTCTTTTGGATTGAAAAGAATAAAAAAAAATTACAAACATAATTATCTCTCAATGTAATCCCCTCCACCATGATGCACATGATTTGGTTTAATTAGAATCTATGTTATACTATGTATGAGAAGGCTTCTTTGCTTCATTTTGTGACCTGCCCTCTAGAGGATAGTATAGATTTAGCCTTAGATCCAAAACAGATTTAGAACTGTTATCTGCAGCAGTAGTTTGGTACAAGAAGGTCTAGTCTGGCTGAGAAGTAAGCACTTTTCCTGGAAGGTCCTTCCTCAGGGCGAGGTTTCTAGAGAATCCTGTGGTTCATGTATCCAGCACAGCAGACACAGCATTCCAGTGTAAAATTCACCACATATGTGTAAGGTACACAGTGGTTCAGGTGGGCTAGTGTTTACTGATACGCTGGAGTGGCACATTTTAGTGCTTCAGTGACTGACCTTTTATCCTTTGGCTGGCCAGATTGCATAGGATTCCTTTTGCATGTTGTATAATCACATCTTTCCCCAGTTTCTACCACTGTATGTCCATGCATGAGTAAATATTAATAAAACAGAAAAATAATCCAAGATATACATGTTGTACCCATATAAACTGAAAATTTCTAGCTTGATATTAGTTTAATTATAGTGATGACTACATTATAATAGTTTTCATGATAAAACATTCATATCCAACTTAAATAATACTCCAGTAATACAACTGTTGCTGTGAGAAACTATCCTCAGATATGGCAAAATAGTATGAATGTTTTGTAGTACAGCATTTTCCCATATCAACATTGCCATTTTAGCAGCATTTTACTTCAGCTGACACTTTGCCGCTACCTTGAAAATACAAGCTAATAAAACAATAGGTTGTGAAAAGCTGATAACAATCTGGAATGCTTTTTGCACTGCCTACTGTAAAAGATAATAACAGAGTGCACTGAATAAATTTGTGCAATTATACATTCATAAACTAAATGCTGGGGCTTTTTACTTACCTATCTTCTTCTTGCAGTCTCTTATTAGTTCTCTTCTTTCCCTGTCTATCCTGTTTCTGTTGCCCTTTTTTTTAGTGTCCTTAGGTGGTCATTAAATGGTGAGTATTGGAATATTTGAGTTTATAACCATGAACTTTTAATATTAAAAAATACTACTGAAGATAGAACATACAAAGACTGGAAGAGATATAAATAACAAATTCTGTATGCCAGCTGAGCTCCAGCAGACAGAACAAAACCAGAATGATGTAAATACATTTTTACCCATACCACTTGAAGGGACCTTTCTCCATACAATTTTTACTTCTTTCACGCCTTTTTGCATTTCAGCTACACTCTGCAAACTTAGCTCCTCTGAGCTTTTCCCTCTTGATCACTGTGCTCTTTCTTTTGGTCCTTTCATTTGCCACTGTCATTTCTGCTTTTTTCTTCAGTGCTGAAGTGTCGCTGTTCAATGTTAATATTTCACTTTCTGCCTTTGCTTAACCACCAGTTTCTGCATGGTGGTAATGAAATGAAAATGATTTTCAACACACACAAATGTGTAGCACACAAACTCTACTTTTTTCTAAGTCTTGATATATGATGCACTCCATGTGTTTCTTTATATGTGGGAGATATACTGATCATTTATCTCAAAAATATCTTCCTCGGGTAAAGGTTCATGAAAAGGAGAGAGCAGAATGGGAAAATTAATGCACAGAAATCAAAGAGTAGGAGGTCTGCAACATCCAGTAACACTTTGTAAATAGATATCTTCTTGAACAAAACTATGCATTAGAAAGTCACACCAACATGTGCATAAGCTATGATAATGTAGATTTAATTTATAAATCTTTCCATATTCTCCATTGACTGATTGTTTGTTACTGAATATCTTACAGCAATCCACTTGTTTTTCATTAGAATCATAGAATCATAGAATGTTAGAGTTTGGAAGGGACCTCTGGAGATCATCAAGTCCAAGCCCCCTGCCAAGCAGGACCATAGAATCTAGGGCAGGTTACACAGGAAC
>VZZY01004008.1:259871-272722 GCA_013400335.1 Eurystomus gularis | reverse complement strand
AGCCCACAGTGTGCCCAGGTGGCCAAGAGGGCCAACAGCATCCTGGCCTCTATCAGAAATGGTGTGACCAGCAGGAGTAGGGAGGTGATCGTGCCCCTGTACTCAGCACTTGCGAGACCACACCTTGAGTACTGTGTCCAGTTTTGGTCACCACAGGACAAGAAGGACATTGAGGTGCTGGAGTGAGTCCAGAGAAGGGCAACGAAGCTGGTGAGGGGTCTGGAAGGCATGTCTTATGAAGAGCGGCTGAGGGAACTGGGGCTGTTTAGTCTGGAGAAGAGGAGACTGAGAGGAGACCTTATTGCTCTCTACAACTACCTAAAAGGAGGTTGTAGGCTGGTGTTGGTCTCTTCTCTCAGATTAGTAATGATAGGACGAGAGGAAATAGCCTCAAATTGCGTCAGGGGAGGTTTAGATTAGATTAGGAAGAAATTCCTTACTGAGTGGTCGGGCACAGGAACAGACTGCCCGGGGAGGTGGTGGAGTCACCATCCCTGGAGGTGCTTAAAAAACGAGTGGATGTAGCACTTGAGGATATGGTCTAGTGGTTGACGAGATGTTAGAATGAAGGTTGGACTTGATGATCCTCGTGGTCTGTTCCAACCATAATGGGTCTATGATTCTATCCCAGATATGTAATCAGATGGTTTTCCTGTTAAAGCTGATGTCCACTGCCCCTTAGCCTTTTGCTGAACATCTCCAAAAGGGTCTGGCTCTTGTCTTTTCTTTATCTACTAGGTAGTTGAAAACAGCTATTATATGGTTTCCTGGTCTTCTCTTAAGACTGAACAAGGATGGCTCTCAGCTTCTCATTGCTATAACATGCTCCAGCCCCTCTAATCATGGTCCTTCACTGGACTTGCTCCAGTATTGTTATGTCTGTCATGTACTGGGGAACCCAGACTCAGTCTCATACATGCTAAATTGACAGTGGTAATCACTTTCTTTAACCTACTGGCTGTGCTTTTGCTAACTCAAACCACTGCACATTTGTTTCTCACTGCTGCAAGGGCACACTGCTGACTCACATTCAATTTACCATCCACCTGGATCCCTGGTGCTTTTCTGCAAGGCTGTTTTCAAGTCAGTTGGTGCCTAGCCTGTACTATTGGTGTTGTTCCATACCAGGCGCTGGACCTTTGTATTTGCTGTTGCTGAATTTCATGAGGTTTCTATGAGGTCAATTCTCCAGGCTGCTGAGATTCCTTTCAGTGGAAACCCTACCAGTTTGGGATAGTCCAAAACCTTTCTGAGGATATGTTCTATCAGGTGCTAATGGAAATGTTATGCAAGTGTAATAAAATATAATGTAGTTTTGGAAGACTCTTACGTGCGACAAGAAACAGTGTTGGTAACCAAAGCTAAGTGCAGTGAAGTGTCATGTGGAAAAGGATTTGTTAGGAGCCCCACAGAAGACTTCAAGTGTTATTGTTGGAGTTATTGAAGAGTACATGAGTTTAAAGAAACAGTCTAGGAGTCTAGTGAGCTGTAAATAACACTTCAGTGTGTAGAGCTTGACAGAGAAGTTGGGAAGGCTTAGATGACTACTGCTGTAAAATACTACTTTTCCCGTTTGGGTATCCAGACTCAGAATTAAAATTTAGAGAAGGAATCTATTAGTCCAGTCTTTACCATTCAGCCTCGTGTTGATCTACTGTGGGAACTTGGAGGGATAACCTAGTGGTGTATTCCTGGCTTTCTTAATGGCATCTGGTGCCAACTCCTCCTCCTTTTTAATTCTGAATGCCACAGTTCGTATGGAATTGTATATTTTTCTACTTCAGTTTCTGGTGTTAGGAAGCTGTTGACTCTAGAAGAAAGAATGGACTGTTACTCTGGTAGAACTAACTTCTCATTTGAGCAGTAGACAAGGCAAGATCCTGGGTTTGTTGGGGTTTTTTTCTAGGTTGGTGCTTGGTTGATTTTGTTGTGGGTTTGTTGTTTGTTTGTTTGTTTGTTTGTTTTTTAATGGTCAGTACATTTCGTTTGCACAACTCTTACACGCCTGCTGTCATGATACTGGGTTTTCAGGTATTTTGATTAGAAAAGTGGGGAGTAGGAAGGAAAGACATTTGGAGGGGGGGAAAAAGGTTAAATGCTATTTGCAATTTCCTTTTTTTTCTTCCCCTTTTAGGTGCATACTTATGTCAACACTACTGGGGTACAAGAGGAAAGAAAAAATCGATCAAGTGTGCATGCGCCACTGGAATCAAAGCTTTCAAACACTGAAACGACTAAAGCGAAAGAAGATCAGATGTGTACTGATGACAGAGATGCTCAGGTTCTCCTGGAGCCCGAAGGAGTCAAGTTTGTTTTAGGACCAACACCTGTTCAAAGGCAGTTAATGGAAAGAGAGAAACTGGAGCAACTTGGGAGAGACCAAGTTAGCGGCAGCAGCACAAACAACACTGAATGGGACACTGGGTACGACAGTGATGAACGTAGAGAAACACCATCTGGTAATAAATTGGTGTATGAAAATATAAATAGGCTATCAATCCCTAGTGCCTCAGGGGTCAGGAGAGGTCGTTTGACATCAACCAGTACCTCAGACACCCAGAATATTAACAACTCTGCTCAGAGGAGAACTGCGCTGTTGAACTATGAGAACTTGCCATCCTTGCCTCCTGTTTGGGAAGCTCGCAAGCTGAGTAGAGATGAAGATGACAGTTTAGGACCAAAGACCCCATCTCTGAATGGCTACCACAATAACCTAGATCCAATGCATAATTATGTCAATACAGAGAATGTAACAGTACCAGCAAGTGCTCATAAAGTAGAATTTACGCGACGTCGGGACTGCACCCCAACAGTCTTTAACTTTGACATTAGGCGTCCAAGTTTAGAACACAGGCAGCTCAATTATATACAGGTTGACTTGGAAGGTGGTAGTGACTCCGACAACCCTCAGACTCCAAAAACCCCTACCACTCCACTTCCGCAAACTCCAACCAGGCGCACAGAGCTGTATGCTGTGATAGACATTGAAAGAACTGCTGCTATGTCAAGCTTGCAAAAAGCACTGCCCCGAGATGATGGTACTTCTAGGAAAACTAGACATAACAGTACTGACCTGCCTATGTGAGCCTGGGAAGCATTAAATCATTTGCACCTTTTTGTGAAGTTTATAAAATTGAAGATGCAAGTACTTTGCATTTCTTAACACTAACGCCTTTTATAGACTAATAGAACTTTTTCTGCATACTTCATGTACTTGTCTAACTAAAGGGAATTAATGTAGAGCAAGTATTCATTTAGGTAACACTATTTCATTCTACAGTAGTAGTAATTACTGCATAGCAGCATCACCACCTTTCACAGTGCCTCTTTAAATTGATTAGAGTCCAAGTGACATGCCAGTTTTGAATTTATAAATATTCTGGTCTGGTGCCTATACTCCTTAATGGCATTTATAACACTTTTTAAAGCCTCTTGATATGTGCATTATTAGCAGGTAAACCTAGTCTTTCAGTATACATATCTGACGTTCATTCCTCATTGAAGTGGTTCCTCCAGAGTGAAATGGTTGTATGTAATGCATTAATTCACTCAGTTTGACGTACACAAGATACATTGGTTCATCTCAAGGGATGTAAACACCACACATTTTTGTCTGGGTTTGGGATTTTTTTTTTTAAGACCATGTGTCAAGAAGGCCTCTAATTCCCAATAGGTTTATTAACTTGTGTGATATTTGAGAGGTCACATGGAAGTTTGTTGATCAGAATGATAAACGCATTTTAAACCCAGCCTTAAGCTCCTTAGCTCCTTCCACCAGAAGAGAATTCTGAGTGGCGTATCAAGTTCCTTGTGAAATCTGACAGAATTTTAATCTCTAGTTAGAGTTTGGGGGGTTTTTTGTGAAGGAATTCACAGGTTGGCTGTATAAATTAAGGCTCTCTTGCCATTTCTTAGTTCGTTGTGCCTTCCTCCCTTTGCATTTGTGTGTTTCTTTTTTATCTGTTCCATAATGTCTTGTTTTACAAGTCAAAATTTTGTACATAGCTTTAATTATTGTTCAGGGTCGTTTATGTGTTTGTCTTACTCTCTGCATTTGACAAAGAAAGATTCTTGAAGGTCAAATGGTTGTCTTTGTCCAGTGTTCTACCTTTTTTATGCCTGACAGAAATATCCCAGCTCTCCAGCAGCATGCATTATTGCACAAGTGGAAAAGATTTCTTATGCAGTTATGGTCTTCCTATAAAGCATCAGACACAGGTTACATGGGAGGCAGGGTACTGGGCTTTGATAGTTCCTGGTGGAGAATTGTTCATTCTAGCCATGTGCATCCATAGTTGATAGTATATGTTAATTTAGAAAGATGTAGTAAATTATCTGAAGGTAGCATCATCTACGACCATACTTCCTTTCTCATTGCAGTTGGTGAACTTGGTCACAATGATGGCTTCCCAGTGTTGCAGGTACATCCAGGTAGAATGTTGTTTGTTGAGTATGGCAGAATACACCCTTAGCAGAAGTTTTTAGGGGTTTGGTTGGGTGTTTGTGGTTTTTTTTTTCTTTATTTGTTTTAATACTTGGAATAATTTTAGAATTCTGGCAGTATTGCAGGTGCACCTTGGTACTAGCAGCAGAAGAGACTGCTCTTGAGCTTGTGATTGCAAAGGAACTGACACTTGTGTGAACTCGTGTGATGTAAAATAACCCTTGAACTGAGTGAGGAAAAACATGCAAGAAAAGCCATTTGGAGATCTGAAAAAGAATTAAGGGTCTTCATGCAATATTTGAGTTGAAGTTTTATAAAAAAACAAACTACCATTATTTTCAATCTTTTAAAATGGAGTGTATTCCTGTTCCTTTGTTAACTTCTTTGATCTTCTCTCAGTTTGGTAGTGGCAGCAGTAGTAGCACCTGAAATGTGTCTTGCCACACCATTAAGGGATATCAGGCAACATTTTCACTCTCACTTTCACTATTCTTTACAGACTGTATGGTACTGAAATACCAGATGCTGAAAGAACATAATTCACAGAAGTAGAAGATGGGTGTCAGTGAGACCATTATGAGGAACTTAAATGAGATTTAAAAAAAAACCCCTCACTAATGATTTCACGGTCAACCTATGTATGCTCTTGTGATAGACTTGTTGACTTGTGGGGATACCTTGCTACTCAAGAAGGTAATGACTACCTAGAGCTAGATGTTTTACAGGCCTGCAGTGTTAGTGCTCCTCCCCATCTTTGCCATTGCCTCACCTTATGCTCTGGGCCAGCCTTGGTCTGCACTGAAGAGAAATTACCAGGTATTGCAAAATACTGACTGGGTTAATGATTCTGGTGTGACTCTTGTTCTTAGCTTATACCTCACTTTGATTTGTCAGCTGAACTAATGCTTTAGCATGTGTTTTGAGGCAAGTGTGTTGGATCTAGCCAGCTGCCTAGAAATATTTGGTCCTCATCTGGATAGGCGTTTCACAAATACTAGTTAACTGGACCCTTAAAGCACACCTGTGAGGCAGGGAAGTAATATTCTTAATTGACAAACAGGGAAACAGAAGCTTCAGGTAGATCCTAAGTGACCTGCTGAAATGACAACCACCAGCCATATTCCTCCTTAGTTCTGGTGCACTGTCCTATGTGTTTATCCTGAATAGTTGCAGATACAAGGGATGGTCTGAGGTTTTGGGTTTTTTCCAAGTTATTCCAAGTGTCACAATACGTCATAGGGGGTGTTTTCTTAGCTCTGGTGCCCAGAATTGAGAACATACTGAAATTTCAACTTTCTGTAGCCTTAATTATATTAACAGGTCTGATTACACATTTTCCAGGACTATTTTTTTACCCTCTTACATTTTACAGGTGGGATAACGCTTTCTCGTTTTGTGTACGCTGCAAACATACTGGGTAGTCCCTGTTACCCACACTACTCATCTTTAGCATTCCTTATTTCCTGCCCCTTGAAGTAGATGTAGTTGCGATGCACTTTACCCTTTGAGACTCGGTAAATATTTTTTCAATTCAGTCACTTTTAAAGGCTGTGATGTTAGGTTTAGTGTCTGTAATCTAGGATTCCGTTTTCAGCTGAAACGTCTCCACAGTATTTGGAGCATATTTATTTGGGGCCCACAGGTGTATAGACTGAGAAACTACAAATAGGTAACCATTTTCTTTAGTAACTGAGACATGTTAAGTTTACACAAACTAGGTCCTGCAAAATGGCAGCATCTCCATCAGTTCTACTTTTCATCCATAACATGCTGTTGGCTGCTACCCTTCAAGCACATTTGACAAGGGAAAACCTTTAACTGTAGGCATTCCTTTAATGCAGTGATTAGGGAAAGACAAACATTAGTGTATCTTTTAAACAAGGAAAATGAGTTAATTAAAAAAGATGAAACTGTGACCAAAAGTACATAATAAAGATTGTACTAGAAATGTAGTTAAAGAGAATTTAATCCCTTGGTTATATCAGGAAGTTGTTTTTTCTCGAATCGATGTCAAGAGAAGGACCAGATTTTTTAATTTTGTGTTGTTTCTTGGTGACTCCATAAAACAATATAAAAAAAAGACCATTCTGAAAATGCTAACTCTTTGTTTCCCCCAATAAGTACATTTTGCATATGAGCAGAGTTGAATGTAATGTTGTGCGGTGAAACACTATTCCTGTTCCTATTAAAGTCAACAGAATTTCTGTAGAAATCCTAAGTGTTCACATAGACATTTCATATCATAAACTGCTTCATTTCCCCTCCCGCCCCCGCTGTGGATGTTTGGATATTTGTGTGTGTCTACACCTCTGAGTAGGGCTTGGGTGTAAAAAGGGCCACAGAGAGGTGTAGGCTGTACAAAGTCCAAAGCAATGTCAGAGCCAGGCTGCTCTTTTGCAGGTGACAGACCTGTAGTTGATTTGGCTGGTTTTATAACAGCGTGTATTGGCTCAAAATCTGGCTGTTCTTGTTTTTGTTTTATATTTAACCACTTCTCAATGAGACAGTCAGGAGAGAGCAGATTGTCTTTATGGTTGTGTAGTAAAAGTGCAAGTTCTGACTCATGTCAGTTACTACTTCGAGCGTATAATGATGTACCTGATTTGGACCTCTATTTCTAAGCAGTATTCTCTTTGTGTAAGGTGGGATCAATGGTGGAATTCCATTTCTGCACTGTACTAATTTATTTAATGCCTGCAAATAAGATGAAACTGATTTAGTAGGAACTAATAGTGGACTTAAATCTGAAATTCTCCTGTTCCCCCTAAAGAAGTTTGGTCCTTCAGTTTGATAGATAGAATTAGGTGTTTTGGAATTAATAAGAGCTTTCCCTTCTTTTCCTTGAGGTAGCAATTCAGGCATTTATATTTGACAGTATTTACTTAATATAAACATAAGTGCATTTATGTTATCTTTGTTTTAAATTCACATACACTCCAAAAAAAAGAAAATCCCGAAGAAATTCCACCACAAAAAACTGCGTTAAGACGGAGTCAAGGTTGCTGATGTCCTTCTTATAGAGCATGTGCAAAAAAGACAAGAAGTCATGAGTTAAGGTTCTTTTGCAATCTTGAGGAATTACGTCCTCTTTTGGACAAGATCAGTGAATAGGAGAAAACCCCACAACTTAGCAGCTGCATCTCTGACCATGTAATACATTATTTCTCGTGATACTGTGCTGTAAGGTATGTGACTAAGTCTGCCAGATGTCTTAGGAGGGTATTACCCTAACATGGTGTTTACTCCAGATTAACGCAGTATTTTGTTTGGAAATATGCAGGTGTGCAAATAGAATATGAGAGATAAAGTTACCTTTAAAGTCAATGAAACAAGTGTTGGACATTTCTATATTTTTATATATTACAAAGGGCATTTTCAATTTTTTTCTTGCAGTTTTAGTAATTACTTAGTGTGGTAATATACATATATTGTGACAATGTTTTCTGCTATATCCATTACTTTGGTGTAATTCTATTTTATGTAGCAAATATTTGTATATACAAAGGAGATTATGTAAAAAATATGATTAGGGAATAGGCTCGAGCCCTTCAGAACAGGGACCGTCTTCCTCTGTGTCTACAAAGTACTTAATGCCTTGGGGTCTCAGCACAGCTCATGTCTGAGACCTGTGGTGACCGAATTGCCAAGTGATGAGCGTGGAGGAGCAGCTCTTCTGCTTTCCACAAGAAGCCTTAGTACAAAAGGTGCCGTGAAGCTCACCTTGCCACTCCCTGGTGCTGTGCTCTACGTGGTCGTTCCCAACACCACCTGCCAACAACCCAGAGAGCCCAGAGTCCATGTGTCATTTGCTCCAGTCCTTCCCTTTAGCAGTAGGAAAGGAAGTCTGAGGTAGTAGCTTGCATGTCATCAGGGAATCTTCCTTGTTAGCGGGGTGATCCTTCCGGAGCTTGTTCCGGCCTCATGCAGTGTCCTTTGAAGCCAAATGAATGATTTGTCTTGACTTCAAGGGCCACTGGATGTGCTCCTACAAGATCAAGTTCTGCTGACGTAACAGCTCTGTTACACCTGAGGACCTGGTTGGTCAAGTTCTTCAGGAATGGTCTAAAAATACTGTAAAAATATAAATATATTTAATTACATGTACTGAAAAAAATCTTATTTGTTGTGGTCAGAGTTCAGATGATTATGTGAATTTTGATTTCTTAGTCATACTTGCATATATAGTGCTTTAACTAGTATGTATGAAAGAGGAAGTGATTCTAAAGTGTGTGAAAGATCAGGATTACACCTGTTTTTTAATGGCTGTGTTATTTAGGAATGGATGTCAGCAAATTTAACTCCATATTAATGCAGTTTTTTTGCATTAGATTATGTGTGTATATCATACACCCACATTTTATATATAATATATTATATATTTGGTACTAACTTTGTATTTTCCCTGAAATTTTTGCCAAATTACGACCACAGATGTTCTCACTTGTAAGACTTTGGTACTTAATAACTGAATGTATAAGAAATGCTCTGGTATGAAAGGAAAGAGCGTTGTCTGGCGTCCCACAAGACACATGTCTCGACCAGCAGGCACGTTGCCTTGTCCACATCTCGCTTCACTGCAGCATCACCCTTCGTCTTCTGAAAAACAGTCTGTGTTTTAACGAGACTGCAGACCTGCCATGACACTACAGCTGAATCCCACGCTAGCATGAGAGCTGACTGGCAGTAGTAAGAATACAGTAGTCACCAGTGTGCCACAAATGCATTTATTAAATGCAGAAATAGACATTTCTACAAAGGCCAAAACCTTATGTTGTACGTTCCTTTCTTGTCACTACATTGTATGATATTGTAAGATTATTGTATGTCCTAATTTGCATTATAAAATGTTTTTTCCTACTTAAAGGCATAAATATAGCAACTTTGTATAAAGGTAGCTTTCTAGATTTTTATTTCTTTTATATAAAAAATTCTAAACAGTGGGAGTACCATTGCCAAATTGTGTATAAAATTTCAATTAATTTGCCTTGTTTGATGAATTTGTTTCTACAAACATTCCGTATTTCTTTTATGAAAAAAGTGATATTATACTATGCAGAAAGAGTGTATTTTTATGCCATTCCACATTAATCTTAAAAAAATTAATTTAACTTGTTTTAAGCTGTCATCATTGAGAAAGCTTACCAAATGCGCATTTTAAAAAAATGTATTATGACAACATTTTTCCCCTTTAACAGTGCCAACTTCATTTGGAAAAAAAAAAATGTAGCATGGCAATAAACTATTGATTTTACATTAAAAATTGTCTGTGGGTTACTTCGGTATTTCCCAGTGTTAATGTCACTGTGTTGTATTTCATTAATGTAACATTCTCACATTTCTTTCAGTCATTGCTTCAGGTACCTGTCTCCCCCTGCCCTTGTATTCCACTCACTACTCAGTGGTAAAAACAAACCAACCAACAAAAACGCCAGAACATGATGACCTGGAGCCTTTAAATTTTTCTCCAAGCTTTTGTTTTATTTCTCCTAGTGTTCTGTCACATCTTTCTTGGGTGTGTAGACTCAGACTCTTTTTTTGTGTGTGTGGTACTACTGTTGCTATCGACTACTGGCTAGTGAATCACATGCCAGGAATTTGAATGTGCTTCTTTCTCAGTTGTTAAATGGCTAGGATTTCACAAAACCTGAATGGACTTTGTTAGCATAGTACTGATAATTCAGAAAGAAAGTAATAAGAAAATACCAGGTTGAAATCCTGTCCAGATGACCTTTTTGCTTTCTTCTGGAGACTACAAAATATGGTGGTGATTTGTCAAAATTCAGTATTTCCCCTCTCCTCCCTCCCAAGTCACTGTTTTAAAGCATAATTCCAATAAAGGTGTTTCTAGTCAACAAATGAACAAAACCCTAGAAACATTGGGAGATGTTTTGTTTTCAGAACCGCTTAAGAAACAACATTACATGGTCCTTGAGCTGTGTTGGCTGGATAACTTAGATGTCTGAAAACTCAGTTCTCAAGAAGGTTTTCGTATCCCTGGCCAACAGCTTTGCAGCTTTCCTAGTGGGAACAGCTGCTCGGCAGTCCATCACACTTCCAGTTGCCAAAACTCAGTTCTCAAGAAGGTTTTCCATACTAACATACAGAGTTCCACAGAAACTTTGGTTCTTTGTACCTTCATTTCAAGTAGAAAGAAGGCTTTCCAGTAAGGTTTGTCAAAATGCTTGAGTGCACCGGTTCTGATGTGCCAGTAGGTAAAATATATGGAGTTGAGATTTTATATTTATAAAGAACCCAAACTTTTTACCAATACTTCTCAAAAAAGATACAAAAATACAGTACAGTTGAGAGAGTTAATTGCTAGCAATAACTGAACATCATGCAACTGATAAAATGATTCCAATTAAAATACACATATGCCTTTGCATTCTTGACCTAATGATGCTTTGTTCTGAGATGAAATTTTGAAGCTATCTCAGAACGGGTGACATTGATAGCCAAGCATTAAAGAGCTGACCTTCCAGCCATAGGTGCCTAGGCCTAGCATTTCCCATAATGATACAAAGTGGACTTGTTAAAATCCCTATACATAAATCACAATAATACATCAGTTAGTTTTCAGTTGGGAGCACCCGAAGAGTTGGCTTTGATGAAGGCTGTTTTCCTTCCTTCCTCAAAGTCAAATCTGCTGAGAAGCTTGAGTGACTGCTTTGACTGAAGTTAATCCTCAGGGTAGATACTGTGACTGGTGCCCGAATTACTGGTCCTGGACAAACCAGGCAACAGTTGCTGCTCTATTACTCCTACATCATTAACAGCTCAGCTCTAAGTGGGAAATCTCAATGCGAATTAAAGCACTGTCAGTAGATAAGGAGACACGGGGAGGTCTGATTGAGAATTCACCCCTGAGCATCCAAGCCTGGGCTTAGTTCTGAGCTGTCCCAGGTTGGACAGCTGAAACCTGCTCTGTTTCTTAACCTTGAAAGAGATGAGGTGATTTATTAAGTATATGTGTTTATGAAAACATTAAAATAAGGCACTTATTTCTTTTTTCCTTTACTTGTTCATAGGGTGACCTTAAAAATCGCCATTGGCACAACAGAGGCGAGGGCACTACACAGCTGGAGGTGAGAGGCAGGAACCCAGAACTAGCACTGCTGCCGAACTCTTCCTATTTGGGTGTCCCTACTCTGACTCACTATAAATCAGAGCTTAGCAATAGTCAAAAGCCCCTTAAACCAAACCTGCAAATTTGCTGTGGTAAGTTTCTCTATAAGCATTTGATCTTCCAAAGGCCATAGATTAGTTGTCCAAGGCACTTTAAACTTCCCCCAGTTCACACCACGGTAGCAGCAAATGTAAAGGTCTCTTGCAAACCAAAGCATTCTGTGATTAGTTCGGTGCAAATCTTTAGGAGATAAAAACAGTTAATGTTGTTTCTTTTGGGTTATTAGCCCTAGCAAAAACCTAGGATAATTTTTTACATAACTACGATGAAAACCAACAATGTTAAAATACAGCTAGTACTGTAATTTTCAGAACAAGGTTGCAGGGCAGTGAGGGGGTGGAACTGTCTAATTCCCTGAAGAAAACAAAGCAAAAAAGCCCGGACAACTCAAGAAAAACACTGACTAGGTATTGACATACTTAAACCCAGAGATAGATATGAAAGCTGGCGGAGTTTTTTAGTCAGGTTCTTCTTTACTGTCCCCATTGGGATAGATACCTGTCTTTGGCCAGTTTGAATCTAGAACAAACAGCTTTGCGTAGGTCCCAAAAGATTTATGTCTGGCAGCAAGAGGATGAATACCAGCCAGTATTCTTTCTTGAGGAGCAAGTCATACAAACCAACTCGCTGTTTTGAGTGACCAGGTAAGTTAATAGGCTTTTTGTGTGGCGGAAAAGCAGTGACACAGCGAGCCTTGGACGTGGTCTCACACATCTGCAAAGCTGCCAAGAGGATAGTTACCAGGTTTTTTTAATACTGAAGAGTGTATTGAGTGGGACTGTGCCGGGCTACCTCCTGTTCACTGCTTTGAATTGACGATATGGATGATATAATAGCAGAGATCTGGGGTGGCCTGGCAAGTGCACCGAGGCCAGGAGGGGTAATTGGAAATAGTTTTGACTACTTTGAGAACTGACCTCCAGGAATATGATGAAACTAAACCGGGGCAACGACAAGCTCCTTTGCTGAGGCAGAAATAACTTTGTAGAGAAACGGAGTGGAACGCGCATGCCCACATTGTAGCTCTTCGGAGCAAGACTGGCGTGCGGCAGCACGGCCGGCGTTACACAGGTCAGAGGACAAGGCAACGGGCCTCCGCGTCACGGAACTCGTTAAAAAACACCCCAGTTCCTGCACGGCGGCAGTGCCCGCCGCGCACGGCCGGAAGGGGAGCCAGGCCCGGCGCCAGGCGCCCTGAGGCCCCGCCTCCCGCCCCGGAGC
>VZZY01004008.1:189860-259590 GCA_013400335.1 Eurystomus gularis | reverse complement strand
CCGAGGCGGCTCCCGGCCCCGTGGTGCCCCCCGCGCTGGGACAGGCTGTCCCGGCCGGCTCAGGCCGGGCGCCCACAGCGTGGCTGCCGTGGTGGAGGCGGTCGGGAGGCCGCTTCTTCCTTCTCCTCGGCCCCAAGAAGAGCTGGGGAGGCAGCGCCGAGTCACCGAGCGTGAGAGGCCGCGCTGGATGGGCCAGCGAGAGCTGCCCTCACCCTGCGCGACGTCTCCTGCCGCATCCTGGTGATTTTTCTTGTCAAAGCGATGATGTAGCGGGGCGCGAAACTCAGCAAAAACTGTGTGCTGCTCACGCAGGAAGGTAAAAAGTCACGGAACCCTCTTAAGAGGGTTGATACATTTGTTCTTTCGGGATCTGATCCTAATTCATCAAAGGCCTTGAGTTCTTTACAAGCATAAGTCTTTAAAGATGGATTTATTACAGCTATAATTTGTATGGAACTGCAGAAAAAAAAGTTCAGGGTTCAACGCAAATATCAAAATACAAAAGGCCCAATGTGCTCAGTAACTAGGTTTTTTTAAGTTCTGCTGGTTGTAAATATCTTTGATTTGTCTGGATCTGATGGTGAGCTACACAAAACAGCAACACAGACTTTGCGGTACTTGTAACGGCTTTTCACGCTCATAGATCTTACCAGAGAATGTGGTACACAGTCTCTGGGAGTAGTTTGCAGTCGGTTTTATAAACTATTCATGTGATACAAGATTGCTAGATAGAGTTTTAAGAGAGTCAAGGTGAATTTATCTTGAATATACTTTTTATCAAAACCAAATGAGCTATAGAAATAAATAATTTTAATAATAAAAACACTGATTAGGTTGTTACTGTGAGGGATTTGTTTTTAAAGTGCCTTGTTTTATTAAAGCTAAGGGAATATACTTATGTTAACTCTGTTTTAGGCATCCATTTCCCTTGCTCCCGTGAACATTTTCAAGGCAGGTGCAGATGAAGAAAAGGCCGAAACAGCTCGGTTGGTAGGTTTCATTCTCTGAGAAACTGTTAATACCTGGAATAATTAAGCTTTGTGTTTTCTACTGTTAAATATACTTTCTGTTTACGGTGAAGAGGAACTTAATCTGTCTCTTTTTTTTTGTTGCATGTCTGTGAACAGAAGGTAGAAGGAGTGTTGTTTATACTAACAATTAGAGAAACTTCTCATAAGTGTTAAAAAACTAAGTACCCTTGCTCTGAAGATTGATGTTCATTGAAAGGCATTTCTTTTTGCCATTAGACAGGCTTTTATGGTTTCCATGAGAATTAAGTGTATTTGATCTGGTTATCAAAATGAAGCAGTTAAGAAACTTGGACGCAGACTTTGCTGAAAGGAGAGTGCCTGTGGGAGGGTTGGGTTAAGATATCCCCTTGGAAGTTGTGGGTAGCATCTCCTTTTTGTATTAAAGTGCAAACAAATCCTTTCTTAAGGTATATTTCCTTTCATTTCAGTCATCCTTTGTTGGTGCCATTGCTATTGGTGACCTGGTCAAGAGCACTCTGGGGCCTAAAGGCATGGTAAGACAGCTGCACGTTCTCAGTATTCATACCTGTTAATTTATTTTTAATAGTTGTGGTATGTTTTCTAGCACTATTCTAAATCTTGTTTCTTGTAGGACAAGATTCTTTTGAGTACTGGGAGAGATAGCACCGTAACAGTTACCAATGATGGTGCAACCATCCTAAAAGCTATTGGAGTTGACAACCCAGCTGCCAAGGTCTTAGTTGGTGAGTTTTTAACAGCTTATCATTGGAGTACTTGACATTTCTTTATTTGTAACTTTATTATGTAGTTTCCATTTGTTCTGGTGTCTCCTTGTTTTTGCTCAACCCTTATTGGTCCCAGGAGTCAAAAGGGACAAAAGAGAGCTGTGTGCCCCTCTTCACTGGGAAAATTTGAAACAGAAATCTACTGGAGTACAGATGTTCTCTCTGGTTCTCTCTGATTTAAGTGTCTCTTTATCACTTTCCCATCATTGTACTTTGGACAGAGTTTACCTTTGTGATCAACTTAGTGTGCAGATGGTCCAGTTCCAGTGACAAGCAGAACCCTGAACAATTTGGGGTCCAGTTTCTCGATGATTTTGTGTTGCTGGGTCCTCGTTTATCGACAGTTCATGTGACATACTGGAGCTTCTGTCTGGCCACACTTCCTTTTGTTGACCATCTTCAGGAGTGGGGCGAGAGAGTAGCATTTGACCGTTGCCAGATGGGAACTAGTGTCTAGGTTGCAAATGAAGAACAGGAATTTGAAGCATCCTGAATTTGATTTGCATCTTGGTGTTTTTTGTGATTTATAGAGGGACCTCTTTAAGCTACTGAGGAGTAAAATTCTTTTTTCTACTCCAAACTAATGTGAGATAAAAGTGTTTTTATATAAAGCAGGTACAGGTGACTCATTTTGAATCAAAACATTAATGCAGAGACTTGTTTCTTTAGATATGTCAAAGGTTCAGGATGACGAAGTTGGTGATGGAACCACGTCTGTCACAGTGCTGGCAGCTGAATTGCTGAGGGTGATGTATTATAGTTTTTGAGATGTGTTTATTTGGCAGTGTACTCCTGTGGTATCAATAGGAGGTATTATTTGATGTTTATCAAGAGGGCTTCCAAAGTGTAGGAATACCTTGCTCTGTTGCCATTCAAATTGATAGGAAAAAACCCTTAGGTATTGGATCATCAATTTTTTTAATATATACACTATTCCTTATTATTTATAAATTCCCAGGTATTGTAATTTGGTACATTTTCGGAAATTATTTTCTCTTAGTTCATTATGCAAGTGAAAAAGAAGTATCACTCTCACGAGTTGCTTCCTAGATGTTGCCCAGGGCAGCGTGCAGCTCTGCTTAGTTGTGATGGAGATCTAGTCCTCTGAAATCCTTTTTCATAACATTAGTGGGAGGAAAAAAAAAAGTGTTAACTTCTATTCTTGCGTGCACAAGACCTGAATTCATACTGTTCCTTTAAACTCTGTATACTGGGTTTGCACTGCCAAACTCACTTCAGAAGTGAGGAACTCTAGTTAGCAGAGCTGTGCCAGTAAATCTAATGATCTCAGATCAAGAGCATCTGGGGAACAATCCATTAGTTTGCCAAGCTCCTCACAAAAAGAGTATTTGAAGATGTTTGGTTTGTTTTTTGTTTGTTTGTTTGTTTTTTTCAACTACACTTGAAGTTGCAGCTATAAGTGAGCAGAAAACTGACCTCAAATATGAAGTGAAAGATTGCTATTTTGAGGTACATGTTTGATTGGTATTCCTATTGCAGTTAAGATTTTTTTTTTTTAAATGAAAATTTCTTGATGATATTCCAAGCACAGATCATATTTGCCTGGATTGGAAAAAAAAAACCCCTGCCACTAGGATGACTTTTCATTGTTACAGCTCTCTGGCTTTTACTGCCATTCAGAATTTTTTGATTACTTGTAAGTGTCTTTCCTAGTTAGTGTAAATGTACCCTTGGGGAGAAAACCTGATTATTAATTTCATTCAAATAGGAGGCAGAGCTATTGATTGCAAAGAAGATTCATCCTCAGACCATCATTGCAGGCTGGAGAGCAGCCACAAAAGCTTCAAGAGAGGCACTTTTAAAAGCAGCTGTGGATCATGGGTTAGTATTAGTAATGTACATGTGCTGTAATGCTTTATAAACCAGTCAAGGTTAAAACAGTGAGAATTATATGCCATTGGGAAATTGTTTTCTCTTTTTTAAGTAATGTAAAGGCTGAATTTATGAATTTTAACAGTTAAGAAAAAAGGCTGCATTTTCTTTAGATTAACTACAGAAGCTTTATGAAATTATTTTAAATTACTTATAAGCAATGATTTGCTCCCTAGAACAAAAACCTGAGCTGTTATCTCAGATTTCATACTCTGCTTTTAAATGTGTCTGTTTTCTCTAGCCAGTACTTTGAGAGCACAGGCTTTCTAAAGCTGAATGCAGAGGTTCCCTTAATCCGACTTCTATTTCAAATAGAAGGTTGCATTCTGGGACGCTGGAGGGATTCTGTGTAGTATTCCTTAAAATGGGATATGGTACATACAGATAGAGGCTAGAAGAAGTGGGGAGAGACTCACAGGGGCAGGTTAATGATAGTTAAGGCTCTCAGACTTTCCAGTTTAACTGTAATCACTTTCTTTTAGTGATGATGAAGTGAAGTTTCGTGAAGACTTGATGAACATTGCGGGAACAACTCTTTCATCAAAATTACTTACTCATCATAAAGATCACTTTGTCAAACTAGCTGTAGAAGCTGTTCTTAGGTTGAAAGGCTCTGGTAATTTGGAAGCTATCCATGTTATTAAGAAACTCGGTGGAAGTTTGGCTGATTCCTACTTAGATGAAGGTAAGTTTTTTGTGTCTTGGCTATCGGTTTGCCTGAGAAAGCTGTTAAAATTTATACATCTCTGTGCAAATTTGTTGTAGGAAACGTTGCTATGCTACTATTAAATTGAATAATAACTATGAGGGGATTTTGTAATTGGAAAAAAAAAACGTTCTCCTTTTTTTAATGTGAAGTCTTACAAGACCTTTCTGTTACTACAGGCTTTTTACTCGACAAGAAGATTGGTGTAAATCAGCCAAAAAGAATTGAAAATGCAAAGATTCTTATTGCAAACACTGGTATGGATACAGACAAGATTAAGGTATGTGACAGAACTACTGTTGTGAAATGATGCTTTTGTAAAAGGAATTCCTTTGTGGACTGAACTCTTTGTTTTCTTTGATTTAGATCTTTGGTTCTCGCGTTAGAGTGGACTCTACAGCAAAGGTGGCAGAAATAGAACAGGCAGAAAAAGAAAAAATGAAGGAGAAGGTAGACCGCATTCTTAAGCATGGAATAAACTGCTTTATTAACAGGTATGAATTTACTGGGAAAAGGGGTAGAGTTTATAATGCCCTCAGAAAGTAGTAAGATTATAATATTGTGAGTGTGAAGAGCATTATTTATGCTTGTATCTGTAAAATTGGATGAGCCTACCTAATGCTTAATTTACACACTTCAGTGAGGGGAGTGGGGTTTTTTTCTGGGCTTCCCCTTGTGCACTGTGTTTCCCTGCTCCCATTTTTTTTTTTTTCTCTTTTTCATTTTAAAGACCAAGAAGTGATGTTACTTAACTAGAAATTCATATTTCAGTCCAGTTGAAGCAATGCCACTATGCTTTTCTACTAATAGATTTATTACGAATACCAGCAACATTGTCCATATCTGTATTCCCCTTTCAGAATGCTCAAAGGGTCTGTGCTGCTGAAAGTATTTAGTTCACGTTGAACCAGCTTTGCTTTTTCCTGCACTGAAATGCTGGAACTGGAGTACTGCTCCAAATTTAAGTGTGTGTGAAAGGCCTCCCTGTCATGAGCCTTTTATATACATCTTTGAAAATATGAAAGATAACTGTTTTCATTTAAGAGATGTCACAATCTAAGTTACTTAGAGTTTCTTATAGTTGTACTTAAAGTATTTATTGTTAGCGGCGCACTTCTCAAACTGTCGGTGTGAAAAAAAGCTTTCAGGTTTTTAATGATGAAAAGTGCTTCTGCATTTCAGTAATTCTCACTTGAGTGCAGCTGCCATATCTGGGAGCAGCCTGACACCTGGTGGTTCAGCACATTGTGCAGTCTCCTAGGGAGCTGATCAGCCTAGTCCTGCACCAAAGGATAGGGCTTGTAAGAGTAGCACTGTTTTCCACAGTAGCAAAGATTTCCTTTTTCAGGACATAGTGCATCTTATAACTTGCCTTCAAAGTCTGTGGTAAATGTCTGTAAGAAACACTTGCACACTGATGCATCTCATAGTCCCTCCATCTGTGTCATGTTTCGCATATGTAACATTCTAGTGTAGGCAAAATGAGTAGTCTACCCAGTGGACATGGTATAAATACAGAGTCCTAGAGGCAGGAGTCCTCTTGGCAAACTGATGGAAGAATCCTTTAAGTATGCAAAAAAAAATCCTTAACTCCATCACTGCTCTCCAGTGTGCTTGTGATGCAGGTAGTTGCCCTAAGGTAGCAGTCAGGCACTGTAGCCAGACTGGTGGTGTTCCAGGTAGATTGACTCTTGACTTCCATATTTATTCCCTCATACAACTGACTTCTGCTTATAGGCATACAGTAGGTCCATTTCACATCTGATACTGTGTTAGCCAGTTAAATACTGTTGAGGAGGTGGCTGACAGGTCAAGAGCATATGGATCCAGAGTAGAAAGAATCTTCTCTGTGCACTCCAGATAGTGCCAATTGTTTCTTTAGAGGTTAGATTAGAAACGTTGTTTTTTGACTGAGATGGCATCTCCCAGCTCCTGCTGAATCTCTATAACGATCTGTAATTTGGAAGGGAAAAATAGTTTGGCATAGCACTCCTGAAACATCACTGACTCTTGAGGTTTAGATGACTACTTTGCTCTAGAGAGAGTGGAATACATATTAATAAAGGAGCACATACTCTGTGGTCTGCTATTTGTATATGTTTCAAGACTGAGTGTTTATTGTTGCTGTAGAGTTGTCTACTGTTGGGATTTTGTGTTGGTAAAGGAATTAGAAGCTCTTCGAGTGCACTCTGCTATAATAAGCAGTTAAGTGTCCAGCAGGCAGCATCAAAGGACTTAGAATTTAAAGCATGTTGAAAGGGTCCCTTAGTGTGTCTTCAGGGGAAGGGTATTTTAAAAAGCTACAATAGTTTGAGTTGGGTTTTTTTCTAGCTCTGTGTGTTTTCCTGTCACTGCGTTTTCTTCTGTGTGGTGTAACATTCCGTGTGTGGCATATGCCTGACACACTGTCTGCTTTTGCAGCTTCCAGAAATCCTTTCGCATGTCCATGCTACTGAGAATCAAGTGTCCTTCGTTACTCTGATATTTTAAAAGGTTTGTTCTGTGTGTAATGGGAAGATGTGCCTGTGTTTTCATTGTAGACAGCTGATCTACAACTACCCTGAACAGCTCTTTGGAGCTGCTGGTGTCATGGCTATTGAACATGCAGACTTTGCTGGTGTAGAACGTCTGGCTCTTGTTACAGGTATGTAGAGTACCTTGTTGTAGCAAACTTGGAGGCTTGCGTTATTTGATCTTCAGTAAATGTTAGTGCTTGATCAGCTGGTTTGTACTTTTTACTGTTAAGCCAATCTGTGAATGTGAAAAGTACTCCAAATAAGCTTTGTTTTACAGTACTTAAATAGAAACGTGTGTGGAGGATCCTGTGAAATAAACTTTGAATTTACTGTGTTGATTTACCAACTGCTATGTAACTGTCACTATTTTTTCAGAAACAGGTAACTCAGTTTCTATCTTCAGTATATTATACTTCACATGTAAAATGTCTGTTTTGATTCTGAATCCTCCTTGCATAATGATTTGAAAATACTTTTTTTTTTTGTCTAGCAACTGTGAGTAAAGGATCATAATTCTAACTATGGAATATAATTTAGCCAGTTAGTGCCAGCTAGTAATTTTCTCTCACATTTGAAAAATATTTCTAGTTAAGTCCCTGCTTGATAAAGTTTCGAAATGTTTGTTTTCTATGGAAAAGATGAAACTTTAGTAATAGAAAGACTAAGATGATGAATCCACAAGTTAGTTAATAACATATTGTTATAGACGGCTGTTTGATTGTAATAATAGTGAAGACTAAATAGTCATCCTTTGTTAAAAATGTAAGCCTGAGTCATCAACTTGAGGTGGACCTCAAATAACATTAACAAAAAACTTGGATATTTTTAATAGTGGTCAGTGTAAATGTGACTGTAGAAACTAATGAAAATGAAACATCTGGAATACTACAGATCATTCTCGCTGCTGAAGTTAAAGGTCGTTAATTGGAACATCAGAAAAAATTGGTTGTGAAAGTGACGACAAATGGAGAATTTGTTTTGCAGGGAGAAAAAGATACTTGTATAGCTTAGCAAAGCTGAAGTAGCAATTATGTTTAAGTGGCTGTAGGCACGTTGACACAGGCAAACACTTGATTTGAGAGGAACATTGCTTATGTTCTGGAACAAATTCAAAGCAATTTTTGTAGGCAGAGCAAGTGGACCACATCAGACCACGCTGAATCAAATAGTATAGCTGAAAAAAAATAGACAAGCTTTTAGTAAGCACAGAGTCTACTTGAAGTCTTCTCTTTAGTTGTACCTCTACAACTACAGCAGTGCTGCAAGCTAATGTGGAATAATTAAGCATACAGTGGGAGCGAATACATGTAAATGGTTTTCTAGTGGGAAGAGCAAAGTACTAGAACAGTACTCTGTTCAGACACATTTTGGTCTGGTAATATCTGTTTTGCTTATCATATGGGAGTTTACAAATAGTGCGCAATATTGCTGCTACAACATGGTGTGAGACTCATGATTCTGGAGAACGGTGGCCCTTGGTTCTCAGCCCTTGTCAGGCAGACAACATAACTACTGGCACGAGCTCAGGTCTAAAAACATAACAAACTTAATTTAGTATTTTATGAATACTTCATCACTAAGTACTATTAAAACTTACACAGACTGACATTTTAATACATCAACATTTAGTTGCTTATCCTGACAACTCAAGAACGTTACAGCTATTGTAGTTCTTGTGAAATAAAATAACGTGTTTTAAGGACTAAGTCAGTGTCAGTGGAATGTTTCTGGTGACACAGGAAAAAATTTGACTTACCGGTATTATTAATTTAAAATTATTTTGGGGCAATTATGAAGATTTCCCCCCCTCCCCCCCCCAAGTTAGACCTTGCCTGAATGGATGCTTTCGTTATGAGCTCTTTGACTTTTCTATGATCTTACGTTTTGTAGGTGGTGAAATTGCATCAACTTTTGATCACCCTGAGCTAGTAAAACTAGGAAGCTGCAAGCTTATTGAGGAGGTCATGATTGGAGAAGATAAACTCATTCATTTCTCTGGAGTGGCTATGGGTAAGTGTTCTACTGCTCGTGGCATGTTTTAACATGTGTTAACCCTCTGCTCAGTGACCAGGGTGGCAGAGGAATTTTGTGATGATTCTACATTTTTATTAAAGCCTTGCTCTTCAATAAAAGTCCTGCAAACATCTGTATGTTCGTGGTTTAAATTGTGTATGTTTAATGTTATGTAAAAGGACATAAACATCTGTAGGGATGACACCAGAATTTCTGCTTTGGGAGATTAAATTGACAAGAGAAGTAGCAACATACCATACTTCAAGAATTGAGAACTTGTTCTAGTAAATACCAATACTGCAACTTTCCTGAGGGGTTGTTTGGCAGTTCCATTCATTTTCTATTCAATTAGGTAACATGTTATGGAACAGTTCATTGATAAAAGCAATAGCATCACGTACATCATTTTGTTCTAGCTGTGAAATGTCACCGTGCTTTCTTCCCAAAATTAATCTATGTAAAACTTGACTGCAGTGATAGCAAAACCGTTACAAATGCCTCGCAATAGCCTCTTTTTGTGTCTTTGTTTTGTTTGTTGTTTTTGGTTTTTTAATATTTTCACATTTGCACTTTTTAGGTGAAGCTTGCACCATAGTTTTGCGTGGAGCAACACAACAGATTCTAGATGAAGCAGAGAGGTCTTTGCACGATGCTCTCTGTGTTCTTGCCCAGACCGTGAAGGACACTAGAACTGTGTATGGTGGAGGTAAATATTAGATTCTTTGTGCTTTGTACGTGATAGACAGTTTGTATTAATGCTCAAGTCAGATCTAAAACATCTGTGTGTCTTCAATGAATAGGTTGTTCAGAGATGCTGATGGCTAATGCTGTCACAGAACTTGCCATCAGAACACCTGGCAAAGAGTCTGTTGCAATGGAGTCCTTTGCTAAGGCTTTGCGAATGGTAAGTTTGTTTAATCAGATTGCTGGATTAATTGATATAAATTTTCAGGAAGTTTACTAACTTCTGACAGTATAGGGTTTTACACAACCCTATTCCTTCTGTTCTTCACCAGGTTCCACTTAAAATTCACAGAAATAATAAAAAAAATTAATTCAAATTCGTCAGAGTTGTGTTTGTGTAGAACTGAGAATGGCAGTTTCATTAGGAAAGCTGCAGTGCTCATCCTCGGTCCTTGGATACTTCGGATAGTCCTTGGATAGTTGTTTCTCTTTCAAAGTTTTGGTTTTCTAAAAGTAAAAAAGTAAAATTTAGCCACGCATCTTGGATGAACAAAGGGGAAAAAGTTACTGTTTTCTTTCTTGGAAAAAACTATTGGTGTCTTAAGAATTCTGCACGTTACAGAATTCTGAATGCTCATATGCCAGCCCTCTTCTAATTGATCCTTGCTCCTCTTACCTGCAAGGTTAAAAGTGCGGCAGAAATAGCACAGAATAGATTATTCATTTGACAACTGATGTAGAGAAGAGCAACTCTTCTGTTCTATGTATTGATGCTCTAGTGCTGTTTGGCTGTGTTCACACTCTAGTACTATCTAGAAACTTCTAGACTTGCATTGGAAATTGCATCTTAGTAGGAAATAAGAGTATCACAAGAAACATTTATAGACTATTACTGTGCTAACTGTCAATTTGAGACAAATTGCCTTCCTGTAATTTAAAGTGGAGAAAACCATTCATAGGAAATGAAAGACTGTAGGAAAGCACTTCTCCCAAGAAATTAAAGAGCATGGTAGGGTTTAGCATTACCTGTTCAGTCAGCATGTGCAATTCACAGCGCTGTCACTTAAACAGTGAAAAGAATGATCTGGTGGTTAGTGCTTACCAGCAAGCTTATGTTCTGAAAATGAAACTATTTCTCCAGTTGTAGACTGAAATAAGAGACAGATTTCTTTCTGTCCATGTAAAATGAACTGATGAATCTGCAACCTTGCTGCTGTCCTCTCAGCTACTCTAACAGGACCCTGAACAAAATCCTTAGAAAGGTAGTTTTGATTTCTTTTTTTTCTTTTTCCTTATCTTCTGATCCCTGTAAACAGATCATCTGCCATTTTTTTGAAACTTTCTCTTGAAACTGAGTTTTGAACTAGTGATATCAAAGTATGTTTCATATTTACTAGGAATCAATCTCTGCTTAATCAAAAACAACCTGTGTTTATCCCCTTAGATCCCAACAATAATAGCTGATAATGCTGGCTATGACAGTGCAGATCTGGTTGCTCAGCTCAGAGCTGCTCACAGTGAAGGGAAGACTACGTATGGACTTGGTAAGGGGCTTGAAAATTACCTCTGTTAATTGGATTGCTGTTTGGGAGGGTAATTAGGCTTATTAAACTTGGTTACATCTGTTTGTCACTGGTACCTGCAGCTGGAAGAACAGAGCATGTTGATCGCTATTTGCTCTGCATAGAACGTAGGCATACAATGTTACATTCCTTTGTCATTCTGCTAGCCTTGTCACCACAGAATGAAAAGCTTTGTTTGTGAAGGGGATGGTTTCCACTGGTAAAAACCACTTTCCTTACTTAGATTGAGTATGGTTATATTAAGCTTAAAAAGAAAGACATTGATTTAAAAACAAACAAAACCCCAACACAACCAAACAAACTCCTCCCTCCTCAAAAAGTAATTCTTAAAAACAAATTGTGGCAAAGAGTTCTGAAGCTGATATACCTAAGGAAATGAGGAAGTAGTGCTGAGAGTTCTTTTGGGATCTTATCTCCCCAATATGTAAAGTTTTCATCATAAATTTTTTTTGTATGTAATTGCAACATGTTAGGCTTAGATCAGAAACCTTGAAGTGAAAGACTTTATTAAATAACTTCCTTTACTATCAGTATGGTTAGTTTGAGCAGGTAGGTTACCATACTATCAGCTTCTCATTTTCTTAAAAAAAGAAAACAAACCCAAGTTAAGAAAACCAAACAACCTCTTAATGTATCTCTTGCAGATATGAAAGATGGTATCATCGGAGACATGGCAGCCTTGGGAGTAACGGAAAGCTTCCAAGTCAAGAGACAGGTTTTGCTGAGCGCAGCTGAAGCAGCAGAGATGATTCTTCGTGTAGATGACATTATTAAAGCAGCACCAAGGTATCATCTGAGTTATCTACATGATCAGTTATGGTGGTGTAGAGGAACCTCCTTCTGTGGAAGAGTAACTATGCAGAAAAATCTATTTCTGACATGCTTGTGTTGATACTACATGATTTTTTTTTTTTTGCATTAGCGGTATGAACAGGCCTTCAGAGAGATCAGGGTGCTGAAATTTGCATGCATGAGCAATGCCTGGATAATTTTAGGTCACCAGCTAATCATACACCATATATAGCACTAAAACCTCTGCAAAAGTGGCTGACCAAAACGTAAGGGATCACACTGCTTTTTTTTCTTTTGGAAGAATTGCAGTGAAATACCCAGCTGCTTCTGAAGCAGCTAAAACAAAACCATGTGGTTTAAAAGCTTGGGAAGAAAAGCCACTTGTAGGCAGGTTATCCCACACGTGCCCACTGCCAGGTAGCTCGTGCTGGTTTTGTGAATCCCAGCTTTTTTTACCGTAGTCAAAGGTGGTGTATTAGCTTTGAGGTGCCTTTTGTGCTGTGAGATAAAGCTGGCACTGAACACAAAATATCAGCTAAAAAATAAGGGTGGGTGGGCTGGCTGCTGGACATCAACCGGGGGAGGGATTTTCTAATTTTTCTTTTTCTCCCCAGAAAACGTGTACCAGACCATCGCCCATGTTAAATTTTCTTCGGTACCTGAGGATGTGTGGACCAGATCTCACCTAGTAATTTTTTCTAATCTAGTTTTCGTGAGGTTATGGAACAGAAGCTTGAAACGAGCAGATCTCCATCCATGGCATGAAATAACTTGTCTTCAGTTGGGTGTAACTTATTTCAGTTTATATGTGTTGTGAGGAAGGATTCACTTTCAAGTAAAGCAGGGGTTTTACACAACCCTATTCCTTCTGTTCTTCACCAGGTTCCACTTAAAATTCACAGAAATAATAAAAAAAATTAATTCAAATTCGTCAGAGTTGTGTTTGTGTAGAACTGAGAATGGCAGTTTCATTAGGAAAGCTGCAACGCTCATCCTCGGTCCTCCGATGCTTTGGGCGGTGGCCGGGCAGGTGATGTGAAGGGTCACCTCTGAAGCCTCAGGAACTTGCTGGTCCGGGTTGACCTGGTGCGTTTAATGTGAGTGATTTGTGCCAGTCCTGGCTGCAGAGGTTTTGCGTTGGAATCCTAGAAATAGGCTCTGAAGTTAAATGCTGCTCTTCTGTAGTGATAGTGTTACTCATTCTTTTATTATGAAAGAAAGAGAAAAAGCTGAAGAGGAGCCTTACTCAATGCCCAGAACTACAGCTTAAGACTTTACAGTTTTTTACAGCTTTACTGCTTTTTACATTCCAAATGTTATGTAGATGAGAGTTCTGCTGAGGAGGGGTGAGAGGAAGATGCAGTTTGGGAGAGATGTCAACATCCTGGACCAGTCAGTCTCTTTGTTTGACGGTAAAGTCTGGATTCGGGCCGACTTTACAAACTGTTACAGAGCAGTTAGTGGAAAACGCGCCAGGCCAGGCTGCATCATGTTCCCATCCCTGTCCCGCCCTCCCGTGTCATGTCTGCTTTAGCCTATCTTGATATTCTTTGCTATTCCAGCAGCTGCTGCAAAAGCAACTTGTTTCTGAATTGGACTAGTTCCTTTAGGCTGGGCTGGTAAGGAAGCCCGTGATGCCTGCAGCAGTCTTCACACAGATTCTTGATGAGTGTGAGTAGAGACGAGCGGAGGCACTTCCACAGGAAGCCCAGAGAGGTGCCAGCTGGGCGTTGTGACCCTCCTGGCCCTTGCAAGTGTAATGCAGCACCTTGGCAAACAGCAGGGGAAGTCTGCCAAAGCAGGGAGATTAACTGGAAGTCAAGAAAGTATGTGTGCAAACGGTTTTGTTTTTTTTTTTTCCCTTGAGTTTCCTGAAATGAAGAGAAGCTTACAGAAAGCTTCTCCAAACTCTATGAAGAGTCTCTTCAGATCTCCAAAAGCAGCAGCATTGTGTGGAGGGTGCTGGATGAAATACAAACTGTTGACAGGTGAAAGCTCCTCCCCCCTCCCATAAATAAAGTACCCAGTCAGTTCCATAGGAAGTGAGACACTGAACCTGAATGCTAAAAAAGCCCCAAACTCTTGTTCTGCTGAATAATTCTCTTTTGTGGGAAGAAACAGTTTGTTGGAACAAGGTTAGATAAAGAACTTGGAAAGAGGAAAATTTAGTTAATTCTGAAGAAAGAGAGTTTAACTCTGTAGGATGCCGGTATATTTTATTTAATTTGATGACTAGCAAGCACTCTGCCTGGGTGCCAGCCAGATCCAAATCCAGACTCATTTAAGATGACAGCAAGTGCTAGCAGAGTCGATATATTTCCAGATAAATTTTCAAGCATGTAAATGACGCTAAGCAGTCACAAACTGGCATTAAATCAAACCTTTTCTGGGAAGTCAACTGCCGCTCCTGCGGGCTGCGCTGGCGAGACAGCTCCACTGGACGAGTGAGGCAGAGAGGGCCGTGGCTCTTCTGCACCACCAAGGGCTCCCCACCCTTTCTAAAAGAAGCTGTCTTTTACCAAACTCAGTGATCCATGCTATGCAGTCAAAAGCTAAAAATGTCATTTTGTGCCAGATTTCTTTTTTTTCTGTTAAATTGAAACATACAATTAAATCAAAACATACATAAAAAGAATCAATGCATTTTGAAAGGGATCTGAATGGGTCCGAGTTGCAAGTTGGGAGAAGTATCCAGCTGAAGTCCACTGAGTACAGTTTGCCTCAGCTTCCAATTCCGTGCAAGCCTAAATTCTGTAGCAGCAGGCTCCCGGCCCTGGGGTTTATTCATGCAGGTTTACCTTTGCAGCTCTCGTGGTTTTTCTGTTTAGTCAGGTGTTGATTTTCTTCTTTGCTGCTGCCTGAAAACGTGCCCTTACAGGCGGCGTTGTCGGAAACACAAAAACTAGGAGCAAAGCCTCTAGCTTTCCTCACCGTCATGTGAAATGCTGCTTGGTCACAAATTTTCCAGGAAGAAGGCAGCAGTGGTGAGAGGAGAGCTCACTGGTATGTATGTGCTGTTTCCTTGATAGTGCAGCCAGATCTCCGCTACCGCTTCCCATGTGGTGAGGGGGGAAACCTTCAAGCTGCCGTGGTATTTCAGATAAGGGTTTGAGACATGCTGTGGTTGCTTCAGAGCTGTGGCTCTCAGTGATCACCTTGAACAGCAGCTTTCAGATGAGCTTGGACACCTCAGCAAGGTTGAAGGCAGAAGAGCAAGCGCATGGGTGAAGAGCAACAAGTCTGTACGTGCTCTGGACAAACCACCCATGGAAAATACCTAAACTGCATCTTCATCTCTGCTGCAAACTCTGAGCGGTCCCGCATAGGAGAGGGAAAGGGAGAAAGTCTTTGCTCTAGAGAGAGTGCTGGGTGCTGCACAGAAGGGCTTGTCTGTACAAGAGAGATTTGCTGTCCCCTCGCTCTAAGCTGGTGTGCCTACCCCTGAAGAATAGCCAGGGGGCATGGTGCTTTCTGGACACCAGCAAGCAAGGGAAAGTAGAGGTTGGGCAGCGTTGTGAGTGCACTGCCACCTGTGCCAGAATGGGCAGCTGAGTATCAGCAGGGCTCGGGTTCTGGCTCGAGGTTGGTGGCAGGAGGTGGTGATGGTTTCTCATCGAGCGTGATTTCTATCACTGCCCCAGACCGCTTGCGGGGTTCAGGGCTCTCCTCTGACCATCTCCCCACCCTGCGCACACCTTTGGCCACTTTGGGTGCATTCCTGCAGGGGTTGTGGTCATAGATCACCAGTTTCAGGCCAGGGAGGTGGGCCAGGCTGGGGAAGAACCGGATGGAGTTGCGATCCACATCAATCACCTCTAGAAAAGGCATGTCCAGGAGCACAGAGGGGAACTCAGACAGCAGGTTGCCTGACAGCCAGATGGTGCGCAGCTCCTGCAGGCACCGCAGCTGGGCAGGGAGCGTGCGCAGAGCATTAGAGCCGACATGCAGGGTCTTGAGCAGGCTGAGCTCACACACCACCTCGGGCAGGCACTGCAGGCAGTTGGACTCAATCCAGAGGGTCTTGAGGTTCTGCAGGAGCCGGAGCTCAAGGGGCAGGCTGCAGAGCTTGTTGTTGCCCAGGTAAAGGATGCACAGCTGCTTCAGTGTGCATATGACCAGGGGCAGTGCTTTGAAGTTGTTGAAATCCAGCGCCAGGATCTGCAGGTTTTGCAGCTGCTCCAGCTCAGGGGGCAGATGGTTGAGATTGTTGTCACTCAGGTACAGCTTGACCAGTTCCCTAAAAGAGCAAATGTGCAGAGGCAGCCGCCTCAGCTGCCTGCCGCTCAGATCCACCATTTTATCCACTGGCATCTCTTCTAGGTCTTCCAAGAGGTACTTCTGGCATGTGCTGGAGGGCACAAAAGCAACTATGGCTTTCAGACTGTTGCCCATCCCGGGACTTTCTTTGGGGATCGCTGGGACTGCAAGGGACAGGGGCCTGCCTTGGTCTTCTCCCGCTGTGCACTGGCTTGCGGTGACTCTCTCTTCCCAATATAAGGCTCTGTTTACATGGCACCAGCCATTAATCTCAAGGACTCTGAAATGTTTCTGATAACCAAATGAGTGTTTGGTGATGGGGATTATGGACAGGATGTCTTGGAGCGCAGGTCTCCCCCTCTCTTGCCCATGCTGCCACTCGCCCCTCCCTGAAAACATTCCTTCTTGCCTCTTCCTGCACACTAAATATTCTCTGATTTTGCCCCAAACCATTGCCCCGATGCCCCAGCCCCGCGCTGCTCCCCCTGGCTGTGCTGCCTGTGCAGCCAGTGCTGGCTGGGGGGATTGGCTTGGGAAAATAAACACCACAGAATACCAAATTTTTAAGCTCAGATGTTTCATGAAATTTCCAGTGGCAATGTCAGATGTAATCATTATTGTTGTTTAAAATACCTCTCAAGCCTTGGCTGATTTTCCAGACGAGTGGCACTTTCAGAGATTTACTTTGCAAGGTGCCAAATACATAATTTCAGAGTGTGACCCAGTACTTATCTTAAAGCTTTAACATAAATACTTGGCACACGGCTATCTTGGGCTGTTCTGCTATTTATGTTCCTAATTTAATGGTGTTTACTATGGCCTCTGGCACTCTTGACTGTGTAGGGCCTTTTTCATTAAATTACATTTTGCTGCTTGTCCGAGTCCCCGTTTAATACGCTCACTATCACAACCTGCCAAGGCTGTTTTCCATCTGCCTTCCAATGGTGCTGCTGCAGTTCCCGTGTCCGTACCAAAACCTGTCAAGAAACTGCCATGAATTTAATTCCATCAAGATTCTCACTTGCAATGAGTGAGATAAATATGGTGTTAAAAATTATGACTATTTAGATGTGATAATGTAAACTTTTCCCCTCCTTCTCTTAGCAAGACCCATTGGTATTTGGGTCAGGAACACCTCTGATGTGTAGAAGGAGCCTTCCCATGTGTAGGCACCTCTGAATATTTTGACTTCTTGAGCTGCTGCTGTTTTAAGTTTTCTTGGGGCTTGTCCTACCTGTGTGTTGGCCATGGCTCTACCATGATCTTAGGGTGTGAAAGCTGGCAGAGTGTTTTAAGGTGAAATAGCCTTTTCTGGAAGCTGGCTTTCTACTTTGATATCTATCTATACTGTCATTTTCCACACTTGCCATAATTTAGGAAGATACTTTCTTCAAACCATCTGCAGCTGGTTTCTGTGCTACACATTAGGTACTACACAACCAAAATACATGATTGCTGAGAACCACGTATTCTTGGAAAAGCAAAAGGCAGAGCAAATAGAAGATTGAGAAAAAGGCAATGTCAAACAGTTAAAGTGGCCTCTGGATCTCTGGTCAAATCTGGTAATAGAGAGCTCTCTGCTACTGCTTACTTTCAAATGTAAACCAGCTCTTAGCTATCAATTGAGTATAGTCTATAGGATGTTTACTAGTCTTCTCCCTGCAAGACGAGTGTGTGGGCCATGCAGCAGTGATGCTATGAAATGTATGGAGGGTGTCCTGGGGGAGGAGAACAACAGAGAGGGCATCTGGGAACCAATATTGCAGCAAGACGGAGAACAGCAAGTGCTGTGACCTGAGTGCCATAAAATAGATTCTGGATGGAGAAGCCGGGCAGAGTGTCAAGCCTGGAGAACAAGGATACATTGCAGTCATTTGTGGCTGTGCTGCGGCAGAGAGGTGCTGAAAATATTCTCTCTCATGACAGAAGGTGGGACACGCTGGGCATAGCATTCCAGCAGCAAGAACCAGTTTGTACTGAACGAGCATTCAGAGTAGCCGCTTCTTCACTGCTAACACTACACACCTTGTCAGACGATCACTGGGGGGAGTGCGTCATTCCAGGATTTTGCAGGGCATCCTTTTCCAAGCAGTTACCCTGGAATGTGACATTAAGAAAATACTCCCATGGTCCTCAGCCAGTTTTTGTATTTGTTTCCATTTCTGTGCAGCTGTGGCACCTTCTAACGGCAAGGCTCCCCACCCCACCAGGGCACTGTTGGCTACCAGTGTGGAAAAACAAATGCATTTGGCATAAATAATAAAGAAATTATAAAGACATGTCCCTTAGACGAATGTCTGCAGACATCCTGCTGATCAGAACAACATACAAGCCTAGGTAAGAGTGTTTAGACACATTTTTCTTAATAATCTTTATGGAGGGAAATAACTTTGCAATATACTTTATGTCTGTAGACACAGGTACATATGTATTTTTCCTACTTTAACTATTTCTACTCAATGAAACTTCTAAGCAGCAGGCAACTATTTCTTAGGAATCCTCTGCATTGTAGTTTAATCATTACTCCAGCTTATCAAAAAAAGTCACGATGCCCTTTGGCTGCTGCATTTTGTACATCTGTTAGCTACATGAATGTCTGTTTGGAACACGCTGTGAAATCAGAGCATTTGGGAAAAAAATAACCTTCCTGTAGGGGGATAATAAGGGGCTACATCTGCAATAAATGAACAATCCTGACCTTTCTGAGAGTCGGCAACTCAGTAGAAGCTCTAAGGCAAAGGCAGTGCCTTCAGTAGTCCCACAGCAGTGTTTTGAAAGCCACTTCATGTCTTCAAAGTTATCCTGATGCCCGCCAACGTGAACATTAATGACTTCCCAGAAGCATTTGTGGCATTTGAGGAAAAGTTCAAGCGATAAAGGCGCTCAGCACAGACATTGTCTTGCTCTTGTCAAAGCGACACTGTCCTACCAGAGGGCGTGACATCTGCTCTGCTGCATGTCAGGTGGCGCATGTAGGCTCCTTGAGAAATGCCTTTGCTTTCTGAAGGTTCCAGCACCCAGCTCCTGCAGCTAGGAGGCTGGGATGGCTGTGGGACAGAAAAGGTGGATGCTTGATGAGAAATTGTGTAAAACCTCTGAGCCCAGAAGAAATGTGGAACACTGCGCAGAGGTAGATAATTTTTAAAAAAATCACAGTAAAATGGAAATAAATATCAATCCTGCATTTTTGAGATTTTATTATTTTTGAAACAAAATATAAGAACAGAGATGCTGGTGCTATTTCAGATCCAAAGCTCTGCACACAACTGTGTGATGACACCAGGCTCAGCCTTTGCTGAGTTGGTGTAGCCCTCACAACTTTGGAGGTAAGTTTGAAAAAGCAAGACATGTATTTCAAAATCCAGTGGACTAATGAATAGAGCTCTAAATTAATTGATTTTAAGATCCTTAAAGGAACAATTTGCAAGACTGTCATTAGTATATGCTGATAGTGATTTGCTTAATATTTATTTAATGTCTGTGACAGGCATTTAGACCCCTTCTTTGCTCACAAACGCTGTGTATTTGGGTTTTTCTGCTGCTTTTTCCTTGACTGGATCATTGCTGCTAGAGCAGATGATGGCTCCTGCCTCCTCCATGTTCTTGATGTTCACTCTTTGCTACACACTGTCACACATCTATTCTCTTTGGGGAGGAGGGTTACTTAGTTCCAGTTCACCTTCACACGGTGAAAGTTTATTTTAAATAAGTGGGAGGAAAATCATCATTGCTCTTTTTCTAGCATCCTAGCATCAGCTTTTGAACAGAAGTGGCTGATTATTCAAATTCAGTTTTAATGTATGCTGGGGTACAGCATGTAATTGCTCACAGTGCTTTCTTGTGCAGAAGAAAGATTCAAAAATTCTCGTAAGTAAATTGCAGACTCAGTGCTGAGCTTTCTTGCAGGCAGCTAATGGGTTTGGGGTTGCTCTCTGCCAAATCAAAGTCTCTTTTTGGACATCATTAGTTTCATGCCAGCTTGACTCAAACCTAAGTGCCAGGCAGGTGTGGGAACTGCTAACCTCAGGAAACTTGCAGGAAAACAAATCCAGGTGAGCGCTTCTGAATGTCTGGCTGAAATGCGTGCAGGACCACTGGTGGTTTATTACTGTATGTTGCAGGCCATCGTGTTCTTTACTTGTAAGATCCATTTTTTGGGGTGGCAATCACATTTATGTTTAGATCGGAGCTCTCCCATAAATAGGGAATTCAACTTCAGTTGCTAGGGGATGACTTGTCACAACCCTATCAAATGGCCGTCTGCTCAGCCCTGCTGAAATGTCTCCATGTAAAAGGGAAATGGTTATATATTATTATGTCCTCTTTGCATCCAACATTTACAGGCCACTTGTCACCAAGGTAAGCTTGAAAAGCAGCTTACTCAGAGGGAACCAGGCAAGTCTTTGGACTGCCTCCACTTTCACATGCTCATGCGAGCCAGGTTCATCCCATGTATTATATTTATGTAAAAGACATTAAGGATTGGTTAGTAAAATGTCTCTTTAGTCTAGACTGTGCCCTGGTTATCTGTGCCTTAGTAGCTCCACTGGACACCACTATTTGCACAATCCAGTGGTTACTCTGAGAGCAAATTAATCGGTTTTCTGCCAGAGCACTGACCTCCTGTGATTGATTGACCTGGCGAGCAGCCCTCTGCTGAACATGGCTATAAAAAAGGGACTTCTGAGTAAATGAGTGTCATTAGACTCCAAACCGCCTGGAGCCATGAGGGTGATACTGTTGGCAGTGGTTTACATCCCATTCGCCGTGGCCATGGAACGGTAAGAGAACACGTCTGGCATCACTGGCGCGTGTCTCAGCTGGCTACCTGAGGTCTCAAAAAAGAAACACACTTTTGAAAAAAGAGTATACAAGGGCTCTAGAGAGGAGAGACTGTTAATTTCTGTGTGTTTATTTTATTTGCGTAGAATCCCCCTCAATCGATTCAAATCTATCAAGAAACAGCTGAAGGAAAGGGGAGAATTAGAGGAATTTTGGAGGAACCACCACCCTGACATTTTTGCCCGGAGATACCTGCATTGCTTCCCTGCAGATATTGCTTTATCAGTAGGAGCTGCTTCAGAAAGGCTGTATGATTACATGAATGTAAGTACGGTGCTGGTAACGCAATCATAAGGACTCATTGTACCCTTGAGGGCAGATTTTTTTTTTCCCGGCACATTTCAAATCTAGTCGCTCAATGAAATTACAGGACTTGAGACGGCTTGTTGCTCTACGCTATACGTATTAGCTCATACAAAATTAGTTTACGAGTCTGCAAAGTAAAGCATGTATAGGTGCTAGGTTAGCATGGAACCTGGGTAGAAAGCTGATGTAGTCTAGCAGTGGTGGTCCTGTGACAGATTTTATTTTTCTGTAGATTTTTATTGGACTTGGTTGGATCTCCAAGCAAATGTGAAAGGTTGCCTGTATCAGTCTTGGTTTAGGACTGGGTTTTTAGTAGCAGAACCTAATTACTTCATTTAGCTGTATTCTATTTATCAGAAACTTGGATGTTTGCACATTATTAAAAAATCTCCCAAATCTCATTTGTTTGATTATGTGGAGTCATAAATCAGTGATAACAGAGACACAAGTAAAATTTTATTTTTCTGCTTTTATCCCCTGACTGTAATGTGTATTAAATATTGGAGACTACCTGGGTCTCACAGTAATATGGCTGAATTTACCATCTAAACTGGAAAAGGAAAAATACTAATTTTGTTGGATATCAGATAGGCAAGTCAGCAGGTCACCCGTCTTTCTTTCCTGGGTTTAGCATTTTGTCCATTTGGGTGGTCTCTCTTTTCTGTTTTATTTGGTTCTTCTGTTTATTTAAAGGAAAGCTAAGTTGCAGAAATGTTATGGAGGCTGCATCTGAACAGGGGAGGGAAGGCCAGATTAATTCAGCAAGAACTTCCTAACTCTTGAGGGCAATAAAGAAACATGACAAAATGAGCTAGAGATGTGGGTGAAGAAGAACAAAGGAGACTGAAACATTTCAGCCTGATTTAAACTTATCAAAGAGGGATAAATCTCAAAAGGACAAAACAAAACCCACTTTCCCAGCATACCAAGCTAGCACCAGAAACAATTTTGTGGAGGTTTCAGTGCAGTGTGTTTGTGGTTTTCCTGGGTGTTTTTTGATGTTTGGGTTTTTTTTTTCACGAACATGTCTTAGAGCTGCCTCACTTTACAGAGTAATTGGTAAAGGTTTGTTTAATACAGGAAGGAATAAAACCCTGCTGTATAGCCGGGTATTCTCTTAAATGGTGCGTTTGCTTGCCTTTTCATGATTATCTCATTCAGACTGTAAACTCTGGGTTCAGAAACTATATTCAGTGTATTAATTAACAAGTATGCACTTGAAGATACAGATTCAAAGAGTCGTACTGCTACAGAACGCTTGGCACTGGCTATTGCTTTTCTATCGGTGTTTGAATTCCAGAAATGCCTCTTCCTAAAAATAGGTCTCTTAATGCTGAAGTGTTCTTCCAGGGCCAGATACAGGCACTTAGACACTTGCATTTGGGATATGGATAAGCTCTTCACTCCAGCATTCACGTGTTCACAGATTATGTCTAGCCTCACTTGATATTCGGGGACAGTCAGTGGTTTCTTTATCCACCGGATGAACTTTGTTCAGTACATCAGATACAGTCTGTGCAAAAGAATGCATTTTTTGACGTGTTAATAGTTGCTAATTACAAAGGAAAAAGCCCAGTCACACATGACAGCGTTTGCCACTGGTCGGAGCCCTCTGACACTGGCTGAGGTGGGTCATGCTGTCTTTGCATCACTGATTTCTTACTGACATCAGCAGGGAGCAGCCTGAAAGCCTGCATGGTCGTGCGAGACCTTCGCCACCTTTGCCTTGGAGTTGACCTTGCCACCACTGAAGCTGGTGCAAGAGGACTTGTTGGCTTCATGGGGAACCCAACTGTATATTTGCTTAAAAGGCTTTAAAAATGCTGTACTGTTATGCACGCAGCTGGAGTGAAATCTGCTGCCTGCAGCCTCTTGTGGAGCCAGACACAGTTCCCTGCGGTGTGCATTTACGTTTAAATGAAATTGCACCAAACCCCCTGAGAAAGCGTTGTGTGATGCTCCCAGGTCTGCCTTTTCCTCAGGAATATCTCACTAGGAGGCAGCCTGGGGCTGACCAGGTTGTTCCTCCACCAGGCACAGTACTATGGAGTTGTGAGCGTCGGCACACCGCCCCAGAGGTTCACTGTCGTGTTTGACACCGGCTCCTCCAATTTTTGGGTCCCTTCCGCCTATTGCATCAGCGAAGCATGCAGTAAGAAATGTTACCCCTGCTTACACTCCTCGTGTCTTGGGTACCTTGGCCACTTTTTCTTTCCCAAGGAGATTACCTGCAGGAGGGATTTGGGAGGGGAGGATTTGGAACACCCTTGAGGGCTGCTCTTCCCTTCCTGACTTGCTCCTCTGTCTCTGCCCCTCCCTGGGGCAGCTGCAGTTACCAAGCATCCCTCCACACCATGAGGTGTCTAATGTAGAAGGCATGAAAATAAACCCATGCCCATTTTTCTTTTAATTTGTATTTAAAACCCAAAATAACCTCCAAGGTACAAAAAAACTGGGGTGCCTGTGGGGAAACGGGCACCTCCGTCAACACCTTCCTCATAAGACAAGCAAAAATCCACCTCACCCCCATCTTGGCTGGTTGTGCATCAAGGAGCAAGTGTGTTGCCGAGACCTTCCCTTGTGGCACAGGTGTCATTTGTTTTGTGTAGGGATGCACCAGAAATTTAAGTCCTTTCTGTCGGTTTCGTATGAGCATGGAGGAGAAGCCTTCTCCTTGCAGTATGGCACGGGACAGCTTCTGGGCGTTGCTGGCAAAGACACACTGCAGGTGAGCATCCACTCAAAACAGGTGTCAGCCTCCAGGTCAACTAGGTTTTCAGGGCAGTTCAGATACTGGCCTTGCCCTAGAAAACCCTGCCTTGTTTAGGCAAGAGCAGAGGGAGGTCTCACCAAGCTGGGTGCTGAGAGGTGCGGGTGCTGCTCTGGCTTTGGGCTACCCAAACAAATCCCTAAGTTTTTATTTGGTATTTCTTCTTCTCTCCTTGGGTCCTGTTCTGGGTTTATGAAGAAACAGCCATGGACTTAAGATTTTAAAAGGAATTGGTGCAGCCTACCCACTAAATGGGCACCTGCTATGTTGATGCAAGTTATACAAGGATATTCAGGCTTTACAAATGGGATGAATCTGTTATAAGGATTTGAAACACAGCTAATTTCTTGTAATTGATGGGGTCTTTACTATCACTTGTACCAAATAGATAAGTAACATCTCCATCAAGGGACAGGACTTCGGTGAGTCGGTGTTTGAGCCAGGAACCACCTTTGCTCTTGCCCACTTTGATGGCGTGCTGGGCTTGGGCTACCCCTCCTTAGCAGTGGGCAATGCTCTGCCTGTGTTTGACAGCATCATGAACCAGCAGCTGGTAGAGGAGCCAGTCTTCTCTTTCTATCTGCAAAGGTCAGTCTTTAAAGTGACACTGCCAAAAAAGAAACAAATCTATTTTAATTGTTGACACAACGGTGCATCTATATAAATCTTCAATTCTAGAAAGTTATTTTCCCCATTTCTTTTTTTTTTTTTTTTCAATTTGACACTGAAAAATATGGAGTGAAGAGGAAAAATGTGTTGGGGAGGACCATGAACTTTTGGGAAGACAGTTATTCTTGTTGGAGCTGGTCATAAACAAAAGAAAAGCTCCCAGCTCAGACTCACTGTGTGTGAGCTGCCAGAGGTTTCCTTCTGGCCGGTGGAGATGAACAAAAATGCCATGCTACATCCAAGTGGCCACATTTCAGAAAAAAAATATTCTTACCTCATCTGGACCTAGCTATAACTGTATCAATTTATCTAGCCTTTATTCAGAGGTGAGAGCAGCAACTGCCTCAACCTGCTCCTGATGCCTATCTTAGCCCTTGGCAGCCTACATTAACTCTTCTCAGAGGTTGTTTGGAGGCTTTGCATTGGGACATATGCAGTTATAATTTAGAAATAACCTCTTTCAGCCATCTATATCTGAATTTAGAAAGGGCTGTGTTTTTTTTGCTTTTTAAGTGTAATCTCATCAGTGTGTGACGGCACACTCCCATGTCTGTGTTAACCTGTCTTCTGCTTTCAGAGGTGATGACACTGAGAATGGTGGTGTGTTGATCCTCGGGGGGATAGACCATACCCTCTACAAAGGTTCAATCCACTGGGTCCCAGTCACTGAGAAAAGCTACTGGCAAATACACCTGAACAAGTATGTATGTATGTATATATGTATGTATGTATGAAATACCTGGTGGAATTCACGTCCCCAGGTAAAACCTACAGAGGCAGAAACACCTAGCGATACAGATGCAGGAGGGAGGACTCAGCTGCAGTGTTTTACACCTGTGCCTCTCAAAAAGGGGGCTTTCCAGGATGAGATGGGGCTTTATTAGCTCTCTAGATCTTCTGTAACACGAGGAGCTGGTTTCTGGGGGACCATGTTAATATATTTTAATATGATACACCAATGGTCAAGTTGACTGTTGGTGGACTCTTCAGTTAAGTGGCCGAGATACCCAGGAACTGAATCCAGCTCCAGGTCCTGCTCTCACCTTTCCTGTTAACCCTGGTCAAAGTACTCAGTGTCCCCTCATTCCTCCTCCTGCTGCATAAATTGGTGAGGACACATACCTGTGGGTGAGGACAAATTCATGAGCAGAAGGCAAATGACTAAGGCTGTAGGAGTCCTAAGGGAGAAAAGCAGGTTCACAAATGAGAAGTTTTCCTAATGCAGTTTCCTTTCATGTCTTTCTTGTCTTTTAAAGATGTTCTTGTCTTTTGAGCCTCGGAAAGCTTGGCAGCTAGTTTTAACTTCAGACTGTACTCTGGTACTTTACCTGGCAATAATACATTGCTTCAGTCACGGTGCATATACCATTTGCTTAAGGATGCTTTGTTTTTCACTTGCAGCATAAAGATCCAGGGCCGGGTAGCATTTTGCTCCCATGGCTGTGAAGCCATTGTTGACTCAGGCACTTCTCTTATCACCGGCCCCTCTTCACAAATCAGGCGATTACAGGAGTATATTGGGGCAAGTCCATCGCATACTGGAGAGGTAAAAACTATACAGCCAGAAAACAGCCAAAGAGGAAGAGAAATTGATATTTGGTGCAAAGAGCTTGTAGGGTGGGAAAATAACTGAAATAACTGTTCAGAAATGTCTCAGGAGCTCCTTGTTTCTAGGACAGCACTGAACTCAGAGCCATGCCAGTTTTGACACATCTGCACTGCTGCCCCACTCCTCCTTCCAGATGTCCACCTCCTCTCCCATGCTTGTCATTCCCTTGGTGTTTAAGGAAATAATGGAGGCATCAGTTTGAGGAGTTGATCTGTACTCTACATCAGAGATAATTTTCTTTTGGAAAGTCAGAGAAGTACTTCCTTTCAAAGTCCCTGGCTATAGCCATCAACTTGCTCAAGCCAGGAGGTGCTGATGGCCAGCCCCATCAGCATCAAATGGAAAGGGAAAGGTATCATAATTACAGCCTGACAATGGCTCCACTGGTGGGACCTCTCACTGTCAGCTTGCAGCAGAGCGGGTGGTGTAGTGTAGCTCCTGGGAGGGATGCACAGATGTGATGCTCACAATGCTGGCTCCTAACAGATAAGCCACGGGGTGCAGGACAGACCTTGCTGCCTCTCATTCTCCCTTCTGGACCTTATTCCTCCGTCTTCTCGCTGGCTTTTCTCTCTTCCCTGCTGGTCTTTTCTGCATCTCCCTTGCTGATGCTCCCTACCACTCCTTCTAGTCCCTTCTGGCCCTCCAAGGAGCACCTCCACCTTCTCCAGCAGGTCAAAACAGCCTCAATGTATTACTTCATGGCCTCTCTGGTCCCATACCTATGGTCTCTAGCTGCCCACACCTCTCTGAGGGGTTGCGTGAGCCAAGGTTGCTCGAGGTAGGTTATGCTTTTCCACCATCTTGCCCACGGGACAGGCTGGGATGTCTCTCTGCCACCCTTCACATCTTCCCACTGGCAATTTTCAGATGGCATGACTGAACATGTTGTAACATCTAAAGCACTGAGATAACAAGCCTGAGATGGCTAAACCCACCCGCCTCCAGGGAAAGAGCAGCTTATTTTTACTGTGCCTTATTGCTGGCCCTTGGCTGACTCCCACGGGTAATTACTATGCCACCACAGCTCCAGTGCCCCGAGTAAAGCTGCCACATATGGCTTCTGTTAAACTTGCACTTGTCTTGATCCTGCCACAAAACTGCACTCGGAAGAAAATCAAGTGTTACGGTTGCCCAGTGCAGTGGGTAAAGTTCAAAGAAAAAAGTGGACCTTTAATCTGCCTCCTTTTGTAAGAGGAGGTCCTGGAGTGGCATCTGTATAACTCTTGAGGCTTCTGATTCTTTCTCAATTAAACCTTAACTTTGGTTTTCATTCAAATTTCCAGATACATGTCAAACAGTATGCTTAAATAACAAGTTGGTTGTATAATGGTACATACTAATGGATGTAGATAAAATACCTATTTCCAATGCACTTATATAAACAATACACAGGTCATTGCAGTATATAATACTCTAGCGCTGACGTAAAAGCACTTAGCCAGCATCTCAGACTCTGCAAGAAAGAATCCTAAAATAAGACTTTCTATGATTGTTTTTGTAGAAACCACAGACAGGATGAGTATATTGGCTCAAATTTATCCCAGAACAAGTAGATGCATCCATCAGTGATTTTACCAGAACTTTTATCTATTTCCAGCAAGGATTAATTTGTTCTGGATGTACTAGCTATCTAAATGAATTATGTCTTGTTTCTCCTATCCTACAAACCATTATACTCACTTTTTTTACCCTTGTCCTCTGTATCCCATGGTTTATTTTTTCCTAATGAGACGTGATAAGTACACACAAGATTTAGGGCTATGTTTTCATAAAGCAGATTAAACAACAACAAAAAGTAGATTCTTCCTTCTAGGAAGCCTCTAAAACAATGACTTTAAACACTACAGTTTACATCAAAGACCACTCTGGGGCTTGGAGCATTTTTCAGTGACATTTGGCATACCAGTCAATTCATGGAACAGCTAAAAAGGCCAGGAAATGATCTTCTGTGTTACTGTAAGTGAATGTATTATTTATGGAAACAAATGACCGTGCCAGAGTTAAGTCCTTTTTCTGCTCTTTAAATCCCGCTTCATGGCAGAGTACAAGTATAAAGTGCTGTATTCCTCGCTGAAGCTTTTTTTTCCCCCTGAAAAATGATGATGTTACAGGAGTGAGTGGAGTTATCTGCAGCTCCAGTCCAGGTCAGAGCACTGGAGGACTTCTGCTTAGCAAACCCTGCTAACATGAGTTCACTGGGGCTCACACACTCAGTTTTGCTTCTGAGCTGTACAAGGTGGATGTCAGAGTCCCTCTTTGCCTTTGGGACTCACAAGGATTTTCATCAGCCTTGGGGCCCCAGGGGCTTCGGTGCAGTGGTCTGGGCTGCTAGACTGGTTTGACCCAGAGCAGGAGCTGAAAAGCTGGAGGGCAGTGTTGGGCCGTAAGTCAGCCTGATGCTGTTTCTCTACAGTAAATTCACTATTACCTGCCACAAAAGTCTTGAATTCAAAGGGAAATACTGGGAAAAAAAAAAGGCAAACCAATCCCCTCTCAATCAGTACATTGCGTACAGTTTCTTGTAGACTGCAGAAGACTGTCCAGCCTGCCTCACATAAGCTTCACGATTGGACACCATGAGTACAAGCTGACAGCAGAGCAATACGTCATAAAGGTGCGTATCTGTGGCCTCCCTGCTCCTCACTCCCCTGAGCTGGGGCTGGAGCAGGCAGCTGCAAAGACACTTGCTTTCCCTTCCAGGAGTCTATTGAAGACCAAACGTTCTGCATGAGCGGCTTTCAGTCTCTTGACATCACCACTCGTGCTGGCCCACTCTGGATTTTAGGAGATGTCTTTATGTCAGCTTTTTACTGCATTTTTGATCGTGGGAATGATAGAGTGGGATTTGCAAAAGCTGTTCATAGAAAGGATTACTACTGAGTCGTAATAGCATTTATTCTACCTTAACCTGGATGTTAATATAATGATATTCAACACACATGTGAAGAAGGGCTTTAACTGAAACTCTGCACCTGAATGCAGTTGTGTTGTCTCCCTCCAGCTTTTAAGGGCTTTGGGTGATCCTTGTCCCAAATTACATAGGTTCAATCTCTTTATGTTTACAACTGAGAAACAATTTTTCCTGAACAACTGATGGGCACCACAGCTCTGAGGATGAAGTGCAAGAGCTCAGCACTCAGATTTACAAAACACCAGGAAGGATAAAAATGCTGAACAGTGCCAGGCTGACAAGATATCAGTTATGAGTGGGGGAAACTAATCCCTCTCTGGTCTGGTCTGGGTATCCTTTTTTCTTCGTGTGTGCTATTTTCCACCTCATTTCCTACTGACTTCCTTTTCCTCATTATTTTCAGTGATTGGGGTTTTGTCCAAGCTTATTTCCTTAGTGCCACATAAATTCTCTTTATATGGGCTTGCTCCATCCAGTTTGTATAAAGAGGAATTTGACTGATGCATGTGTGACCATGAGACTTTCCACTACTGTTCCTTGCATACAATTTCCTGCTCCTTACGCCATCTCTCAAACCTGGTTTTTCCCTTGGGTTCATTCTTGCCTGACACTTCTTTCCCCTTTTGCATCTTGGTGTTTAATGTCCATGTCTTAGGTCAGATGCTGCCTTTAGCATCCGACACCTCTGCCCTTTGGCAGTGTGGGCAGTTGGGAGCAGCATCTACTCACATTACAAAACCCAGACCACAACTCCTGCAAAGGGACTGCAGCATCCGTCCACCTCCAGATGAGTTACAAGACCAACAACACCAGCATTAAACATCTACTGCCCCTTGCTCAGCCTTTCCTTGTCAGCAGCTTCAGTGCCAGCAGAGGTGTGAAACAGCCACAGGTAGCTGCGCTGATTTGAGAGAGAAGATTTGAAAAGAAGATTTGAAAAGATTGCCTAAATTAGACCCATTGGAGTATAAAGCTGACACTGTCCCTGTACACGTGAATAAAACTTAACCAAGCAAAATCTGCCTTGGAATCAGCACTGTTTCAACTTCATTTTATGTTTTCTTACAGCAGTTTCTGTGCGTCGAGGCTGGAAAGGAGGGGAAGGAAAGGGTGCAACAGCAACCGAAAATCCAGGTTGCTCTGTGGCCTGGAGGGGAGAGATGGGACGTATTGGGGTGTCCAGTCTGCTTGTATCTCCCTAAAGCTGAAAAATGCCTGCAGCCCCAGGCACTGGGCACGTCCCAGGCCGGGCAGGACCATGGGGAGGTGGAGACTGGCCCCACTGCGACATTGCTGGGGTAGGGGCTGGTGGTCCCAGGGGACTTGGTGCTGCTGCCTAGCTGGATGTGCTTAGCACAGACCGAATGCAACATCCATTACTGGCCTTGGCAGCATTATGATTGCAGCCCCTTAGATTTTAAGGTTTCAGTTCTGACTCAATAAATATTACTAAAGTGAGCTGGTTTGCCTGTAGGTATCTCTGAAATACTGATCTTACCTTCCAGTATGAAATACTCCCTCTCTCCAGTGCCTGTTTTCATGGCTATTTGCAGCCACATTGTGTTACACATCTGGCATCCAGGCTATCAGCCTCTCGCAACAGGCGCTCTGCTGCCAGTTGTCTCTTTTTGCAGACAAGATTGAGCTGTACAAAGTTACCATGTATTTCAGGCCAGTCTTGCCTTGTTTCCCCTTAGTCTATATGTTTCTTAAAGAACAGAGTGACCACAAGCAAACTTATTTGCCTAGAAAAATGTGATTTCTTTGCTTGTTAACCAAGACAAACAAACATCTAAAAACCCTATCACTCATTTAACAGCAATGGGATATTTTTGTTTTCTGTATTATGCAGCACACTTAACACTCTGGTACATTCCCATTATTTTAAAAATATGTGTATATTCTTCAAACTTGAGCTTGCAGTCAGAGTTAGAGATCTGTTACTTATGGCGGAGGATTTTAAGGGTGTTGGGACATGTCCCTGCAGCTGCTCGGTCCCCACATCAACATCTCAGCTCTATGAATTCCAGCACCCAGCATGAACACATCCAAGAAATAGGTGAAAAGTCAGGCAGCGTGTGCACAACTGGCCCTCTCTTTGTTCTGGCATATCTCATCTTGCTGAAGATTAACACCATTTGATGTGAACAAGCTGCTGCTCTGACCTATTTGTCTATCCTGGCCATATTCTCTCCTCAGTCTTTTCCAGTTTTGCCAACTTCTGTAGGTCTGCCTCACTGTTCCTGATAGACATCAAGTTGACTTGTGTGGTAGGTCAAATCTTTGCCGGAAGTCCTTCTTGACAGTTCAATACAGTCAAGACATCTTTGTTTCTCAAAGCGCCTTTATTCATGCAATAATAATTTGACATTTTTTATATTGGTGAACGTGATTTGTAAAATGTTGGGTTTTCTAAAATAGTCAGTTTACCATGCTAAGGAAAATTGTTTATTGAGAGAAGTGCCTAAAAGAGCACATAATCCCAAAAGATAATTTAATAAAGACCAGAACCTGCAGCTGTTTGCAAAAGTGAGATAATGGACTAAATGAGGAGAGAAAATTTTTCTGGTAACTCATCCCAGCACTAGCTTCTTTACAAGTAGTGAACAGAATATTATCACTAACCTGGAGCTGGACTGCTACTTGTGAAAAGCTCTTTGTGTATTGCAGATTACATTGTGGGACTTCAGAGTGGTCATTTGAAGTTTAACATGGATCTGCATGTCTAATAGACACCTCTGTGGGACTTAACTGAAGCTTTTATGTACCTATTGGCTACTGTGTGGCCACCAAAGAATGAAGACAGTTGTGGGGCCAGGGAGTGCTGGCAGAGTGAGTGAGAGAGGTAGAAAAATCATTGCTCATGAGATGCATAATGTCCTGGTGGAAAAGAGCAGTGTGCATTCTAGGTAGCGGCCAGACTGAGAAGAAGATGATGAAAGATGAGCAGAGCTGGATGATGAGAAGCTGGGAAGGCATCTTCAGACTTAGCAGTGCTGTGATGAAACATACTGATGTCTAGGCTGGGGAGGATGAGCACCTGGCTCCAACAGCTCAAGCCCTTGTGGAAGCTGTGTGAAAGATGAGAGCGAGGACGAGGTGGGACTGGGCCCTCAGTGCAGTAGTGGGCACTTCAGAGTCACCTCTAATTTCTGGTTTAAATTCCCTTACAGAGAGAAGCACAGTTCCTCAAGCTTATGTACTGTGAGGAGGGAGCTAGATAATAGGCCAGACTTTATCCGCAGCTGCTGGAAACCCTTCCTATACATGCATGACTGGGGGGACCATGGCCAAACTCCCCCCCCAAAACAGTCTCCTGACTTTAAGCACTATAGAAAAGTGTTTCAGGCTCCCAAGGAGAGCAGCAGTTACTTCAACTTGGTGCCTAGCTGTGTGACCGGAGCTGTCTGGGTATCCTTAAAATGTATCATTTATACTTAAAATTTACCACTTGTTAAAGTTAAGCTTGTTGGTAAATGGAGTTCCTTAACAGCTGCAAATGCAATTAAATTGAGAAAATATTGAATTGAAAAGTGAGGCTTCAGCTACAAGAAGAAATAGGGAATAGGGAAGAAAGAGGGAATGATGGAGGAAATTTTTTTTTCTCTGCTGATGCAGGGAAGGGGAAATGATGTGTTCCCACCACTGTCATAGGCCAACAGAGTCCTCTTCCCCAGGGAGAGTCAGCAGCCTGGGACTCTGATGACTGAAAAGCTAGAGAATGCTGCCACAAGCTGGATATTGCCTAGTAAGGGCCATTCATAAAATAGGAGTGCCAGGCTAAGGTGCTGTTTATTTCAATATAATTTCACATTGTTGAGGTTCTTATTTTGCTAGTCAAACCTGAACATAGCAATGTGATTTGCCTGAGGACTTGCCGCAGAGTGACAAGGGTGAGGTTGCACCAGAACACCTTACTCCAAAACAATGATCAAATGTCACTACTTGGCTGCTGTCAGACACTGGCATCACCTCATCTCATGGGGTGAAGAAGTGCCTCCATAGGTGCCTGGGAAATCTGTTCTTGGCTTTTCTGCACACCTGAAATTCCCAAAATATGAGTTTAAACAGCAAGTTCTTGGGCTAAGTGTCCTCTACTTCTTAAGCTTTTAGGGATGTGTGTGCTTTTGCCTAGTGTCTTTGAAGGATTTGAAAGGGTGGCACTGCTCGGACTGTCTCTAATGAACACCAAGAGAAGCCAGTTCCCAGGCTGAAACAAAGCTGGAAGAAGTATGCCATGGGAGGGCAGTTGATTTTGATTTTTATTCAAAGACAACTCAGATGAGATAGCAGAATCCTGCTGTATGTGATAACTTACTGGAAGGGCTCTTCACCTGAGCTGTTGACCAGAGGAGCAGGAGCAGGCAGGTCCATTCATTCTCTTCCCAGTTTTAGTGGTCTTGAAGACTCTCAGGAGTCACTGGTGCTACCAACTACCCAGTTTCCCCAGCTGCTCCTCATAAGACATGTGCTCTAGACCCTTCTCAAGCTTTGTTGCCCTTCTTTGGACACACTCTAGTACCTCAATGTCCTTCTTGTGCTGAGGGGCCCAAAAGTGAACACAGTACACAAGACACAGCCTCACCAGTGCCAAGTACAGGGGCATGATCACTTCCCTAGTCCTGCTGGACACACTATTCCTGATACAGACCAGGATGCTGTTGGCCTTCTTGGCCATCTGGGCATGCTGCTGGCTCATGTTCAGCCAGCTGTCAATCAACACCCCCAGGTCCCTCTCTGCTGAGCAGCTTTCCAGCCACTCCTCCCCCAGCCTGTAGTGTTTCTGGGTGTTGTTGTGGTCAAAGTGCAGAACCTGGCATTTGGCCTTATTGAAATTCATCAAATTGGTCTTGGCCCATCGATCCAGTCTGTCTAGATCCCTCTGCAGCGCCTCCCTACCCTCAAGCAGATCAACTGTTCCACCTAGCTTGGTGTCATCTGTAAACTTACTAAGGGTGCACTCGATCCCCTCATTCAGATCATTGATAAAGATGTTAAACAGAACTGGCCTCAGTACTGAGCCCTGGGGAACACCACTCGTGACCAGCCACCGGCTGGAATTTACTCTATTTACCACCACTCTTTAGGCCCAGCCATCCAGCCACTTTTCTACCCATCCAAGCCATGAGCAGTCAGTTTCTCCAGGAGAATGGGAGGTGGCTTGGCCACCCCTGGAGCAGCAGGAGCCCCCTAATACTGGCTCGAGTTTGGGTTAATGGAGAATGTGTGAGGTATAACTGGGCAGCATGGGAACAGGGGAGAGTGGAAGAAAGTGGAGAAAAAATTTTGCTAGCAGTCCTCAGCCATTTAGTTGTCTCCCTGGAATGACTGCAGCCTGTGCACTTCCAGCTGAAGATCTCTACAAGAGTGGAACACTAAGCTCTATAGCCCCTGCAGCTCCATCACCTCTTGAGAGAGTGCCACAGCCCTGTCATCGCTAGGGAGGGCACCTGGGAATGGCATTTTACAATAAACAGCCACTGGGTATGCCACATGCATGCTCCAAGGAGCAGAAGCCAAGACTTAGACCTCCCATGCCCAGCTCATGAGCAGTTTTGCCCTTTGCATTCTTCTAAATGAAGTTACACATTTAATCCTTTTATTTTTCTACTCTGTAGTGGCATAGCTTCAGCAGGAGCAGGGCAGGCTCTTACCCCACACAAGTGAGGAGCCTGATTTTTCAAGCGTTCCTCCAGGCAGTGAGAAATGGTGGGCTGAATCTCTCCAGGCTGAGGAAGGAATTGAGCCCATACCTCCCCTTCTAGCCACTTGAGTACAAAATCAAAACTGTTGGTAGGTTTTACAAGGATGTCATGGACCTTAATCTGAAGGAGTGGCCAAAGGTAACAACATTCAGGTGGTTCCAAAGTGGACACACCCACCTCTGCTCTTCTGATAACCTTGGTTTTCCTTCAGGTGATCCTACACAGCTCACTGCCATGTGTGGTGGCTGGTTTGCACCCATTCCTAAGGCTCCCAGTTCTCCTCATAAATGTCTTCTCCACAGGCTCACCAATTTCAGGCCAGCAACCAAGTAGCTTAAAGCATGTCACCATAATGCCTCCTATTTAGGTGCCCAAATTCTCTGTTGGATCTTACTCAGGACTTGTCTGAGCATTGCATCTGCCCTTCTGCACTTTCAGCAAATCTGTGTGAGAAATACTTTCAAGAAAAGACAAGAATTTCAGTCAAGCCCAGGGGAAGCATGATCAAAGCTTTCTTTCACTTTTCTCATTAGAAAATTCTACTATAGCTGTTTCTTTACTATCCAGGTTTTCCCATAAATGCTGCATCTCAAACGTCTCTGGAGCACCAGCAGAAGAAACATTTTTTCCATCACTGAAGGTCTGTTGTTGTGAAGTTATCCCAGAATCTGTTAAAGGCGGTGTAGTGTCAGTATTTGACACTGTACTATGACTATGGAAGCTCGGTAAACTCCATCGCTGCAGATTTCTCTCATCATCTGTTATGAAACCGGCTATGTTACTACCTTGGGGTTCGTGTTTGGGCTCCCCTATCACAGTAGGAAGTGACTGATGCACCTCAGAGCCTGGAAGGTATGTAATTTCTGGGGGGAAGAAAGGATGGTCCAGAAGAATCATATTTGCCTCAGTTAGGCTCTTTTGCAGCTTCTCTTCTGGCATGCTTGCGGAGCGCTCTGTTTGCAGATTTGGTTTGCCCAGCACACCGGGTGCTCTCTCCTCAGCTTCAGAGATGATGACCTCAGGAACTGGCTTGTTTGTCTCAGATGAAGCATCACTGTCACCACACTGTGCCTCGTTCCTTGAAGTTTCAGTTATGGGTCCTAGGTCTCGGCTACTATGAAGCCTGTTATTTCTGTCAAGTCCTTCATGTTTTCTCTTGAAGCTTGAGGTAGAGTGTCTCCCTCTTGTGTGCATCTCCTGCAACCGTCTGATGTGCCCCTTTTCATCTGCTGGGAAAAACACGGAATTCTCACTTGTCTGTCGACTGTAGCGCCTGTGAGCTGGAGATGGAGGGCCCTCATGGACGCTGAGAAATCTCTTGACTCTTCTGAGCACTGAATGTTGTCTTCGGTGTTTGTCCTCTTCCCAGGGCCACTCTTCCCCATAGAGGAATTCGGTATCAGCCAGCCTGCCAAATAAAGCCAGGTACTACGCGTCACATATATAGGAAGCGTGTGGTCTGCATGCACATATATCCCACTATCTCAGCAGGAAGATATAGGAACCAAGGCCCTAGTGTGTCCCCAGGGAAGGGCATGGAAGGGGTGAAAAATGGGTGAGGGTGCCTTTGGACCAGCAAGATCACACAGAGAGCTCTCCACTTCCAGGTCTCTTTTCCTGAGGACCATCCAGCCAGGCATCTGGCACCATTTCACATTTGGGCTGCAGCCCTCTGTGGCAGCTCCACATGGATAGGCTTGTGCTTAGGGTGAGGGAAAGGGGAGAAAGAAACTCTTCTTGGTGCTGTAGGTACTTTTTCAGGAGAAACCTTCGGGTAAAAATAACAACAGTGAAAAAGCTACTCCTGAAAGCAGAGTGTGACAGTTTCAAAAAATGCTGAGATTATTCAAATGGCCAAATCTCACTTCTGGAGGATGACAGTGTGTCTGAAGGTCCCACCTGCACCTGGTACTCTTCTGCTGTCCAGCCTCTCTGATTCATGAGAACAACTGTTGCAGGCAATTCAGTACACATTACTGGCTTACCCGAGAAGACAAGTCAAACTGTCCCACTTACCTGTCCTAAGGGCAAAGATGGCCTAGGCTCAGGCCAAATCTGAGGCAAGGAGCACAGGGAGGCAATGCTAACCCAGAGAGACAGAGGAACTTCATCCAGCATTTGTGAAGATCGCAGAATCACAGAATCATAGAATATTTTAAGTTGCAAGGGACCTTTAAAGATCATTTAGACCAACTACCCCTGCAACAAGCAGGAATATCTTCAACCAGATCAGGTTGCTCAGAGTCCCATCCAACCTTGAATGTTCCAGGGATGGGGCATCTACCACCTCTCTGGGCAACCTGTTCCAGATGTTAGCTTGAAAGGATAGGAGAAGACTGGATTTGGGCTCAAGTTTTATATATTTGCTTTGGACTTAGATAAAACTTTAGACCTTGATTTTGAAGTCTGCATAAGAACTACCCTTTTTTTTTTTTTTTGAGAGCTGAACAGAGAAACAGTTCAGAGGAGAAAATAATTAATAAGAAAGTCAACACTTCAAAGCTGTTTGCATTCATGGGGACAAACATGGAGCTATTTTTAATTCACTCCTCCCTTCATTTTTTTGTTTGAAGTGCTTCTTATTAAAAAATTGTTTGCAGACTTAATAATGGTTCTTCTTTGTCACCTTTCCCCCCTAGCAATTGCATTAAAATAAATTGTATTCCACATGTTTTTCTTCTTTACATTTTTACTTTCTTATTTGCTTTTCTTCTGGCCATTTAGTAGTTTTTCCAGAAGGAAATAAATTCTGAAGAGGCTGTGTGCAATAAAAGGAACTCAAATAAACCATTGTTCTTTGTAGTAGAATGCATGCAAAAATGGAAAAATAAGATGAATAAAAATGAGAAAAGTCAAATTTCCAGGCCAAATAAAGCAAAAAATTAAGATCATTTTATTTTGATAAAGGCTGGAAAATTTTGGAAAATGAAAACTTCTTGAAATAAGTTTTAAAGTTAAAAAAGTGGCTACTACATGTTTTTTAAAAGATTTTTCAGATAACAATGTCTGCTTGCCCTGTTACTTGTTCAGGCATGGTGGTATTTATGCTTACTGACCTGTTCTATATTATAGAATGTCACAAGTGTTTAAAAACTCAACAGCTTCTAAGCTAACTGGCCTATCACTGATTTCTCATACAGATCCTGACAACACCAAGCTATCCTATATCCTCTATATGTTTCTTTATAATGATGGTTCTTGTATTGATCTCTGCAAACAACTCCTCTTCTTCATCCCCTCAAAAATCTGACCGCTCCAACTTCCATGCCTAGAAAAGGCACACAACATTCAAGATAATTTCTTTTTTATCTGCACAAATAACTGGGCTGATTTTAGCTATCATCTGCTAACTAAACAACCAGAGAAATAGCTATTTTGCTAACTCAGGGAGGTATGAGGAAACTGTAGTAAATAAAGAACTATTAAGTCAGTCACTGTCTTCAGGTGCCATTCTGTGCTCAGAGACTATCAACAAACCCTCCCTGCAAACATGCTCTATTTATGAATTATTCATATGAGCACATGAACCACTGGAGACATCATCCCACCACCACCAGCCTGTACACTCCCTCCTAACATAATTTCCTATCTCCATCTTCCCCGCTCACAGTATTGTCACAGCCCACAGCTGTGCTGACTGCCTATCAGTCAATGTGGGCTGTAGGGGTGCTTATTTTTCTGACGTCGTTAAGGACCCTTAGTGCCACTCACCCCATTTCAATAGTTGATCCAAGAAATGAAGGAATACAGTAATCAGCAGCTGCTTTTGTGTAGGGAGGCCGGGCAGAGGAATCATTCCAGTAAATATCTTTCTCCATCCTTGGTAAGTTCATGTGCATCTCGTCCACCGCCAGAAGTGAGACCTTAGATTTTTTTGGTATAAATCATGTCACTTTCAACATAGCACAGTATACAGAATAATGTGTTTTGTACTCCCTGAGTCAATGCTTCTTTCAGAAACCCTTCAGAGTAAGCTGTGTATGCTGGCCTGGGCTTTGGGAAGAGACTCAGTATCATAAAATACACCCCCTATATCCTCCTATACTCATGATAGCATAAATTTATTGTAACTTGGGTCTTCTATGCTGCAAAGATATTTGTGTCAGATTGAATCCTTTCTTCATGCATGATGGCATGATGTAGTTAAATGGACATGTGAACCTCCACGTGCTATAGGAAGTCTGTGTAGGTTATTTGTTGTGCTCCTTAAAATGTCTGGAGGTTGAGAAGCCGCCTGATAGGCTTCATCCACATTTTAAGACATTCAGAACTAAGTATGTGACTGTCTTGTTCTAGGACCTTTCAATATATTTGATACAAAGGGCTTCAAGGCACCATAGCACAAGTAGCCTGAGGTGGAGCGTGGAGGCCTTTCCCACTCCTGCGCATACCTGCATCGTTTGCTTTGCTTACTACGCTAGTTCGCTTGTCCTGCCCTTGCTCCCTCTAACATCTGGGCTCTGCTTTGGAGTCTCAGTGGTCCCTGGCAGACACCGGGTCTGACAGCAGCTCGACCCTATGCTTGGCTCTACCTGCAAGAGCAGCAGTGGGTGCCATGGGACCTCTTCATGTCTTTGGGGTCCTTTATGGCATGACAGGAATCAGGAATTGGGAAACGGGAGGTAACTGCAATGAATCTGTACCCTGGCCATCTCACAGCTCCTGCCATGGAGGACACTGGCTCCTTTGCCAACCACAGATGCTGCTGTGGGTGGCAGCATCACAATATGAATCATGGTATGGGCCCTGCTTATTAGTTCAGGTCTCTGCTTGATCTTTTTGATATTTTCACTGCTATTTTTTTTTTAAAGGAAGGTTCATAGAATCATATACAATACTGTAATCTCTAGATATTCAGATTAGCAAGACGTGTTTTTATCTATGTGGGAATAGATAGCTTGGGATTTTGTAGGATTGACCTACATTATCTGCTTTTCCAGGCATAAAGTGAGCTTATAGTTTGAGGTCAGCTGTTTGCATGTTTAGTCAGGCACCATCAATGCCAAATACCAATGCATTAGCATGTAAAAGCAAAATCTGGGGATCACAGCCATAGGTACTCCTTCAGGGAAAGAATTTGTTTTGCTGACACTTGTTGCCCTTAATTTGTACCTCAATATAAAAAATAGGATTAAATGTTATAATAATCTATGGTACAGTAAAGATGGAAGTAGAAATAACAACAGCAACCTGTAAATTTCTATCGATGCACCAGTTGGTTTCAAAATCATCATCATCTTCTCCAAATGGATTAATGAGTTGTTCAGCGACCTGAAAGGAAAATGAGACACTGAATGCAGGTTGGCATGCCATGTCAGACTGCTGCTGCAGAGAAAACAGGATTGGACTTTTCTCTCTCTCCCTGCCTGTCACTTGCAATCATGGCTTGAGCTCCTGTGTGATGGTTTGCCAGCCTAGCGAAGGAACAGCTTGCTTTCCCTATGGATTCATACTTCCGTGCCTCATTGGTGCTGTCAATCATGATTGTCAGTGCTGGCCTACTGGGAATTGAGACATGTCTGGGCCATGGTAACTGTCAGATAAGATAGTCATGACCTTTCCTTACCGTTGTCTTTGGCTCATTTAAATGAATGGTTTAGCAGCTAGAGGCTCTGTTATTGCATTATGGTCTACAATACTCCACCAGCCCATCGGGTCATTATTCCTGAGCCCTGCAGCAGGAGTCTGCTGGAGGGAGTACAGCTCATCTCTCCAGCTCAGCCCTCAGACCCTGCTTCTTAATTGGGGGTGACGCTGATGGCATCCCTCTGAAGGTTTTCAGGAAAAGCAACCCACCAAAAGTCTTGACTAAAGTGGACACCATGCATCATGCTAGCCCAAGCCAAGAGATAGGATCTGGATTAGTTCTTTAATTCAGGCTGCTGTTTGGGGTTTTTGTACATGATGTGATTAAAACTGCAGGGAAGAAATCCATCCTGTGGAGGAGACAACCAAACAGCGAGCTTAGGCACCTTTGTGGTGAGGTGCCTTAGTCTGGGAATTAGGCTGGGAAAGGAAAACTCCCTTGCTGCCCATAGTCTTATCCAGTCCTGCCCTTCCCAAAGGAATAATTAAATGGAAAAACAACCAGAAACTGTCCTCAAATCCTCATAATCACCGAAGTACATTATGTGGAGAAAACTCATAGCTGCTGGGGGAGAAAAAAAGATGAAACAGGAAATTTTTTTTAAAAAGAAAAGGTTTTAGGAAACTCAGACTGCTTTTCTATTTCTTAGTTCCTTAGTACACTGAGGCTGGATATCTTCTCCCCTTCATGCTTTTCCCACTCTGTTTATCATTTTAAGCCCTGGTTTTGAAGCCAATCACATTCTTGCTGACCCTCTCAAACCTTCCTGGTGGTCACCAGGGCCATGTGCAGGAACAGTGGCCAGGTCCTCAGGTTAACATGGATATAGGTGAAGCGACTGTATGATTAAACAGCCCTGCTCATGAGCCTTGCTGTGGACAGCTATGATCTAAATAACTTATAATAGTAAGGCAGTCACTCCCTGGCTATTTATTCCTATGTGCCTCTAGGTTGTACCAGTGGGTAAGCACTTGCTGGCTCTCCTAGGCCACCACTTCCCAGGCCAGTGGTAGAAGACAACAAATGAACTGCTGAGCAAACTAACACAACAGAAACACCCATAAGACAAGAGGAATGAAAAGGAGACAGGGGACACCTCTGTTCAGGCTCACTGGCCTGGCTTGTGGCATTAAATTTTGGGTATAGCTATGAAAGTGCTGCAATAGGAATGAGCCAGAATGCCAACTGCATTGATGGTCTCCAGGGAAGACATTGGATCAGCTCGGCGTAAACTGGGGAATCACTGCCCAAAAATCCACTGCAAAACCTGTCACATGAGCTAAAAAAAAAAGTGAGCAGGGCTAGGACAGACGGAACAGCAAGTGGTGACCTTTTGCTTGGCTGACCTGGTCCTGGCATGTGAGACAAGACTTTATCCTCTGGAAAGGAATGTAGTGCTGGACAAACTAAGCTCTGTATTTGGATGGTCCATCTATCCCTGTAATAAAAATTGGGATTTAGAAGCGTCTCATGTGAAGGGAAATTTTGCCCCTGTATTGTAGGTATAACAAACCAGGCTCAGGGCCAAGGAATGAGCTCATTTTAGCCATCATTTCTGAGGAATTGCCAAGTTACTGGAAGTCAATCGCCGGGGTCCTTTCTGCAGCCTGGCAGCCAAAGCACAATGCACTCAGCAGGAATCTGGCTGTAACCTCAAAGACAGAAATATCCTGATTTGGGGGCACTGCAGGTTTGGACAAACCTCCGGTTGGGGGACGTCTGCTGATATTAAATTTTCTTTTAAAAACTGCAGTTACAATGGCATCTTGTACCTGCCATAGCCAGGAGTTGGCTGGAAGCCCTGAGCCTAACTGGAAGAGACACTACTAAGAGCCTTGGGGTGCTGATGAAGGGGAAACCCTTCTCTACTCAGGATCACCAGCAGGGCAGTCAAGAGAAACAGCTTAGAGTTTTGTAACCTGCTAATAAAACACTAGAAGGCATTGCCGAGAGATAAAGCCTCACATTTCTGCAGGAGCAATGTGCTCCCTCCGCTGCACCGGCCTCCCTTCTTCTCTCTCCCACTCCCCTCCAGGCTGATCCCTATGCGGCAAACCCCTTCTCCCCCACCATTTCCTAGGACACAGGACTAGAGGTGTCCTGCAGGCATGTTACTTTCCCCTGCAATCCCCCACCTCGGTGTGCTGCCTTCTCTGCTCTGCCCTTTAGAGCTGTCTATGGGAAGGAGGCTCTAAAACTGGCCAGCATTGTGCCATTTATATTCCAACAGAAAGTTAGCTCTAAGTTTCCAGCCATGATTAATAATCCCCAAAGGAAATCTTAATGCACATAGACCCCCATGTGCCAATTTGCTTTTCATTTGAAACTTTTTTCCAGTTAGTCTACCTTGACACTCACTGCAGAGGAGACAACTGCCATGAAGTATGTGGTTTAATTACCCAACTATCAGATCAACAGCGATATGTTAACTCAGCAGGCATCAATGGGCTGATGGGTAGCATCCAATTCCTTCTATAACTCTTCTTTTTAATGAACATTTTTATGCAGTGGGGTTGTAGCCAATATTGACCGTTGGTTTGATAGCCCTCTGGAACTGGAGACCTTTAATTGCCTGCATCTGATGCTAAAGGCTGGCTTTGATCATAATAAGAAAGTATGATTCAGATCCTTGCAGCCTGCGCCAGCTCTGCAGCAGTATTTCCCCACTGCACAGTGGAGTAGGAGGAAGTTTTTTTTTTAAAAAATCTTTCATCTGTCATGTTACAGTCCAAGTCTTGGGACCTAATTTTGCTGGAGCAATACTCCCTTGGGGAGTTGTGGCTGCACTGGTCCTACTAAAATGGGCTCTTTCAGGTTCCCAGCTGTTTCTTACTGTAAGATCTGTCAGGTGGAATTAAAAATGTATCGTATGAAGTTTCTTTATGACAACAGGACACTTTGGGCCGAACTCAGTGTTGGTGTAACTCCACTAATCGCTGGTGATTTTACAGTGTGCAACAAATCTGACACCTTGACTTCAGCTCTGACATCTTTACCAGCCCCGCCAGGGAGGGTTCCCCCATGACCTTTCCAGAAAGCTAGCTTACCTTGAGCCATCCTGCGTAGAAGAAGAACTGTAACAGTGTGAAGATTGGAATGTAAATATCTAAGTCATGTCCCTGATACCCTTGGTCAGTATCCAAAAATTGACGCCCTATCAGGCAGGCAAAGAAAAAAGTATAGACTGCGAGAGTAACAACCTGCAAAGAACAAAACTTCATTGAAATCATGCAATAAAACAGTCTTATGCATAAGGGAACACATCTCCAAAGGCCTCTGACTGCCTTTTGCCATATAATTTACAAATCTGTAAGGAGGTACTACAAATAGAGAGGCCACAGAAATAATTATAGCCAGGAAGAAGACCCAGAAAACATGAAAACATTGAATTGCTTCCCCCCCCTCTCCCAGACTATGCAAGGTCTTCAAAACATCCAAGCTCCCCTTTTATGGAAATTATATTTCTAATTTTGTAAAGGATAATAGCTCAGTACCTGGGTATAGACCAGTGGAATTCCAACCCAGTCATAACCAAACAAAAGACTACACCAAGACCGGTACTTATTCATCTCCTAAAAGGAAAAAAAAAGAAAAAAAGAAAAAAACACACACCCTCCCCCAAATAAAATTGCATAGTGTTCAATTATTAATTATAAATACTTCGTTACAGTTCATTTTTGCACATATAAAAGGACAGGGAAATATTAGAGTGTGTTATATATAAATTGATACCATAGTTATATCAAGCAGCCCATTGCCATATTTGAATATTCATTTAGCTTATGGAGTTGGAATGCTTAGTATATTATGTATTTCTTCACAAATTAACTTTTGCTTCAGTCTTATTCAAAGTCTAGTGATAAATGGAAGGTATATTATGTCTTAAAAATGATGCTTGATGATTTAATGAAATATTCAGGGAAATTATCTTCCCTGAAACCGAGAAATTGATCTTCAAAATGTCAAATTATTCTCTTTTTTTTCCCCTGCAGCAATGGAACAAGTATGAATTTACAGTGATGTTACAATAATTTTTTACTCATCAATTTGTTTCTTCAGTTAATATCTACTTAGTCATCCTAATACAATCCCAGCAAACTGCTGTTGTGTGTGCTTGAGTGTACATTGGTGCACAGAGAAAAATAGTTCAAGTCCTTTAGATGACACTGGAGGACTATGCGCACTATATCAAATTATGTTAGTGAAAAGCTGCCATGTAGAAATTTCTGATTAGTTTTCTGTAGATTTACCTTTTCTACTTACGTTCATCAGTGTCTGCAGATCTACGCTGTCTCGAATTCTCCCCTCTTTCCTTGCCTTCGATGCTAAATTTCCAAACCAGACAAATGGAACCCAGTATTTCAGGTGGGGAGACTTAAGGTCATCAAAAATTTTTCTTTCATATCTTGTCATAAAACCTGTTTACTCAAAAAGAAAAACAAATATCCCAAACCCAAAAAAACCCTTAATTTATTCTGTGCTTTCAGTGCTACTGATACTAGAAATTTTGAATATGCTTGGATCTGTTTATGTGATATTTGCATAGAACTATGCAAAACACTATTTATAATTCTAACTAGTAGCCTCCTTCTTTTTTTTTTACTTTTCTGCCAGGATAGATCTTGCTTGAAACAACTTTTTGCAATAACTACCTATGCAAAATCCCTCTTGATCAATGTATGCAATAATTGGCTATTACTGCGTTCTCATATCTGACCGCTGACAGATTGTAGATACATATAATACTAAGAATTGTAGAGATTACTCTCTAGTTTCATATTCTACTTTCTGAAAAATATGGAGCTGGATATATCAGTCAAGAAACTATCACCTTGCAGCAATAGTGGCTTTTAGCAGCATCTCAACATATGTTGTAAGGGCAGTTACATGACCTTCTGATTCTGATAATTTTTTGGTGAATCTGCAAAGCAGCGAGCAAGCAACAGAGGATACAAGTGCATGCATGAAACAAAGCTCAACAGAGACCATGCCTTCTGCCAGCAAAATACTTCCCTGCCAGACTGTGTTCCATGTTTTCTTTGGGGTTATGAAGGCGTGCAAAGAGACAGAAAAGGAATCAAGCACTGAAATCCCGCTGCTAGCGAGACACAGGGCCAGATGACGTGCTGTGGGGCTGCAGGCTGAAGCTGCTCTCTGCCTGACAATTCGCCTTGCTGGAGTGCTGGGAAGGTATTATGTTTCCTGCAGAGTTTCCCTGGCCTTGTGAAGCCCTGCTTCCCCCTGCTGCAAGCAAGTCCAAGGTCAGATAGAAGGAGAGTTGCGGCTATGTATGACAAAACCTGCATCAAAGCAGCTCACTGCCTGGGACTGGCACGGGAGCAGCTGGTTTTAGGAGCAACACCTCTCCCCTCCTTGGGTAAGAAAGCTCTGCTCTGCTTTCCTCCTTCCACCCAGCCTTTGAGAAGAACAACCTCAGAAAATTAATGAGGGGGAACTTAATATTTTCCTTTGTCCAAATTCTGGATTTTCTGGGAGTGGAGCAACCTTCAGGTTTGGAGGATCTTAGTTTGTTTCTCACGGCATGTGTCACCTTCCAGGGCAGGTATAAGGCTTCTTTTGCTGTGTTGACATTAGCTCTGAAACAGGACAAAGTAACATGGCAGCCCCAAAATAAGTAGCCCAGCCAATAAATTACAAGTTCCAGTGCTGAAAATTCAACAAGGGAATTGAGAGTAGACGTGATTTTTTTTCTAGTCTCCAACTAGTAACTAAGAATTGGCCCACTGCTGCTAACATTGCTAAAGCTACATGAAGCAGAAAAAAAATACACAAATTCAGTTGTGTTTTGTATGAAAATGTGAATAAGGTAAATGGAGATTTGTTAAACACAGCGACCTTCTTAATTATTCTCTTGTAGAGGAAAATGCTGCTGTTATACAGTTGCAACAAGTCAAGACAGCAGGTATGAAATACTGTAACTACTGAGAAGAACACAAGGACAGGACAGAAATTTCTGTAGAACAGGAAAAGTTCAGCAGCAAGACACACTACTCCTGCAGTACCCTGGAATTTGAGAACAGAATAAGATATAGCTCTCTAAAGGTCCCTGGGCAGTTTGCAGCCAGCCCTCACAATGGACTGTACAGAAATAACCAGGTAACCAGACAAATTGTCCTGCTAGTCATGACTCCTGAAAATGAGCTGTTCAGGATGCTTTTGATTTTTGGCTGGCCAACCTGCTCATTATGGGGCAGGAAAAGACGTTTCTATCAGGTTGCAACAGACAGAAGGAATTATCAGAAAATTGACAGTCTGGAGTAAACACTGGGTGCAAGTCACTTCAGAGGCTCTGGGAAGTCATTATGTGGAAGGACACAGTCTGAGGTTGTCACGAAGAACAGCAAAGCTCCAAGGATCAGTTCAGCTCTCCACTGAAAATGGGCAACTTTTTTTGTTCAGAAAAGCTCAACAAAGCCTTGTTCTTTGAACAATAACATTCAAATTGTAATTATTTTTAAAGTTAAGGTGTTTGTGTCTATATTACTTAAACATTCTCTTTGATGGATATTAATAATGCCTAGTATTATTATCACAGAAGATATGAAACAAGTCTAGATTGCTCTTACTACTGGTGAAGGTTATGGCAACAGTATGCAGTTCAGAACCTCTTGCTATTATTTCAGTGGTAAAGAAACACTTTATAATCCATCAAATACAGGGGAGGATATCAGACCTCAGTTATTAAAATTAGATTGTTTCTAAATATGGTCATATTATTTTTATTTAAGAGTGTTCAAGGAATTAACTTAAAAACTCTCTGAAGAAGAACATTGGTTTTGACAAGCGCTGGAAAACTAGAGCAGCTCCAGAAAACTGGAAATATTTGGCAAATATACTGCACCAAGGTCTTGAAAAGGATGATCTAAGGAAAAGCAGGGCACTGAAGCCTTATGAAAGTATGAGAAGCCTGACATGGAATGCAGTCAAGAAAGAATCAAAGGATGCTAATGTCAGCACTATCAGCCAAAGTGATCTTATGGGAAAACTGTTGATGAGAACAAAAGCTTGGCTGGAAAAAGTCAGTCATGCCCTTCAAGTGATTTTAAGGGTATTCAGTTCTCCCATCAAAATCGAATGGTTTGAGACAAGACTGGTTCAGGGTACTCACATCAAATACTCTGAAGACTAGTGGTTAGAGAAGAAGGAATAGAACAGCAGTTATCTCCAGAGTGCGCTAACAATGATCAAGTAGATGAAAGTTTCACTTTCTGCTTCTGTGTTATGTGGGAAAGAACTAACTCGGGTACTTCATTCCAGCAGAAGATTCAGGACTGCAAACTTCAGCTGTCCATAGGTATCCATGTAGTTGGGCTCACACCTCATGTTTCTCTTCAGCATTTCCTGTCAGCTGTTTTGGGCTGCTCTCTGCCCAGCTGCCAACTCATTACTCATGTGTATTAAGACTCATGTTCTTGAGCATCTGACTTCTCTCTTGCACATTGTAGCCAACAGGATTGGTACACTCAGGACTACTGCCAGGCATTTGGTCCTTATGGCATATGTGGCACAGCACTCAGCATCATAATGTCATGAATCTACATGCATCTACTGCCCACAACTCCACAAAGAATGCTAAGCATTGGAAAAGACTTCAGAAAAGAGTTAGGAGGAAGATCCAGCACTGAAGACCATCATTTGTAGGGAGATACAAGTGAAGCTCCTAAGTTTATTCAAGCATTTATGCACTCTGTTAACAGGTAGTTATTGAGAGAAAATGGTGTTCTCATCTAATTGAGAAAATAATAACCCAAACCCACTACAAAAAACAGTGACTAGAAGATGACTCTGTGCAAGTTCAGACTGAGAATAAAATTTCACTTTTCAACAGCAAGTTCACCCTTGTGAATGTCCGTTCACCTAGGATGTGATATAGTCTCCATCATACCTAGCTGAATTTTAAATCAGGGCTAGTTATATTCCCAGAAGGTATTATAGCTCAGTCAGAAATTGCACCACGATAAAGGGTGTTGTGAGTAAGCTTTTATGCCTTGTGTTATGGATGAGTCAGACCAGATTATCATGATACTGTTCTCAGGTTTTAAATCTACAAATTTAAGCGGTTCATTTGCTGAAAAGGGAAATGTGTAGCAATAGTTACACTGTGGCATTTCTCAGTTTGATAGCAAAATGCAAAATCGGCACAAGTTGTTTCAATGATAACTGTGCTGTAAGTATTATTCTTCTGCTCACATTCATATTAAATGTTGTGCTCCCATGCAGTCTGATATGTAATGCCATACGGAGCTAGGGAGGGAATAACTGCAGAGTACTGTCTTAATCACTGGATGTTAATAGGAGCAAAATACACCCTCAAGTGCTCAGTACTATATCAACAAAATTCTGTGGCACAATGTATATTAAACCCTAAAGAATAAGTACAGAAATCCACAGATTTGACTATACTAACAATAGGTAGTTGTACAGCTTATAGTAGAATATTTTCCACTTTTGTTTTTTTTGTTGTTGTTGTTGAAAAACAAAACAAAACTCACTTACTAGTCTACAATTTTTGTGCAGCTCTGCGACATTTTGTCTCTTTTGGAACAGATTGTCTTTAGCAATAGGGAGGCAGAGCTGGATTAGCCTGCTGGAAATGTTGTAATTTTCCAGTGCGTTACTAGAAGCAGATTGCTGGAGAGAGTGACAGAAGCTTCTTTGACCTTTCGCAGGCTCAGGTAAACAGTTTTGTTGAACAACACAAGGAAGAGAGCTTCAAAATCCAACTGAGTCCAACTTATATGATTTTTATTCACTAAGGTCATGCATTCTGTATTTTGTCTGGATTTCTTTTCTTTTTCCATAGCTTCTCACACATATTTGAAATGTGTGTATGTATATACACACTGCATATTTTAGCTTGCTACAACTTTGCTTACTGATCTCTGCCAAAGGAATAATTTTAAGAAATGCAAGATGTTCAGTAAAAAATGTATGGCTTCTCCTATATGGAACAGATCCTCACATCTCTGTGCTGATGTCCTATCTCTGACTCAGACCAAGCCAGTCAGAAAGCATGGCTTCATACCTTGCCTTTAAATATTCAGCGGTCAGTCCTTCACAGACAACCAGTTTTACATGAGTGAGTGCTCCTCCCCATCAACACAATCATTGTGTTATAAAAACAAACAGAATATAAAGACATGCTTAATACTTAGTATTAAGTAAGCTTAGTAAGCTAAGCTTAAGGTGAAGTTGTAAATTTAAAGAAAAAACCCTTGGAGTTGGGATTTTCTAAGTATATCACAACACTTAAAATGTGCAATCTACTTAAAATAAATTGAGCTAAAGCTCAATGTGGTCTCTGATACACAACACAATGTTATACCCTAGACATTGAGGCAATGCCATATAACAAGCCACCATTCCTACTGCATCATACTATATCACAATTACATTATTTTTCATGCTTTGGAGAACGTTGCACCTGCTCCATATACCTTTGTGTTTGGAGCACGTCTATTGCCTCTAAGAGAGCAGATCCCTGTAAGAGCCTCAACCTCATTTGATTTCTGTAGTGTCACTAGATGAAGACTTTAAGAGCATTAAAGATGCACGCTTTAAGGGCATGTCACTTAATTAACTGACAAAAATGTGGTAGCTTTGACATGGGTTAGTATGAGGCACACATGGGGGTGAAGAGGAAAGAAAAAATGAGTCTAGCTCCTTCCCCTTCTGTGGTACCACCTCCGAGGAAAGGAAGGAAATTCTGGGGAGGAGGACTCCAATACCTGCTCCTACCACGTGGTCCATGGTGGGGAACCTTTTGTACACAGCTGTGCTCACAGAGCGAAAGATCAGCAGAGATGTCAAATTCACATAACGCATGAGAGTCCTCCTTAACAAGCGCCCATATTCATCTCTGCCCTGGACACAGCTGGAGATGAGGAACATCAGTCGATCTGGCCATGGCAAGTTCACAAATTGGTTCCACCAGCGATTCACCACCAAAGTAACGTAGAAACCTGGGGGTTAGAGGGAAAAACACAGAAGTCCACTGCCTATAAGGATTTCTGTTTTGGTTACTTTGATTTAGTTTGCAGAGTGTTATTCATATCACTAAACTGCTACGTTTCCCAGAATAAATGCAGTAAGTCATGTCAAAAACCAGGATGCAATCAATGCTAATTATTTAATAGACACTGCAACTTAATGGCCTGTTCCAGCTGAGTACTCATATTCATGAACTTTCAAATTTCCTCTTCTGTAGAAAACCTTGAGTGGATTTAGTACTTTGAAAGATCAAGCACAATGTATCATTGTTAGTGGGCACTATATATATACATACATACGGAAACTTTACTCTTTTGTTGGTACATTAAGAACATAAATGTTGCTGTGACAAAAGCAACTCAAATTTAAGGAGGTCTATTTGAAGCTGATGATTTTATTGTGAGCCTCTAACGCCCCATATGCCCCTCAGCTCTGAAATGTTTCCATGCATGGACATTCACACAATGCCTGAACAGAGACAGCATTGGAGAATAATTTCACATGTAACCGGTACTTACCAAGCACAAAAGTTACTGGGATTTGTTCAGCATATTTGTCACAGTAAATTGATAATTTTTCAAAGAACCGTTTTTGGCTACCTGTAAGAAAAAATCTGCAGCAAAAATAAAATGTATCTGTCCTTTCATAATATTCTTGCACTAGCTACAAAGTGCAAATCTGTATAAATAATCAAGTATGTGCAATTGGGAGCAACCTTGGCTAATGTCTTCTAGTGAAATCTTAAAGGTAAAGTGCTGAACGTTTTTGGCACATAATAAAGAAGCTGGAAGAGTAGACAATTTTATTCCCTGTTCTTTGCAGTTTTCTTGTGACTGGTTTACTGGCACTACTGATTAGGATCAACACACCTGAAGAATTAGCTTGCTATCTTATACAGACCAATGATGATAGTAAGCTGTAAGTTGGTAAGCAGAGCTTGTTCTCCTTTTTCAGAGGGCTGCTTAACAAAAATTCTCAGGTCTCCTTGAATTGCAAAATGTTACCAATCTCTAATGTTGTTACAGCAGTTTTTTTACTCCTACAGAATTTTTCTTTTCCACCAGATTTTAAAACACAACTACTGTATTTTCTTTTGCAGTGAAGAATATATTCATCAGATGGTAGAAAATGAGCAAAGTATGGCAGCTTCTGACCATGGAGAAAGATATCTAATTAAATACAACAAGCTTAAATATAAACAATTTTTTTATTTGTATAGATGAATATTACAGTTATTCTTTGATTTCATATAAAAGGAACACATGACAAATACTTAGTGGTTTTTGCTTACAGTTTTGCAATAAAACCTGTAGCACATCTAGAAGGCTTTCCATGGTGTATTTACCATGACAATTGCTAATTTAATTGCCTAACATTTCAGTAAATCTACGTTAATTCAAATAAATGTGCAACACTGGTGTTTCTTCACATATTAACGCCGTAACCGTCTTTCCAAATTTACAAGTATAGATTACTGAATGTTTTGGAATTAATCACAGACAAACTGAAGCTCATTTTCTCCTTGCTTCATGTAAAAAGCAAACACTGAGGTCTAATTACAGATCAAGATAAGAGCTGAATCATTATTTTTATACTTCTGCATAGTGTATTTCATCAATTAAAAGCTTCACTGTACTAATTGATGCATTGCATCTGTCATACAGGTATTTAATTCACACCTTGCTGGAATAAGCAACTCTCCTTCTAATGTCACCCTCCCAGGCGCTGGGTGGCACACAGGCAATAATTGTGTCTTGTTTCCATGCAGTTTTGCTTGGCTCTCTGCAAACTTAAAAATAAAGTTTGCCATGCCGTCCTAGCTTTTAGCAAAACTTTCCTTTTTCTGACTATATAACCTAGCTCTCAAATTACTACCTTTCAGGGTTGTTAAAGACATTACCACTGAGCAACTGAAGACAGTTCTGCAAGTAGAATGAAAGGCCTACACTTATCATTTAAAGCAGAGAGGCATGTTTGCTGCTGCCAACTTGATGTCAGATTGATAAAAGCTATATAACATAGGCTAGCTATGGGTGTTTACTTAGCCTAACTTCAGTAGGATAGTTGCTCAATGCTGGGCTGAAAGTACAATCATCAGTTGAATATGATAGACAGTATTTTATTTATACCCCATGTGCTTCCTCTGGAACATTAAAGTAACTGTGGAAAGGAAAGGACAGTAGAAAAGGTCCTAGGAAAAGACAATAATTATGTAGTAACTTCCCCGCCCCCCCATTCATCAGCCTAGCACTATGAAGTGTGAAACTTCAGTATAACATTTAATGAGATGTGAATTGGAAAGAGTGTACCTGTATAATACACTTATCGCTGTGTAAAGAGTAGCAAAAACAATAAATTCTCTGTACAGCAATTTGTAGATGCTGCCTTTCCACTTTAGGAGTAATCTGTGAAATCCAAAGAAAGTGGCATTTGCTACTTTGCTGGAATAAGTGACTGTCATCGTCCTGGCAGGCTGTGCCTAGAAAGAGTAGAAGAGAAGCAGGAAACCAACAACATTTTACACAGCAAATCCTAACCTGAATGCACCCTTGTATACATAGATAGATAGATAGATAGATAGATAGATAGAAATATGCGTACATATATAATAGTTTATGTATACATAAATACATGCTGTGTGTGTTTATATACACAGAAAGAGAAATATACATATATACAGAAATAAAAATCTTGCAGTTACAAGCCCTGTTGAGACCTGCAGTTTAACTGATACAAGGCTGTATTTGGGCTTTACCTCAAAGATCACCCAAAAGCAATGGCTAGCACCAGATGTAGCCACCTGACTAGGTGGCAGGGACAGGGACATGTCACAGCTCTGAAGCCTCTGCTTACCCTCAGTTTGCTCCAGTCTGGTGCAAGCAAAGAAAAGGAAGTAAATTGGCTTGAATTTTTTTTCAAAACCTTGCCAACACTCCAGCAAGAGAAGTAAAGCTTAATTCCACAATCCACCTTCCTCCCCAGCCAGTATTTTTAGCTAGCTTTGGTAATTATACTTGTCCAAAACCAAATGACAATTGGAGGCTGCCTCTTTCATTAATGGTTACAACAGCAGCTGAGATCAGCTGGGGAGCCCTGTTATTTCTCAGCTTGGCAGCGAGACATACTCATCAATACTTCAGTATTGCATGGCCTTGCAAAAAAAGCCATAGGGTTCACAGAGGGTTGCTCAAGTAGGCAGTGTGCAACATAGTGTAATTAAAGCAGTACTATACAGGTGAATATTTTACGCTGGGTTTGTTACTTGCTTACCCAGTGTAGGGAGATGCTACAGCAACACTTATGCACTTACAAAAAAACCCTGACTCCAAATGCGGATGAAAGTAGTTTTGTACAGCATACAAGAAAGGGAATAACTAAGACAAGCACCAAGTCTCAAGATAGTTATTAAATAAAATATGTTTCTTTACCATATTTTCTTGATGTCACTGTAGGTCATCTACTCTTGGAAAAAAAATCTGAACCCTAGTTCAGATGAACCCTAGTTAATAGATGGCTTGACAGTATTTTATGCAACTTGTCTGTGTCTCTGATGCAGAGCATAAAGTAAGCCATTAAAATTCAGCTGTAAAAGTGCCATTTTTCCTTTAGTCACCAAGAGAATCAGCAGGGAAAAGACACCATAAGCCTTCTATTGCTGACAGACTGTCTCTTCTTGTCTGCAGAACGGCTGCTCGAGGTTTGCCAGCATGGGCTCAGACATTTTTTTCTGTGTTACGGTTTTTTTTACGATGTACGAGTTTTATTCTTTAGCATCCAAATGATAGTTTTCCTGTTTCTGAGACTTGGCACAGGCCTTCAAATTTTTTGGTGTTGTTGTTGAACTCCAGAAAGTTCAATTCAGGAGCCAAACAGGCTGGCTGACATGCAGACATGTAGTCTTGTCTGCTAAAAAGCCTGGGGTCAGGATGCAACACTTAAGAAAACAGAAGCAGAGATTTCCATTCTCCAGCAGAAATGGGGCTTTATAAACAATGGGAGAAGTCGGTGGCTGGGCTATAGGGGAAGAATGGGGTAAAAATACTGTTAATGACACACTGAGTTTCCCAGGATCATTGTAGGGGGCTTTAGTTCTTGCCCATCGATGCTGGAAGCACATGTGTTCAAGCCATATCATGAAGAAGCGTATCTCTATCTTCTCACTAACATCCATTTTGTAATGGAAACCTCCAGTGGGACTGCCTGTGTCTAGGGACTTAGATCTAGAAAAGGTATCTGATAATGTGAGGGCTTACAGCCTGCTGAGTACTCAGACCTCCGGTGTAACACTGTACAACTATTAGAAGATGAAGTTAGACAAATGCAGTGTAAAGTAAAATATAATTGCTAACTATGGGGGCAACCAAATATTGAAACAAGATAGACACCCTGGGGTTTAGGATCTTTAAGATGAGAAAATATATTTTGACAAAAGATGATGTTCAGGAAGAATTCACATAGCTGGTACATACAGGGTTGGGACTGAGTGGCTCTACTGGTCTCCCCTGCTATCTAGGCATCTCTGAAATTTTCTGCTCAGTCCCTCCTGTCTTGGGCCATGGAGGGAACAAGATTGCCTGCAGCACCCTCATGGCATCTGCAGATCTGCAGGAAGGCAGTAATTAGTGTCAAATTCATGGCTCTCAGTTCCAGCATATGGGTTTCAGGAAGGAGTTGTCCTCCCAGGCATTAGTGACTGGTCAGTGCCAGTCGCTAGCTGAGCTGGACACAACAGGTCTACCTCTTCCACAGAGCTGCAACAAATCCTGTCTTGCAAGGCCTAGCAGGTGGGTTTTGGTCACAATTGCAGAACTGTAATGATAACAGGATTCAGGATTAAGGATTCTTTCCCCCACATTAGACTGGAATAGTTTTCTACATGAAGTCCAATTTGCCTGCAAGTTGATTCAAGCAACTATATTTCACTTAATCAGATTCCAGCCATCTCTCTTAGCACTTTAGTTCATGCTCTTAGCTTTGAATAGAAACTTTTCACATTAGCTTGGGAGATAATGGGCACTCGCAGCTTTTTCTTTCTGCCGCTGAAATGGGGCAAAGAAAAGTGGGACTGTTCCAGCAATTTCAGGCTTTGGTGCCTTGGCTTCCTTGCCCTGCCATGCCTGCGATGCACTGTGCTTTAGCTTCCTGCTAAGCAAATGTTTTATTGAGCATTTATCATTGGGTTCATACAGGGACCTCAGGGTAATATAATGTAATGTCCTAAAATATACATTAGGTCAGATTAGGTGATCTAAGAACCATTTAAACTATATGAAGCAATGAAAGACAGCTGTGTCTGTCTGATTAGAGTTCACAACTTAGCAAGCACAGATTTAAACCTGCACTTGTGTTTTTTTTTTCCCCTGGGAACAACTATAACCCCCTGGGTACAGCCCCTCCTGCAATGGGAAGTTTTGGCATAAAGCTTTGCACTGGATCTGATTCTTGCACGGTGGTCCCAAGCCCTTGGTTCACAGGCAGCATGTTGACTGAGAGTCCTTCCAACGTTATTCATGGTCACAGGAAATTAAAAAGCTAAAACTGAGACGGACAGGAAGAGCAAAGCATAATGATGTCCACCAGCACATTCCTGCCTAAGCGCTGTTTTGGCTGGGCCGCAGAAGGACAGAGGGCATTAGATTAGATACCATAGGCACTGGTGTCATGAAAGCCTTTCCAATTAATCATGCTGCCCTTAAATTAATTAGCAGATACAGGGCTAGGCTCTCTGCTGGTATGGGTTTGCGAGTTTTGAGGACATAACACAAGTTATGCCCATTTTATGCCTGCAGACACTTTGGCTTATATCTATGACACTACTTTTCCTTTCGCTTGGTATTTGTTCTCATTCCAAAACTTTCTCTAGCACAGGCTGAAATGTGAGTTATATATTACTAAACTTTTGCAAAGATCATGCGAAATCTTTAGGCATAAACACCTAAAAATAAAATATTTCTCCCCCTCCCCATGCCCCAGTAATAATAAGCCCAAGTGTAAATGGGACTTTTGCCTGGCTGAGAATTCCAGGATGCATTAGGATTCAGAGAGAAACCACAGTAAAAAATCACAACCATCACCGTTTCCTAACTGACCATGAAAGGCACATTACAGAATGTATAAATAAATAGTGCCCCTGCGCAGACCTACCCCTTGCCATTGTATCACCTTATTCCTTGTTTTATGGCATAGTAAAGTGAGCAGGAGAGATTCAAGTTAAGCCAACTATAAAAACATATTAAGATCACGCTGTATCCACTGACCTGCTATTTTGATTCAGCAATCCAAGCCCAAAGGCAAATCCTGGACCCTTCCTCTTCTTCAGATGTCCCAAATAAAGTCCCCTTTGGGTCTGCAATAGTCACCTTGCTGTTCCCTTAACCTGAAGCAAGGGGCTGCTGCTGCCGAGCTGCAGGAGGAGTGGACTGACAAGAACAGGGGTTAAAATGTCTTTCCAGTTCTGGAAGTCTGTTTTTGCCAAGTACTCTGTCCTGTCAGTTACAGAGGGAACAAACGCAAGCAGCAGCAGCAGCAGCAGCTGCTGATCTTGCTCTTTTCTAGTCTATAATTATAACACCACTTGCCATCGGAAGGACCCCTTTCATTTGAATGAAGAAACTTGTGACAGTTTGGCTGGCACCTCCAGCTTTCTACATTTTATTTCACATCCCCAAAATGGGATGGACCAGAAGGGAGCATTTTTTTTCTGAGACTTCTCTTTAAAAGAGTGATCTCTTTGAGCCAGCCCTGTGAAGACACATCAGTGAATAGCACTGACTACATCTAAATGGGAAGACCGAGACAACCCCACCAAACTTGGGAATGTGCTCCAACTGCACCTCGATCCCACCCTGGAGCACACCTCTGCTGCACTGCTGATTTGAACCGGGAAATCAGGACTCTGGGGTGTACTGTAGAAATCACCTATCCCTCAAAACAGGCAGAGTTGGTGTTACCAAAAGACTCAATGAACCTAGTCATGACGGTAGATTTCAGCATGTGAGAGCCTTTCTGTGACTGGAGGATCTGAACAGGACTTCTTCCCTCTTCCCTTTGTAAGATGAGATGAAATCTGTCTTTTTTTCTAACCCATGGCATTAAGAAGGAGCTGTAAAAGGTGATAGACTGTGAAAGCCCAGGAGATGTCATATAATGTTGTCATAAATCTCTATGGAGAATGAAATAATGCGACTGAGAAGTAAATAAAAAAATTGCAAGGGGAGAGACTAAGCAAGATTTATAGATTTAATACATTTTATGATGAAAGGCTTTTCCCCTTTGCCTTAGTCCCATTAAGCTATTTGAGACCATTTATTTAATTAAAACTCTCTTGGAAAGAAAATGAGTTGCTGCCATTGTCTGCTTTTCTTCTCGTTGGCTATGGCAGAAGGAAGACACTTTGATGTCAAAGCAGGCGAGACATTAGACTGTGGCATGTGTGTGTCAGGCAGTGGCCTGTGGCAAAAGATGACAAATCATTTTAGCATTCAGTGACTTGGCATGAAGAAACGTACTGCCTGATCCTATTACAGTGACTGCCCTCTGCAAGGAAAACTCCTAACAGCAGGGATATTTTAAGGTCACTGGTAAAATAATTACTTAGACCTAAAACATTTTTCTTTGCTGAGTATAATCGTTCGCTGGTCTCGCTGTGCAGTAAATAATAGCACCTCTGTGTGTCAGTGGTTATCAGGCAGTTTTCCTGGGGGCTCTTCAGTCTACCCGCAGACTGGAGTGGCTGAGACTGTTCCACTGGCTCTGAGCTGTTTTGCAGAGGACACGAGATTTAGAGCTCCTGTGTGTTCAGAGGCAGAAATAAATATGGGTTTGCAGCTGTGAAGATCCACTGTGATGAGTTCTGTAGGAAATACTCCTCTTTTATCACTAAGGTGTCCCTAAGTCTTTGCTGGATATTTCTCAAAGACAGGTGACATTTTTATCTCTCCTTCTCCATTTCCCCCCTCCACAAGAGAGGCATACTTGATTGGCAACAGAAGCTGCTGTGTGGCTTTACTGCACCCTCTGACTTGCCTGGACACCTCTTTTCCCAGTTAATAGGGAATATCTGGAGGTTCTAGTCACTGTAGGTTGCCTGGGTCCACCTGAACATGGGAGGGAGTGACAGCTTGTAACTGCTACTGCAAAATTCCCAGTTAATGAACTTGCTAACTTTCCTAGCTGATGCTAATATCTGTGTTAGCATGAGTGAATGGAGACCTTTACTGTAAATTTTAAGGCAGTCTTACACTTTGATTCAGCCCTCCAGTTTAGCTTTACATTGGTATTTTGAATCCACAATATTACCAACACATTGGTGGTGGGGCTCCAAAAGCTCATTTATTATAGAAGGGCTGTGAAAGCCATCACAGTAATTTCTTTGGTTCGGTAAGGACTAGCTATAGAGCTCTGCAAAAATTCTTTTTTTTCAAGAAGCTTCCTTCTGCTTTAGAGGCAGAGGATAAAGATGGGAACTCGGGAGAAAGAAAACAGCAGTGAATGTTTTTCCCAATCTCTGACAAAAGTGTCAGCTAAGGCTAAGAACTGAGAAAGTATCGTTTTATGACAGTCACCCTCTTCTACTTCTGGGTGATGTTGACACGATTATGACAGTACTACTGTATAAGAAATGCCTGCTGGAGCTTTGAGGGAGCTTCTGGCAGAGAAGCCAGGCACAGGACATCACTACAGTGAGCATACAGCTGAGCAGAGCTGTAGGGAGGCATCAGGGCAAAGGGAGGCCTGTAGCATCCATTTCTCTGCCCCTCCAACACTGGGCTGCAGGCTCCCAGGGGTGTCACAGCACCAGGGAGGGAAAGACACTGGGCACAACTGTCCCATGTCCTCCCATTATTGTCCATCACACACCAGTGGCCAGAGACAACATGGCTATGGTGGCAGTGGAAGCAGGGTGCCCAAAGGCTGCTTTGGACAGAAGAAATGGAGCTGGCAGACAGAGGGATGAAGAGGGGGCTTTCATGGACACTGCTGATCTCCAGGCCTCCTCCCAGGTAGCAGCAGTGACCAGTTGAGGTTGGATGAGGTTGCTCCCTTATGTCAAAACACCCACCTGAGCAGGGCTCTTTCATGCAGCCTCCCTCCAATTTGTGTAGCAATAAATCCCTGTTGCTGTATGATGGTCATTGCTGATGCGCTTTGAACAAGGTTGGGATAGACAGATAGATAAATCATGCTGGGCCAGTAGGCATTAGCTGGGCAAGGCACCCTTGGGCAATTTGACAGGAAAGGGACACAGGTTTTCTGGAACATTAGCTGCCTGGCCTTATCAAGGAACAAGCCTGGATTAATTCCCAGAGATTCAAGAGAAAGAATTTTAAAAAATCATTCTGATGATTTCTTCCCATCTGATAAAGACTACTCCACTAAACACCGAGCTTGACAGCAGACTCTGAAGTACAGAGACCTGCAGTCTGTGACCTGTTACAAACTGGAACTCCTGTACGTGTACTTTCCTATAACCCTCTATTTCTGCTGAATTTGTTGAATGAGCAAATATAGTCTACGAAGAGCCATTTGGGCAATCTGAGTGATGCCCTAGCACTTTGATATACTATTTTGTGAAGAAGTGCATTCAAAAAGTTGCCAACTGATAAAATGGCTAATAAGCAGCTGATGTGTGCAACACAATAGAGGAAATAAATATTTTTGAAGGGAAAAAATAAAAGAAAAAATTCTGTAAGGATTTGTTCCGTATTTCCCCCCCCCCCGCTATGTGGCTGTTTCTACTGCAAGATGTATGGATATTATGACCTTTTATTAATTTTTCATGTAACTGAGTCCGCTGCAGCAAATGAAGTTTTATAATAAATTCTTAAAAATCTCATAGTAATAAGCAAAGACCTGCAAACTGTTGCTAGAATTTTGATGCTCTTTATATTATAAACCACTGGGTTTTTTCACCTTCATATTTAAGAAATGATTTTGCAGATCTTGGAGACAATTTAAAATCTATATATTAATCCAAACGAAGATCTCTTCAAGCCATGGTAAGTAATACTTTTTGTTAAGATATTCACACCTTTTCTACCAAGTGCAATTATCTCTAACAGGTGTCATATTGCAGATAGCATGCAGAAATTCTGTTTGTATACACTATGTTCCTAATAGGTTACAAAAAAAGGGATGCATTTGTGAAGTAAATTAGTAGTTCACATTTGCAATGAAGAGTTTAATTTTATCACTTCTTGTCCTTTTTCTGACCTTTCCTGACATACATCCTTAGTAAATGTTGTTGCATCATCATGAAATAGGAGGTGACTGGTTTCCTTTGTTTTACTTTACACTTTGTTAGTGTATAAGGTAGACAAGAATTTTAAAGGTCTCATCTACAAAAATAGTTTTTGGAAGTCCCTCTGTACATGCAGCCTTACTAATGATTATTGCTAGTGGTGTATGTTGCACTCATGTTCTCTTGATGTACTTTGGACACATATAAATCACACAGCAACAAAAATATTTTACTGCTTAGTAACTAGACAGGTTTCTCATAATACCATCCATGGATGCTTAACAAGACAGCGCAGTGCAAAATACGGTAATAATCAATCAGATACAAGTTATTTCATTTATTTGTCCTTCCTGCTCCTCTTTCCTCTTTATTTTTGTGCCCATTTATCCAGGAAGATTTCTGGAAGAGACACTAATTTGTGCTGTGTGTCAGTGAAGCTTCAAGCAAACATGTATCTGTATCTGTAATAACAATGCATAACACCAATATCCAAAGAAATGCCATAATAACTAGGCTAAAATGTGGTCTGAACAACATGAAAGAATTTTCTTATTTAAAAGAAGTGAATAATTAAAGTGTTGGGAAGAGGGTAGTATTAAAGAAGCTGCTGTCAGACCTTCTCAGATGAGAATATATTGAGTTTTGCTTTATTGTTCTACCTACTGTCACTTGCTGCTGGAATTCTTGTCTTAAACAAATGAGTAAATTAACATAAAATGTCCTCTTCCCATAGAATGAATGTGTAGAGAGCTGCTGTGATATCTTACAGTCTCTTTCATGAAAGAAATTGCAATAATTAAAAGTTAATCTAGTGGGAGAGATACCACTGTATTTAGCATCACTCAGTGTGGGTTGTGGAAATATAGTTTAAAGGAGAGTCTTTTATCTCTGCAAGTCACATGGTAGAATACTTCAGAGGATTACAAATGAATTTGTCTGCAGGATAAACCCTGCTGCCCCAACAGATTAATCTTCTGAGTACTGTAAAACCATATTCAGAAACACTTTGCTTTGCAACTTTCTTGTAACGAAATAAACATCATTTGCTATGTGGTACTGCTGAGTTTGATATTAGAAATATTATTATTACTGTGACTGTTATCAGCCACAACAATCCTTTTATTGCTGGAAGGCACAGACACACAAAAGCAAACATGTCATGGTGTGGGAATTGTCAGACAGACGATGGGATCAAAAAAGCAACCAGGAATAAGGTGGCCAGAAACTCAGCTCAAAAGCCAAAGAATGCCTGGATTGACCAGGAGATCTTCCCCTTGACTGAAGACCTACCTCTCCAGAGTGCTACTTAACCTTCATCTGAAGCAGTCTGGGTGGGTTAGTTAATATATGCTACTGTAGCTTCTGCTTCAGTGAAAGCTAAACGGTCAAAAGGGCAATTGCAAAAGGAGAAGCGCTTGATTTTGCTCTATGAATTTGCTCTTCTGAAGTCAGTGTCACTCTGTTTTGCAAGATGTCCAGGGTTTCAAAATTTCTTGCACCATGTTAAGCATTTAATATTAGTTAATTTCCTTGCTTGCCGAAAAATGCAACTGACAGCACAGCCATTTGCATAATCATCCTTTTGTACATGCAGGATGCTGCAAAACTGTAATGTCTTCTTTTTCAATGAAGAAGTCACATTCACAGAATTTTGTATTGTTGTGGACATTGAAGAATATTGATGGTTTATGAGTAGCCTGTGCTTTATAATGTATTTTAATGTCTCCTGCATTTCTTTGGGAATTAGATTTCAGAAAGAGGGATTTTTTTCTCACATTGGGATATGACTTTAAGAGAGTAACACTGTGCAGTAATGACTGATGCAAAGCTGTGGCACAATTTACCATTTCCAATGCTGTTTGAGCTGTGATTAAACCATGCCGCAACTGATGGGAGAAACTATACCGTTCATTATCTGTATTCAAATTAAAGGCAGCTTCAAACCAAAATGTAGAGCTATGTTACCACTGAATGCAACTGGGACCATAAGGATGGAGGATTTTCCTGAGTTGTGTCTTGGGCAGAGAGATTTCTGGGACTATCTGCTTGTATGAGAGAGAAAGGGAAAGATGAGACAGAAGAGATTCAAAGAATGAGGTGGAGACTAGGAACAGACAGAAAAACATTTGCAGGGAAAAGTGTTTAGAAAAGGCAAGTTCTTTTGAGTTTGATATTGTCTGGAAAGGACTGGAAATGGCTGTTGCTGTATTTGTAAGAATAGGACTATTTGTATTTGTGCCTCAAAAAGGCTGATGACCATCAATTTCTTTTTGTAAAGGGAACAACACACGAGTCCTTGTTCTTATTTAGTGAGTTTCAGTTCAAAAAACCCTAATGATACTTACTGGTATTAAAAATAGTACTTAATACACACGTGAAAAAGGATAAAACTGAGGACTTTGCTCCGTGACCCAGGTGGTCTTGCCAGTCATGTATTAAAGCTAGCTCTGGCTTTCCTGCCTTGCATACTTCAATGCTAAACATTTCCCTCAGATCTTCATTTGTTCACTTTGTAGATATTGATTAAGAGGGGGAAAAAACAGTATAAAATGAAAAAGTAACATCCAGGAAAAGGAACAGTGAGCTTAGTGAACCAACAGAGATAAACAAGTAGCCTTTCCTTTTTCTACAGACAACAAGCCCAGTCATTTCCCCTGCAACAAACTCTCTCATTCTGTGCTTTCTGCAACTTTTCACTTAGAAAAAATGCCTAAACTGCCTGTGTAGCTTTTGCAAAATATGCACTATGCTGACTTTGTTTACTTTGGTTCAGAATCAAAAGTCTCATTGCTCCCTCAGACACGAGGTTTAGTCTGTGAGCCAAGAGTGGATGAAACAAACCCTACACTCACTGTGTCGCTGCTGAGCCAGTACATGGCCCAGAACACAGATGAGCATCACGTGATGCTAGTCGGGGAATTTGTCCTTCACACTCTTCTGGATGAATCCATGCTTTGACTGTTTTAGTGAGGTGGTGGAAAGCTTTTCCTGCCATGGTGAGTGGGGGCACTTTTCCAATCAAGGTTACACAGATGTAAATGCTAGTGACAACAAGAATTCTGAGGGGCCTGCCACTTTTAAGGTCTCTTTGGGAAGTGTAACAGAGTAATCCTTCTCTTTTCTGGAACTGGAACTTTTCTGGTTTTGATACTGCTTCAGGTGGAGAAGACAGAAGAAGACAAGGAGAAGAAAAGGCCACTCTAAATGGTAAGGCATTCCTATGCCAAGTGTAGTGATGTCCATACCAACTACGTAATGCTGGACAGAAGATTAATAAAACATTATTTCTATCATATCGGGAGATGGTTGGTACCTGCAAAACCTTTTCTATAAGATCAGCTTCACCTTGCAGAGCAGAGCATAGCAGTAAATTCCAGCCTTGATTGAAGTCTGGTTTTGAATCCCTGTGTCATTCTTCAAAATAAAGCAAAATCAGCCCCTTAAAGCCACATCTTCCATTTTTACAGCAACTTTGGTCTACAAGAATGAAGACCTTTGAAAAACCCATGTTATGGGGAAGGAAGAGGAAGTCTCATGAATTTCATCTTAAAGATGGATAAATTAAGGCATAGGGAGGGTATTCAGGTCCAAAGCAGAATTGTACATAAAACACAGGATTCCTAAATCTTTACCCTGTGCTTTTCACTCTCATTACTTGGAGTATTTGGTGGACTATTTTTGGAGCCTCATCAGGTAAAAGGTTTATTGAGTTTTCACTATAGGTTTGTCAGGGCTACAAAAGTTTGTTTGGTTCTCAAGGGGTTAATTTTCAGGTGAAAATGTACTTTGTATTTTTATTTTCTGATTTCTGAGTTCAGCTGTTGCATCTCTGCCATCTTCCAAGTAGGAATGAACATGTTGTACTATTTTTAATCACACTCTGGATCTGTCTCTGGCTTGCTTCTAAACAGAAACAAAAGCACATGTCAGTCCATACATAAGTTGGTAAGGCCATTTCAGCTTTTTTTGTTTCTTCCACTTAGTATTAAGTTACATTTATAAGTACCTTCAAAAAGACTAGAAGCATTATTTATTTTATATGCAACAGTAGAATCTGCCTAGTTGGGCTGATTGCAGAATCAGCCTTACAGTCAAAGTGGGCAATTATAAACTAACATGATTGAAGAGGAAATTTCCTTTTAATCCTTATTATTTAAAACTTATTGTTTAACAGTTAATAGATAATTTACATTTTTTATTCATTTGTATGTTCCCTGATTAGGCTGTGTTCCATGTAGTCATATAAAGGTTGATTTTTTTTTTTAACATGGTAAAGAATTTGCCATTCTTATTATATTGTGTCAATATATTCTGCAGGTTGTGTATAGATATATACTGTGTTAAAAGGAATTTATTCCCCAAATTTATGTTTTTTGCTATTTGAGCTGTGACTTTTAATTAAGGATTACAGGGCTTTAACAAGCATTTGCTTTTTAGACATTGCTTTAAGCTCTTATTTCTTAGCCTGATTTAGTGCACTCCACAAGTCTAACAGAGGAGAGGACTATTAAATGCTTTGAGATTTTGATGCCGCAACAGATTTGTTTGTGACTTGAGCACATCACTGCAGCCATTCCAAGATAAGTCGTAAAGAATCAGTATATGTAATACAGATAGTTTGGTAAGGCTTCAGAAATTCCCTCCTATGACATCTCATAGGACAAGGAGGGACACACTGTCTAGCACAAACTACTGCAAAGACTTTACAAGACCAATATGAAAACCATGCTCAGACCATGGTTATGGATGGCTAATTGTTAAAGTAAAACATCTCATCTCAGAAGATCATTCTGGTTCTGATAACTTGTAATACTTTAATTAATGACTTGTGATGGAGTAGGGAGTGCACTTACCAAATTTGCAAGATATGAAGGACAATAAACATTTTTTTCAGAACAGGATTAGAATTGAGTAAGAATCAATGGACATAGGAGAAAGTTCACAAGTGAAGTTGCTCACAAGTTGAAGAAAAACTGGTTAAGCAGCATTCTGCTGCCATAAGAAAAAAAGCAAGGGAACTTTGCTGGGATACATAAGCAGGTATTCGATAAATATTAAAGCCAGTGCTGTTCAGGCCTCAGCTAGAGCACTGTATCCAGACTTGAATGCCATTCTTCTACAAAGATCAGGACTCAGAGGAAGAAGCCCAGAGAGAATAATAAAACCAACTAGAGGTCTAAAAACCATCACCTATGAGGAAAGATTGAAATAACTCTTTGAGAAAACAGAGGGGATAGATGACACCATCAAACATCCTGAAGATTGTTGCTTCCTGCATCCACTGAGGAAAGCTCATTGCCTCTTGTCCTACACTGCAGCAAAGGAGATTAGGTTAGACTTTGGAGAATGTTTCTAATTCCAAGGTTAGTTTGGCACTGGAATATGCACTGCCTAGGGAAGCCGTGCTGTCTTCCACCACTGGAGATTTTAAGAAAGAGCTTCAGGAGCACATAACATCAATCCTGCCTATTTACTATTATTTTGGGGTTTTTTAGTGGGTAGATTTCAAGAAAAACACAGACCTCACTGGGTTTAATGTTGCATCAGTTGAATCTGGGAAAGCAGCAAAAAGAGAAGAGCTGTAGTTTTAGGACTCCCATAAGCTGGATGCTTATATATGCCAATATACCAATTAGATTTGCTTTCCAAATGCCTAGCTAAACATTGAAGAAATATACCTGACTAGGGAATTCTTGTCTATACTGTGGTTCCCCAGACTTCTAGCACTCGTTCAGCCAAGCCAGTAGAAGGGAAAAAAAAATCTCTAAAATAGATAAGACTTACAGTCTCTGCACCTTTTTTTTTGTACATAGTGGATCATTCTTTGTTTCTTTTCACTGTGCTATGGGGCTGCAGTGGATGTGTGGCTTCTATTAATAAATTCATCTTTTGGCTTGCTTGAGTTTATTGTTTTATAGTATCCTCATTGAAAAGGAAAATTATAAAAAATAATTATGGTTTATTCAATATATAAAAAAAGAAACAAGTAGGAAGTACCACAGTCAAGCAGGAAATAAGATTTCAAAGTTTATCTGCTTTATTTATCTGTTAAATTGTTGAGACATCTTCCCCCACCGCACATTTGAACATCTTCTATAAAGAGAACAACTATCCCATTCTTTTATTCCTCCCAACCTGTAGGAGGAAAAAATTGTTTAGCTGGCATTCGTGTTTGTGTATATAGATGAGAAACTTTAATTAATTTCAGATCAAATTAAAATGATACACTTGGTTTCTTTAAAGTCCTGCAGCCACTCTTGCCTTCAACAGAGAAGCCTGCCATGGTCTTGGGCTACCTTCTGCAGAACACCTTCGTCTCTTGTGTTTTTTCCTGCCTGAAACAGAAAGTAACTACCAGTGAAGTAACTACTAGTGAAGGAAATTAGTAGTGAAGGAAACAGCCACATTTGAAAGTACAGTCTCTCAGATGGATGGTTCAAATATAACAGAAGACCTGGACAGAGAGAGTTCAGGTGGACTCTGTGCAGTGTGGGAACTGTTTGTAATGATGTTTACCACATTTTGCACCAGTATGACTGAAGAGAAGCTATGCAAGTGAGACTGTCAGTTGTTAGCACATAAATTGTTGTGGCCATATCTGTGTCTATATACCTACCCAGCTTTCTGTCTAGCTGGAGAATGGGAATTTTCGATTTGGGGCATGTAACAACACCAAGGAGTTAAAGAGGAACAGATGAACTGATTGAACAGACCAAGTGAATAGATTTGATGGGAGCAGCAAATACTGGTGTTCATTAGAAACAATGCAATTTCAGCAAAGTCCATCCTCCACATTTTGTACATTGTGCAGTTTTGTTGAATGGTTCTGTCAGATTACATCTATTTAATCAGAGATGGCACCCATGGCATATATTATTCCACCAAAGCTGCAACCGTACATCACTTTCCAGTGGCAACAGTGACTTTGCTTATTTAGAACAATAGAGAAGCATGGTTTTGTTTCTAAAAGGACTTCCAGTTTTCCCGATTGCCCTGAGCAGCCTCATCAGGGGCCTCTACTCAGCTCCTTCTTCCCATGCTGGGCAGGGACTCCAGGGATCCACTTAAGCTCAGGCCCAGGCTTCCAGGATTTGCCTCTGCTTTGTCTGGGGTGAGCTTGTCTTGGTGGATCCTTCCTTGGACGAGCCTCAGACCTACATTATAGGTGTAGGTCTAGCTCTGTCTCTTGCTCTTGCTGACGAGACTTCCTAGGTGCATCCTGAGCTTGATTTGATATCTAACATCTTGTGTGATGGTCACTAGGTGTATGACAAAGCCTGTTGCTATCACCATCCTAGCTCTGTTCTTGACTGTGCCCTCACTGGTGGGGTTACTCTTGGCTCCCAGTTCACGATGCCTGGAGGAGTAGCTCTGCTCTGACACTGATGTGCTGCTCACGAAGGAACCAAGGGCTGGATAAAAGTACTCTTTTAATTTAGATTTTATTTTTTAAACCTGCTTACTTCTCTTATTTATGTGTCTGGATTTAATCCAAATTGTTTCAACTTTTAATTTTAACCATGTAAGTTATATTTTCTGTGGTTCTCTGCTGCCTGACTCTTTAAAGCGCTACATACAGCAACATAGAGGAGTACTTTGACAAAATAAATCTGTTGGCAATTAATTTTAGCACAGTCAAATGTCTCTGGAACTGTATTGCTTTTATTTCTTGAAATGCAAGATGTCTAATCTGGTTAAGACAGCAGGTTGGCATGCCAAGCACAGTCGCTGTACAGGATTAAGAACTACAGGATTATAGACCCTAATTATAGACTCATGTCAGTTTACTATGTCTTAATGCATTGTTTTCAGCTTCTGATTCCACTTGTCATGTCTCTTTTGTAATCATGTCTTTAATGAACTTTCTGATGCATCTTCTAATCTGGCAAACCTGTATTCTGGCAGCACTGCCTGAGTTCTATTGCATGTCAATGTTAGCAGATTAGATCATTTTAAAGGTTGGAGCTCTTCAAACTGAACATCTCTGCTCTATGAGGCTTTTCTCAACAAACTTCAACAGATACTGATATTTCAGAATTACACTTCTGGCACTGCTTGGTTTCTTGCTTTTCAGATTGCTTCCAGAAAAGCAGTAGACAGTGATTTTCTGTGGCCATTTTTGCAGCCTAAGTCCCCTTGTAGTCAGCGTAGATTTGCATACTGAAAAGGGATTTAGAAGATATTACTATTTATAGGTAATATATTTATGATGAATGGCATTGCTACATTGCCTTTTGACATCTTCTTTGTCATATTACTTTGCCTGGGTGAAATTCTTGCTTGCTGATGCTATATGGTGAATGTGTCACGAAGAACATTATTTGTCTGTGGCTATGCCCTGCAGGACTAGCCAGACAAGATTCTTTCACATCCAGTGGAAAGCTGTCAAGATAATTAACGTTTCAATTATTGACTGGAATGTGGCCTAGATTCCTTAACTGATGAAGGGGACAAGATCTTGTTTACATTAGTTTTTTGCTAAAGTTCCTCACCATTGCAGCACACGCTTCAGTCCAGCTGCACTGTCAACACGGAAAGTACATCGTCCAGCCAATATTGCTGTCATTTGAAGCATGTTTTTTGGCACTGTAATAGGACTGGTGGTAAAATAGAGTCTTGTTTATAGCAGCTTTCCAACATTTTGCCTACTGCTTTTAAAGACATAGAAAATACAAAGCAATACAGACCAGCACTTCAGAAGGAAAAAAGTGAAGTCTGCATGTTACTTCTGAAAAGCTAGAGAATTGTCCCAGCTACTGTGGTTGAATAGGGTGGCAGTGATGACAGCTTAAGGACAGAGGCAAGCCAAGATGAGAGGCAGTTGTAATATTTCTTTATTGGACTAATTAGCAGAGC
>VZZY01004008.1:66812-184227 GCA_013400335.1 Eurystomus gularis | reverse complement strand
CCCCCCCGCCCGGCTCCTTTTGTTTACTATTGCTTTGAAGAGCTCTTTCCCAAAAGAGAGCTTTTCTTTTTAGGACTGCCTAGCTTTTTGCCTGTACCTTTGGTTTCCTTAATGCCTAATGTGTATGTTCAGCGGATGTCTTGGTAACAACGTAACGGTGTTGGTGAGTCTTGAAATTGAGATATTTAATATGGGCTGCTTTGCCTTGTATGGGTGACATACCTAGCTTCTGCCTGCTCGCTGCTAAGTGAGAAGTAATGCTAGGGAAGAAAAAAGTTGTGAATGGAAAGTGTTTAACACAGATGGTATGCTTACGAGTGCCCATTTGACAGGCTATGGGAAAAGTTTAGCTGAGGGGCTTTATTTTCAGCTCTTTCAGGAATAACTTGGGTAACTTTACTTACTGTAACAGAAAGAGATTGTTCTTTGATAACTGAGAAGTTATGCATTAATTTATTTACTCATAAGTCCTTCTTGTCTGTGTAGGCTGAGATTGATATTTAATGTAGCGCAGTGATAATCTTGTAAATAAAATTCCATAATTATTATTTTTTTAATGTTAAAAACACTGCAGCATATAAGCAGGTTGGGTGGAAAAGCTGCAGGAAAGGAGTTAAGTGGAACATTTCTTACAGGAGAAGGACCATGTAGGTAGGATAGATTTGAAATTTTTTTTTCCTTTTTTTTTACAAACATACTATGCTTATCCTAGATTGATGTGGTGGTCCAGAGGGGGAGCTAGAAACACATTTGGACATTTGGAAGACAATAAGCAGGCTTGTAATAATTTCTCTTGTGTGAGCCAGCCTGACTTTCTGAACTTCATAACATAGCTAAAGTTGTGTAAATTATAATAAAGAGTGGTGCATCTTTGAGCCTGTCGCTTACTTTATGTACAGTATTTGCTCCAAACAGATAGCCCTAAGATTTATACAGAAAATAGTAAAATACATTAAAAACTGACAAATTTTCCCTGAGCCTTTTTGTCTCAGAAATGGCTAAATAGTTATTTAAAAACAAAAAAAAAACAAAACATTTTTTTTGGGAAAAAATAAAACTTTGATTAAAAATTTCAACCCAATGAGATATGCAGCTGAGAACAACCAGTGGTAATGCTGATGCAAAATACTATGGTACTTCTACTGAATGTCAAGTCAGATTGAGTTTTCTATGGAACTGGAAATGTCTTTCAAACTTGAAGCAGAAACTAGGCAACAGAGCAGAAGATGTGGCAGAAGAGTTGTTCCCTCTTGTTCTCAGCTCATCTTTGCTTCTGTTATGTGGTTTGTGGTGCTCTTTTCTAGGTATTGTAGGCATAGAAAAGGCAAAGCATCCACGTAGCCTTTCTATATCCGTGTTCAGAAGTCTGCAGCTTCTGTTAATTGGAAGACTGGAATCCAAAGAATCAGGAATGTCAAGAGATGCCTTGGTGGTTTTGCCAATATAGTAGTAGGGGGTATGGCTTCCTTGGTGATTGAAAAAAAGGAGAGCAGTGGGAACAGTGAAAGCAAATGTGTTTGTATAGATGTGAGCCTGACTTTGAGACTGGCAAGGTGGATGTTTTTCAACTGCGTTGATGAACTTTAAAAGACTGTTTCTGCAATTTTATTTTTTCAAGATGGCAGCATTTTAGCTTGTTAAATGTAAACCAGTGATATATAATAATTGCACTGTAGAGCTGAAAACATTTTTGAAATTTAACCTTGAAGAAATGTCCTGTAGCTCTGGCAGTCCCTCCATTTTAATTTGTTGACTCAATAGGCTTTATCGTAATGTGGAACATGTAGTTGGAATAATAGTTAAGAAGAACTTATAGTGAAAGCAAACAAGAGTATTTTCCAACTTACTTAAACTCAAAAATAAGCAGTTGATTTCTGTGTTATGGTAGAAAAGCTCCAAAGCACAAAACTGAGTGTGTTTTCCTGTGTAAATCATGTTTGTGGAACTGCTGCTGATAGTTCAACATAAACCAAATTGGTGCATAAAATAGAAAAACTCAGACCCCTCCAGGTGTCCCTTTTTATTCCTGTAAGGTCCTTTTTGTTCCAGAATTCTGGGCAGTTTCTTAGAGGTGGTTGATTTTTTTTTTTTTTTGGGGGGGGGGGGGAACAGTTAACGAGAGACAGAGAAAAATTAATAACACATTCTTGCTGTCTGAGCAAATGAATTTCTTCCACGTGTACATAATGTGGTAAAGCAACTTGTTTAACATGGATGTATACACACTCAGTACAGTATTTGAGATGCAAAACAGTTTGGAACAGTGTTCTCTGAGTTTCTGGTGACCAGAAAGTACCGATGTAACCAAACCATTATTGCATATGCTAAATTTGGGGATTCTGTTCTTGGTATTTTTCATGTGTTTTATGAAGTAGCTAATGAACTGGACATACATGTAAGTAGATGGTATCATCCCTTCATGGCTATGACCATCATCTTTCTAGACCGTCATCCTCTAGGCCATCATCCTTTTCAGTTCTAAGAGCCAAACCTGAAGGTTCTCTCTATTCATATAACATGGAAAATGTTTTTTGCAGTGAATAATCATTGCTAAGTAATTCCTTCACAAATTTCTCCATACTACTTCAAATTTATAGTTTTGAATCATGCAAAGATTTTTGTGATCTCTGATAAATTGCTGGAAAACAACTTTCTATTTGGGCTTGTAAAAATCATAAGTTGTACTTGTTTTCTGTTGATCTTATGGAAAACATATGGAATTTAAAAAAATACAAAAAAATAAAAGATACCATCAGATAAACCTGTAATATATTTTTGGTATGATGCTTATTCATGGTTGTCATCATTACTTAATCATGTGATGTATTAATGTAGTGGGTCTGGCTGAGCTGGTTTTCCACATAGCAGAGTGTTTTGTGCTGGGAGCTAGAAGGGTACTGATAACATACCTGTGTTGTGACTACTGCTGAGCAAGGATCCCAGCATTCACCCCTCCAGTGGGATGGGGTGGGCAAGATCTTGGGAGGGGACACAACCAGGACAGCTGACCCAAACTGACCAAAGGGATATTCCATACCATATGACGTCAGCTCAGCTATAAAGCTAGGGAGAAGGAGGAGGAGGGGGGGGCCGTGCCGTTGTCCTCCAGAGCAACCGCTACGCGTCTTGGAGCCCTGCTTCCCAGGTAGTGGCGAAACATCGCCTGCTGATGGGAAGCAGAGAATAAAACTTTGTTTTCCTTTGCTTCCGCGCGCGGATTTGCTTGGCTTTGCTTCTATTATTATTATTATTAAACTGCTTTTTGTTTTCTCATCTTATATTCCTCCCCTTTCTTTTTGCTCTGCTGAGGAGGGAGAGGGGAAGGAAAGAGGGGGTGATAGAGTGGCTTTGGTGGGCACCTGGCGCTCAGCCAAGGTTAACCCACCACAATTAGATACACATCATTATACTTCATGAGAAGTCTTATTGGCTAGTTCTGTCATTTCAGTGAACAGTTACATGATCAGATGTGTAATTTAACTAAAACTGGTGTGGACTGTAATTATTTAAAGGTTCACATATTTCTGTCTCTGGATTATTTGCTTCATTGAGATTAGAAGTGGAAAATTTAGATTTTTGGGTTTTTTTTCTTTCTTTCTTGTTCCCAGGTCTCTCCCTTTTTCATGAATGTATTTGTGATTTGACACAAAACAGCTCAAGGCTGTGTGAAGATGACTTTGTTTTATGATATAGATCATGTTCTTCATTTCATCATCCCATTTAGATGTGGAGTCTGCTATTAGATCTTCCGGACTCAACAGTCCAATGTGTGGATAAAACATTTTTGGTGACTGAAGTTGATACTTTTGCAAGATTAGCCCACAGTTTCCATTATATCATTAAGTATTCTGAACGTATTTGTCAGACTTGTTTTTAAAATTCAAACAGTTGTCAGATATAATTAAATATTTCCTGTTAGCATTCTGATAATGTGATTATTTAATTCAAGGTTTCATATGATGAGGCTTTTATTATGGCCAGTGACCCCTTGGAAGGCTTTCATGAAGTGAACCTCGCTTCGCCTACTACACCAGATCTTCTTGGAGTAAATGAGCCAGGGACTCAGGAACAAACTACCTCACCCAGTGTTATCTACCGACCACATCCTTCTGTTGTGTCCTCCACACCAATCCAACCCAACGCGTTAAATGTTTCTGACCTTCCCACACAACCTGTTTATTCATCTCCCAGGCAACTGAATTGTGGAGAAGTATCAGGTATCAGGTAAGTTCCATGTGTCTTTTTATTTAACTTGCTGATGTTTGTTGTGTATAAACTGTTTGCTTTACTAAAGATACAATTTTAATGTTACTCACAATGTTGTAATATTAAATTGTGTCCATAATGGCACGTTCAACACCACTATTGCCATTTCTAAAATATTTATTCATAATGTATTATATAAATAAAAAATATGTCACTCTCTTTACAGCATCAATGTTACCGACGCAGTACTTTGTTCTACCTCTGGACCCCAGGGTGGGTCATTCAATCACAATAATTCCAGAAAGGAGAGCAATAACATAGAGAGAGAGTTTTTGCAGGGTGCTACACTAGCAGATGTTGCTGAAGGAAATGAAGATATTTTTGGGTTGAGTACAGACAGTTTATCTCACTTACGGAGCCCATCTGTACTGGAAGTAAGAGAAAAGGGCTATGAACGATTGAAAGAAGAACTTGCAAAAGCTCAGAGGGTAAGGCTTGTTGTCTCGTCTCCTCCTGCTTTTTCTGTCTTCATAGTGGTTTTAATATTGCAGAATGATAGATGGGCCAGAAGGTGCAGTCTAAGTCTACTAATTTCTTGTAGAAGTATTAGGATGTAATTGTTTTACGTTTCTATGTGCAGTGCTTATGTCTTAGAATTAGTCCATGATAATGTTTTTTTTCTAGTGCTGCTGCCACTTAACCATGGAAAGCTTTTGCTGCAATACCTGGTTAAGCAAGCTTTTTCTTTAAAATGTGGACCATACCTTCATGCTGAAATTTGAAAATAGGAGTAATTTTCTGTCATTCCATTGTTACCATATAAGTATTTATAGACACTGATTATATACCTCTCAAGTTGTCTTTCTCCTGGAATATAAAAGTGGAGCATGTGTCATGGAATATAGAAATGCTTTAGAACAGGGGAACTCGTGACGTTTCATAGGGGGATTTCTGCATAGGAGAGAAGCAATAAAGATGTCACTGGTGTTCTTTAGAGTACTGTTACACCACACTTCAAATTGAATATAGATGCCTTTGAAGATACTGTGGCTCAATTCGTTAATATTTGTAAAGCGCTTTGTCTTGTTTGGATGGATGGTGCTATATAAATGCAAAGCCATTATTTGTCATTTTAACATCCCTCTGTGCTTGAACTTTCGCGTTGGATTTTGTGCTATTTGTATCTGTGCCCCTTCCTGTCCTCTACACGATTCCATTCTTGTTTAGATTTAAACTCCTTACCTTGTGTTTGAACTTGTTTTCCTCCGTTACCTCATCTTGTTGAATGCAGTCATCATTTCTGTCATAGTTGCATTTGCCCTCGTTCACATGAATCTTAAATATGGATTCTGACATGACTTCTTCTGTTGATTGTTTTATTGCTAAGTAGTTGCTTCTTTTGCTAATGTGTGTGTTTGCTTAGAATTTGACCACTGAAAGGAAACATTAACCTGAGCTAAGTTTGAGGACCTTGCATGTGAATATATAATCCTAGTAGTTAAACTTGGAACCTTAGAAAGTAAGAACAAATGAAAGTTTAAATTTTATAAAAACTTCCAGCTCCTGACAATATGCCAAAGTACAGCTAACATACTTAAAAACCACAATTTGGATCTGTTACTGTTACCCTGGAGTTATCAGAAAATCTTATTCCAGTATATATACCACTTTGTCTCTTAAAGATGGAAATGTTTTGTATTTCACTATTAAGGTAGTTTAACGAAATGGCATTAAGGCTGCTAGGACATACTAACTCCATGTTATATATTTTCAAACTCTTTGGATCTTCTTAACAAAAGCAATTCAGCACTAACTTGAGACTGCTGGTGTCAAAGTTCTTGCTAATTCTCAGCCCATCAGGTTGATTCTTACCAGTGTTATTCTTACCAGTTATTCTGTTATTCTTATCCATGTTAAACTTTTATTTCCAAGTATATTAATGGTTGTCGATGCTTACTTGGTTTAAAAATCTGTAGGGATATAGTTAATAGGCAGTGCCTGTGTACAGCTGATTGTTTTTTGCATAACGGTTTTAAGTTCTTTGTAAGCCTCTCTGCTCTTTGTTAGGAGCAGAGAGAAAAAATGAAAATTAGAATTTGCACTTGAATTTTGTGAGCTAATTGCGTCTGGAAACCTTACAGACTACAGATTTTCCAGGAGTGAACAAAGTAAACACAAATTTGCTATCTCTCCATTTTTCATTTTTCCAAAGTTCATACCTGACTATATGCTATGGTAATATGCATTAAAGATTGATTTGAATTTGTGGCAGTTGTGATCAGAAAGGGAACTAGAAAGGAAGAGAAATTTTGAAGCTTAGGGATCCATGATCTATTTTTTTTCATGTCTCTTCTTAGAGTTAATCTTTTTTCTTAATAAGCTCTCATTTTTTATATTAGAGAATATATGTATGGTGTGTAATTGTTAGACACTTAAGTATGGTTCTTGAAGAAATTATTCAGGAATAAAGATTATTTTTTTTTCTTCTTTGTGCATGCCTTGTGTATTTTAAGACTATAGAGTTCACTTCTCAAAATGAACAGCATTGCTGGCAAAACTGTTAAAAAAAAGTCTTTTAAAATTTTCTCTTGATGAGAGGAAATACACTTTCTGCTTCAATCTGGTTTAGCTGCAGCACGAAATCATGTTTTAAGATTGAGAGAGAGGTGGGTCAGAGGTAAGAGCAGGGCAGCATTCTATACTAATGGAGCATATATGACTGCATATACTTTTGCTTTAAAATGCCCTCTTAATTGATGACGTGTTTTTCACTCTGGAAACTGCTTATTTTTTCACTGAAGACAATTTCTGTCTATACTCTGTGAAGTAGAGCTGAATAACCCTTGCTTTAGGTCATCTGAATCTTTCTCCTTGTTTTGCTACCCTTATAAAGTGGTGTGAGGAAAATTGAGAGGGTGTAAAAAGGCTCAGTGATTCAATGCCTGGGACCTTATCTCCTCATGTCTCTATACATTTGAGTTTTTTGTGCCGTGTTTGGATTGAGCTGTGTCATCATGGTTACTGAAGGTAGATCAACCACATGTAGATAACATCTGAGAGATCAGTGGTATTTTGATGCACGATATTTCTTGATGTACAAGTTTAGTGGCGTCCTTGCAAAGGAGTATCTTTTGTTTGCTTTTCATCTTGATTAACATTGCATGTATTTTGGATCGCTTACTTGTAGTTTCTGAGTTGTGGTGGTTCATAGTCATGTTTTCCTTGAATTTTTGCATGTTTTGGCCCTGAAGTTATTTCCTCATCAGTCAGACTGCCAATATAATGATGTTATCCCTGACTGCAGAGGGAAACTTCAGTTTCCATGTTGATGTGTTTTCTCTTGGAGCATTGAATTTATCAGCTCTCACTGATGGTTAGCCACTTTCTCTGGTGAGAAAAGAGAATCTAGATGTTGGTTGCAAATACCATATTTGGTCTGAGAATTAATTCCCACAATCTTTAGAGTAAGATCTGTAGGCTTGTTGGTAACAACTAAAACCATGTTTGATTTTTTTTTTTTTGGAGTAGAAATTTGAATTGCTCATATTTCCCCAGCAGAGTGAAATTGGGAGTTTTTTTCCACACTGATAGAGGGATTCTTGTGAAAGAGGTGAGAGTGTAGAATGTGATATTGTAAATTTGAAAATAATTTAAAAACTTGATCCTCAGATCCAGGTTTTTCTTTCAAAGACTTCAATTTCAGTATGCGTTCTTAATCTCAGAAATAAACTATGTTACAAATTGATCTCTTGTCTTTAGATCTTGTGTGTTGATACAGAATTTGAAATAAATGTTTCCATTTTTCTACCTGTATCATCACAGAATGGAATGTAACAGAGGCTATTGCCATTCTAGTGTTCCTGCGCAGGCTAACGCTATTTTTCCACAGTAAAACACACGACATTTTAAAACTCTGCATGGATTAATGACTTAATAGCTTCACAAGAACTACCTGCAAATTCCAGTAGTACTATACAGTACACTCAGTGTTTTAAAATTTGTTGTCATTTGCTTGTAAGTTAACAAACAATAAAAAATGAGGATGTTCCAGAATGATATACCTTTCCAGAACTCCACTGAAGAGTATGCTTTCAGGCTTTTCTAAAAATTGCAGTTGAAAGTAAGGCTGCTGGCTTGTGATTGTTAAAGATGGGCTGGTTCTCTGAAGCTGGTTCCTTGCTGTCTTTGGGTAATGAAAGTTTTCAGTTTCCACAGCTCTGATGTTGTCATAGTGTATTGTAGGCATAGAAATTTTCTCAGGTGAGTAGAAGACTACATGCAAGCAAAGCAGGAGCATCCTCACCCACACCATAAGATAATTCAGTAGTTTGTGAAATGCTCTTTGAAAAGATATTGTAAACAGTCTCTCACATTAAACACCCTTGTAAATGTGGTTGCGATGGACAGATTTTTGTGTAGCTTGTTTAACGTGGGTGCTGGATGAAGATCAGTCAAGTAGAAATATATTCTAACAGAAATACAAACTTTTTTGACAACTTCAGAATTCAGCGGATTTTAGGTAACATCTGTAGAAAAATCTTTATTCTTTCCTTGGTCTTCCACATCTAGCTCTGACTTGGTTAAAGTGCTGAACTAGATGCAGGATAATTTTCTTTCTAGAATTTAAAATGTGAATGGTTTTGAAGCAGTAATTTGCATTCCTTATCTCGCTGGTTCTTTCTAAAAACCCACCTTGTAGTCTGTTTTTAAGATCAAAGCAAAATAAGCAGTAAAATGACTCTTTGATATTTTTTTTTCTGACTTTGAGGTTTTTTCCATGCAAGTTAAATATTTTTATTACTTTGCTAACTGTGTTGTGCTTTATGATAGCTCATCTTTTTCATGTAGTTACTTCTTCTGAACAGTAATGTGGGAAGGGCTGCAGCATCAATGGTTAGTCTAGCACGCACTGTTGTCTTTTCTACCTCTGTATTGTATATGGCTGGGAAGTTTCCCACAGTGCCTTTAAGACACAGCCAGTAATAATGTTTCTAATAACTGCTAAGCTTTGGGCACTCTATTTCTGCCTTGCTTAAAAAAAACCTGAGCTGTTAAATCTGCTTAGCAAAATAATGTGTTATATTATGCTCCTCCTGCTCCTGAATCATGTCATAGAAACTTGCCCTGTGTTTGACCAATCTAGCTAAGCAGCCCTGTGTAGTAGTCTGCCTGGTGTTGTCTCCTTTTCTGTTTTCATTAAGTAGTTTTACTTGTCTGCCTAAATTTTAATCTAACCCCTCCCCTAATCTTTGCAGTTGCAGGCAAAACTGTAAATTAAAAAATGCTCAAAATAGTGTATTGATAGTGGTAGCCCAAAAGTGAACCTGAAGTAGTTCTACCTTCACTGCGAGTTTGGTAACTCTTGGCCTAAATGTTAATATAACCGCCTTTTAAGATGTATTGATGTGTGTGTAGCATTTTGCTTACAAATCAGTGAAGTAAACCAAACAAAATATATTGATGTATTCTCTGCATTTATAGGAACACAGGATACTTGACCTTTAAGCATTTCGCATCAGAATCTTTCATCTCCTTATAAGAACCGTATTTTATGTGGGAAGTACTTTAAGCACAAAATTAATTAATCCCCCCTTTTGTAACTGCTACTTTTTTCTCCAGTAGTTTAGTTTTTTTCTCTTTGGATTTTTATATTCCCTTTTCCTTCTCTTCCCTCTATATGTAGCTGCTTTCCTGCCTTTTGGGGCTTTTTTTGAGAGAGAGAGGCCACTGTGTGCAGAATAGTAGCTAGTGACTAAGAGTTGAGTACTAGTTGAGGAATAGCATGTTTGGAAAAAATGCATCATTTAAGTCTTACCTTTCAAACCAGTTCAAACCATATGGAAAGCAAAAAATCAAAATAGCGACCTAGACTAAAAATCAGTTAAAGTCCAAAGTTAAAATCAAATAAAAGAGGGAGAAATAATGCCTTTGATACTAAATGAGTCTAGAACAGTCCTTAAACACTTGTTGAATTTAGGAGCTGAAGCCAAACAGGACCCTTCATCTTAGGGTAAAATCTATCGCCAGTTTCACAGCAGAAATTGAGAGTGAAACCTAATATCAGGATTCTACAAGGCAAAGTGTAGTTTCCCACATCATTGTGCACAAACATTACTCAATCACGTAGACTTTGGGAGAAATCCTATCCACCTCCCAGAAACACAAAGGAAGCTGCCATTTGGGCCTTTTTATGACTCTAGAGACTGGTCTCCCAGAGTTTTCTGAAGGCAGCTGCTTGCTTTACTGATTTCTGAAAGTTTTCAAAGCAAATCATTGCTAGATTGTATTTGGAGTCTTTTAATGTGTTGGTGGCCGGCTTAGGCCCTGCATTTCAGGAGTGATGGTAGTATAATAGTCAGCTTGGCAGAGGGAAAGAAGAGGAGGAAGAACTAGATGGGAATGGGAGGGGCATTATAGCCCCCCCCAAATGCTTGAAAGGTCAGAATAGGCTATCTGCTGCTTTTCTTTCCCCTTTTCTCTCCATCTTTCTCTTTCATGCAAGAGATTCCAGGGTTTAATGGTTGCGGGAGGGGAACTTTTCTTTCCTATTCCTTATCAGACTTTTTGTACTTCATTTCAAATTGCCCCTCTTTTCCCACAGACTTGGGACAGTACAGATGAGACTGGGCATGTGTAACCTTTATATTACCAAATCTGTGTTAAAATCTTACTGTAAAAGCAGAATGGTCAGGCCGCCTTTGCTCAGGTTTTAGTGGTGTAGACAACATTTGGAATTTAATGAAGTTGCTTTAATTTGATTTATATATCTGCATAAACAAGAGCAAGGTTGTAATTATAGTATGATTTTGGAATTGTATTAGTTGTCAGGAGATATGCAGGAGACTATAGTAAAATGTTTTGGTTTTCCTTTAGAATTGGGGATTGTCTGGAGACAAAGCTTTATGATCCTTATATTTTTTAAAGGATTACTTTAAGTCTCTGTTAAGAAATAGATAAACAGAACTGGGATTCTGTCTGTCCCAATAATGAATTTAATCTATATTTTATGTGACTTCTATACTTTCAGGAAAAAAGCTTTTTTTTTTACTTTATTTTGGAAATGCGAATATCTAGCTTAGAGATACTTTAGATTGGCCTGGTATATTTCTGTATAGCAGGAAGAAATAGCTATGTATGTGTGGCATTAATTTAATTGCTTCTAGTGTTAAAAGTAACATTTTGAAAGGCTTCGTTTAGCAAAGGTTTTATGTTGCTCTGATTTTTTTTCTTTTTTTCTTTCTCCCCCCTCTGTGGTATTAGCTTTAAAAGGCCAAATTACTACTCTAAGTCAGAATAAATAACTTTCAATTTTCCATAGGAGCTGAAGTTAAAAGATGAAGAATGTGAAAGGCTTTCTAAAGTGCGAGATCAACTTGGACAGGAATTGGAAGAACTTACAGCTAGTCTGTTTGAGGTTTGTTGGAGTCTTCGATGTGATATACTTAAAGGAAGCTGAGCCAGATGTTTTATGTAGAATCAGTATATTATCTGCTGGATTTTTCTGCAATAAGCTTATAAAGGGATTTGTATCCTGAAGACCCGGGTGTGTTGAAGCAGAGGCTTAAAAGCAAGCAGTAGACTTTTCACTTAGATGAAAGAGACCTTGTTGCGCTTGTCCATCTTCCTAGACACAAAACAAGAAAATAAGGAAAATAAATCAGAAAGCTTAAAACTATTTAGGCTTATTTTTTGGCATAACTATTTTGAGACAGCTTCTCTGTCTGACAACAAGGCTATCTAGATAAGAGCTAAATTTGGGGTTGCCATGGTGACTTAAAAAAAAAAAAGTAGTTCCAGATCAATGGAGGTAGCAAGTACATAACTTTAACCATGCTTTCAGCTTTTATATTTGGGTCTGGCAGCATGCTACTCCCACAAACGTGAAAACAAACATTAATACTGAGTGATGCACCAGGTTGGAACCTGGTTACCACATGAGAAGCCTGAACTTTAAGTGGGACCTATTCATTGGAGAAAAGGCAGTAGTGCCAGCAAAGATGGCGAGCTTGTATTACACAGAGAAACATCTTAAATCCATCTTTGAAGCAGGCTCAGTTTTCATTTTATCATAGGAATATATATAGGAATGCCTAGAGGCTTAATTGTGATACCTATAACCATCAGAATAAATTTAATAACCCAGAGATTATTTAACATTTACCAAATCGTAAGTATTGGTTTTCAGCATATGCATAAAGATACAACATTAGGCATGTTTTAAAAGCAGTGTTTAAACCTATGATGTTGTATTGCTATTAAAACCTTGAAAATACTGACATTCAAAAATCAAATTACAACCCCACAGAGGTGGGTTGGCAACACATTTTATTTCATCATCTCAGTAGGGCGAAGTTGCTTAACTTCGCTTAACATTTTAAGCGGTTACTGTGTGTAGAGAATAAATGGGAGACTGGAACGGTACTTTTTAGCACAAATACTTGTGTATGTTGAGGGGGAGGAAAATGTTGAGCAGATATTTTAACTGCAGAGGATTAAAAATAAAATTATCAGTTAAATGTTATATTAATGACATTTCATAACTTAGAACAATGTATCAATTTGTTAAAGCTATGTTTGAAATACAGTATGTTAGTAATAATTGTTTGAGTTTTAATTATTCAGAACTGTTGTGGGCATGTCACCTGAATTTTCTTTTGTGATTTGATTTCACTGAGAAGCCCTAACAAAACAGTGTTGAAGTTTCTTGATTTTTTTGCACCAGGATCTAAAGCCCATGAATTCACATTCTGTTCTGCATCTCACTAATTTCAGTGACCATACAAGTGGATAATGTAGAGCTTGTATTAATGCATCCTAATGTAGGATTGAGGCTTGTTTTGCACAGCTGGGTGTATATATTACATTATTACACTATAATAGCACTACAACATGCTTTGCTTTCAAAGGTGCATCACTAAGCAGAATCTGCATGGTCAATGTTAAATGTATTTGTACACATTGTATAAATGTGTATGTTCCCATTCCTGCATGTGTCTGTTGTTACTTAAGGCAATTTTATGAACCCGTATTACACAGCTGTGTTGTATGCCAGTGAGAGCCAGATCTTTTGCTATGATGATGTATGAACTTTTTTGTTTTATTTATATAGCGTCCAGATATGTGCTAGGCGCTTTACAGATATGAGAAGGATCCTATTCCAAGTAATTTAGTCGGTGGCCCTGATCTTTCAATCTTTGTTGCCTTCAGTAAGTACCAAGTAAGAACAGTAATTTTATCACAGGCGCAAATTGCTGGATCAGAGCCTAAACAAATATATTATGTAGACAAAAGGCTTAGAGGTATGAGGTAAAAGGATCTTAAAAAAAACCTCCAGTCCTTTTATGCTTTCTTCTTTATTGGCTTAGCCTTATTTCTTTGCTTGGATTGGTTTTTAGTGCTTTCTCTGTTCTACTTAAGAAATGTTGATTATTCCACAAACTATTTTTAAGCTTTTGCTTTGTCTGTTTTATTGATGGTGAGAATTTAGATTTCACAGTTGTTTGGCCAGTTCTGTCATGCAGAAATTTACAGTTGACTAAAACTGGTTATTCTGGCTAGAAGAAGGGAGAAGTTCTTTTGAATGTGCTACTGTGCCTATGTTGGTTTTGTTGCTACTGGTTAAGTCTTTCTCTTGGGGGTCAAGGAGCTTGACTTGTCAGCCACCGAAGCGTGACTGGAGCCTGGCATTCATGACAGGTATTGTTCCTGTTGAACGGGTGTGGGTGGAGTTGCTGAATTTCAGAATCTGGGCTCAGGACCAAGGAGAAGAAACTTGGTGGGCTAGTGTTGAATCGGAATGATAGATTTGTAGGTATTTTTTGGTATGTAAATATTTTGTTTCAGACTGTTGCAAAAGTTGCTATTCACAAGTAATCTTCATGAAGCAAAAGTATATCCTTAGTAGTTTGGTTGCTTTTTTTTTTTCTTCTTTTTTCCTGGATCTTGTAAATTTGTGTGGAGCATTTATACAAGCTAAACATTTTTTATAGGAAGCACACAAAATGGTTAAAGAAGCTAATGTCAAACAAGCTGCAGCAGAAAAACAGCTAAAAGAAGCACAAGGAAAAGTGAGTTTTTTCCAACTGGCTTGCTTTGTCTTTCCACATGACTATAAATCTAAAGTGTGAATCATAAAGATGTTAAGTAAAGCATTATCTGTATACATTATTAAAATACAAACTAAGTTCTTTTGTATCGCCTTGACATATACTTACTAGCACTTACGGACACAGCTGGTGTTTCAGCATCCTATTGGATAGCTAGCAAAGGTGCATAGAAAGCCAGTTACTGCAGTATGCAATTGCATAGGCATCTCTGAGTTAGTACTATTGGAAGATGAAGTCTTGATTTGAAGCAAGATAACTGGAGATTTTGTTAAATGATTTAACATTCATAGCCTAATAGAGTATTTTTGTTTGATAATGACTTTATTTTCTTTTTCCCCCAAGATTGATGTACTCCAGGCTGAAGTAGCAGCATTGAAAACACTAGTATTGTCTACTTCACCGACATCTCCAACTAGGGAGTTTCAGTCTAGTGGAAAAACTCCTTTTAAGAAAGGCCATGCAAGAAACAAGAGTACAAGCAGTGCTATGGGTGGCAGTCACCAGGACCTTACCATGATGCAGCCAATTGTAAAAGACTGTAAAGAGGTAACAGTACAACGAGTATCCTCTTTTTGCTGATAAGCTGTCTTTATTGTTTTGTTTTACTCATAGTAAAACTAGCATATGTTAGATCTTCATGTAATACTGACTATTTTAGAGATCGTTTTCAGTAATAAAAGAACATTTTTCTTACGTACCAATAGGTGATGATTTTTGCAAGTCTTGTATATTTTTAAATCATAAAGGGAAAATGAGATATTTGAAATACTGGAATTAATAATTTAAAGATGGGAATTTAAAAAAAAAAAAAGCAGTGTAACTGAGTGATAGGTCTGGTGTCTTTGTAAAAAGTCCATCACCAAAAGCTCATAAACTTTCATAAATGTTTCATAAACTGTCATAGAAAAGAGGAAGAGTCATTTTATAGATCATTAATGGGTGAGAGAGGCCAGGAAAAAGACAGAATCAACGATATATTAGAGAACAGGATGAGAGATACCACTAGAGTCCCAGAAGGGCATGTTTTTGTTTTGTTTTCTACTCATGTGATTGAAAATGGGGAAATAATGAAGCGACAGGCTGGTGTTTGAGTCCATGGAATGGTAGCAGCAAAAAGTGACTGAAGATTGAGAAGGATGTTACAATACTGAGTGGTTAATAGAACAGCAGATGAAGTTCAAAATCAGTAAATGAGAAACTACACATCCAGGGAAAAAAAAATGCAGTTGTGAACCTAGAAATAGCTACAGTGTGCTGGGAAAAGTAGTGTACTTGTGGATAATTCTGTGAAAACACCAGCTCAGTGCTGGTCAAAGACCAACAGAGCCTTAGGAGTTGTTAGGAAGGGAATAAATAGCAGAAGAAAAAGCATTATACTGCGGTATAAACATGTAAATGTGTGTATCTATGCATGCAGCTGTGGTATCTTCATCTCAGAAATCTGAATAATCTCATAATGAAAATATGAGGAAGCGTGACATAGATGATCAAGCCTATGGAAGTGTTTCTGTGTAGAGAGGCACTTGAGGTAGAGCAAAAATCTATACAGTTACAGATGACATGCGAAAGAAATGGTGAACAAATATTAATGATTTCTTGTAATAAAACTCTGGAAGCTAAAAGGAAAATCTTCAGTCAGTACACAATGAAACTTTACAGCTCATTGTCATGAGGTAGCAAGATTAAAAATGTGTTCAAAATGTAGTCTTGCAAAGTGACAAGAGAAAGTTACATAGTAGATAGATATGGCATTTGGCTTAGGAAGCTTCTTTAGCTGCAGATTGCTAGAAGTCAGGAGGCTGTAAAATGGGAGACATGTCACTGTTTTTCCTCTCATACTGCTCTGCAGCCCATTCTGTGACTGCTGGCCATTGTCAGGGGGGTAACGGGCTAAGTGAATCTTTAATGTGATTCACAGTCGCCATTTTTATACTTCATATTGCCAGTCTTCATTAAGTGCATTTGTACTATACACCTTTTTACTATAAATAGAAAATAAAGGCATTTTCCAGTTTGTTTCATAGTTGGGCTTCAAAAAAAAAAACAACCAACAACTTTAGAATAATAGAATCATTCATGTTGGAAAAGACCCTTGGAATCATCGAGTCCAACCATCAACCCTACTCTACAAAGTTCTTCCCTAAACCATATCCCACAACACCACATCTAAACGACCCTTAAACACATCCAGGGATGGCGACACAACCACCTCCCTGGGCAGCCTATTCCAGCATCTGACTGCTCTTGCCGTGAAAATTTTTTTCCTAATGTCCAGTCTAAACCTACCCTGTTGCAGCTTGAAGCCATTCCCTCTTGTTCTATCACTGATTACCTGTGAGAAGAGACCAGCACCAACCTCTCTACAATGTCCTTTCAGGTAGTTGTAGAGAGTGATGAGGTCTTCCCTTAGCCTCCTCTTCCTCAAACTATACAGTCCCAGCTCCTTCGATCACTCTATATAAGATTTATTCTCCAGGTGCTTCACCAGCTTCGTTGCCCTCCTCTACAATCGCTCCAGCACCTCGATATCTCTCTTGTAATTGAGGTGCCAAGAACTGGACACAGTACTCAAAGTGTGGCCTCACCAGTGCTGAGTAACGGGGGACAATCACCTCCCTACTCCTGCTGGTCACACTATTTCTAATCCAAGCCAGGATGCCACTGGCTTTCTTGGCCACCTGGGCACACTGCTGGCTCATATTCAGCTGCTTGTCAATTAGAACCCCCAGGTCCTTTTCTGCCAGGCAGCTTTCCAGCTACACTTCCCCAAGCCTGTAGCGTTGCATNTATGCTCATCCAGGCCATGAGCAGCCAGTTTTTCCATGAGAATTCTATGGGGAACAGTGTCAAATGCTTTTTGAAAGTCTAAGTAAACAATATCCACAGCCTTTCCCTCCTCCAATAGTCAGGTCATCTTGTCATAGAAGGAGATCAGGTTCGTCAGGCAGGACATGCCTTTCATAAACCCATGGTGACTAGGCCTGATCCCCTGGTTGTCCTTTATATGGCTTCTAATGGCACTCAAGATGATCTGCTCCATGACCTTCCCTGGTACTGAGGTCAGACTGACAGGTCTGTAGTTCCTGGATCCTCCTTTCTGCCTTTCTTATAGATGGGTGTTACATTTGCTACCCTCCAGTCCATTGTGACCTCCCCAGTTAGCCATGACTTTCTGGTAAATAATGGAAAGTGGCTTGGTGAGCACGTCTGCCAACTCTTTCAGCACCCTTGGGTGTAACCCGTCCCATCAACTTGTGTGCATCCAGGTGGTGTAGCAGGTCACTGACCACTTTCTCCTTAATTGTCGTGACCTCATTCTGCTTCTTCTCCCTGTCTCTTAGCTCATGAGGCTGGGTGTCCAGGGATCAGCTGGTTCCACTGCTAAAGACTGAGGCAAAGTAGGCATTGCCTCAGCCTTTTTCTCATCCTTTGTTACTAAGTTTCCCTCTGCATCCAATAAAGGAGGGAGATTTTCCCTAGTCCTCCTTTTGTTGTTAATGAATTTATAGAAACATTTTTTATTATCCTTAACAGCTGTAGCTAGGTTGAGCTCTAGCTGCACTTTGGCTCTCTCTACATCCTGCCTGCCCAATTTCAGTGGTATCTGGGATGTTTTCCTTATTGAAACTGAATCCTTGTTGCCCTTCAGAAAAGGGGAGAGCTGAGATGGAATCCAGTTACTTTGTAAGCGTCACACGGAGGTCATGACAAATTTTTAGGTGTTGGGCAAGAGTGAGAGAGAAATCTGTTTTGCCCAATTTCTTGTGGCGAGAAAGTGGTGAATGTGAAGGACATGCTGCAGAAGGTCCAGTCTGCCTGACATTTCTCTTCAGTCTCCTTTGTGTTGGCTGCATAAGGAGATGCTTCAAGGCTGATGGAGGCTGCTCAGAACAGGTGACTGTTTCTTCCAGTGACAGCCCAGAGAAGCAGTAAGAAACACACAGATTTTCCACTCACTGAGACTTGAGTCTTCCTGTCTCTCTTCTGAGCAGGAGTATTTAATGGAGTATGACATGGGATTAAGAAAACAAGACTGCCTTTGGCATGGTGGTTAGGACATTTCTTTTTAAGCAGGGGAGACGTGCCTTCCTTACTGCTTTGTTATGCAGTGCTTTGTGGTTTTGTTTACTGCTTTTGTTTGCTGTTGGTCTAAGGTAAATGCTTTTGCATTTCTGGGAGCTGGGTCTGAAATTCCAGTTCAGCCCCCTAATTGCTTAATGCTCTTGCCCCTGAGTTGGGGTCCCCTTTGCACATTGTTCTTCTGATTTTGAGTGACTCAGCTTCAAAACCGGGACTGAGAGTACCCTCATTGAAGGGTTTGTAGCGGCCTTGTGGAATATAGCTTTGGACCCTTACAGAGACTCTACCACCCAGAGCTTTGCATTTCAAGATGTTGGATGGAGCTGGGTGTAAATACACGTCAACTCTCAGGTGTCTTTGTGGAACGTAGACAGTGGCTGTCTGTCTACCCTAAATTGCAGTGGAGCCAGAAAGGTGCCAGCATCTCAGAGAAATAGTTTCTAGCATGTGGGAGTAATCTCTAGGGTAAGTAGACATGTCTAATTAATTTAGGTATTAGCAGGATTTAGCTAAGCTGAGTAACTGCCTGGATCTTAGGCAAGGCAGGCAGCATCCACTCTGTGTAAATGCATCCATGTTGTTCAAACGTTTCTCTAATGTATTTTAGTGTAGAATGAAAATATTAAAAACTTAACTAGAATTATTATTACAATTGGCTGTATATTTAATTGCAGGTAATCAAAACTTTGTTCTAGTGAAAGCGTGAGTAGCGGCTGGGAGGAGAACACCTGTAACACAGTGTAGACTGGAAAGGAAGAGCATCAAGATATATCAACTGAGCAGTTTTTTGAAGGCAGCTTCTTTATAAATTGCAGGTTTGAGGGAAATTGAGTTAAATCTAGAAAATAACCAAGTTAGTAAGAAATGCATCTTAATTTTTAGAATCATATAGTACAAATCAGAAAGTGCCTTTTTTTCCTGCTGAGATGTCTTGATTGTATTCATTTTAAAGCCAGACCTGAGATGGGTTTTAAGATATGGGAAATGTTCCTTTAGGGAGCAAGTTACACCTATTGAATTTCATTTGTACAATGAGGTTGGTGGCTTAGCAACCAGAACATTTATGGACTAGCTTAATTAAGATGGCTGTTCCTGATTGCACCTGAGTGTAAGGCAAGTAGCTCTAATGGAAAACAAATTTGCCAGTCTAATTTTTATAGGTTCTTTTGCAAGAAAAAAGCAGCCCAACAAAAATGACAAAAACCTTCCCAAATCATGTATGTTTTTACTGGCAAAGTGCTGGAAGCTCAGGGAAGGGGTAATGCGTGGGGCAAGAAAAAGACTGAAAGAGCTTGGTTCAAAGCAGTGTACTGATCTTTTAATAGGATTAACAATCAGTTATTTCAATTTTTAGCATACATTATTCTCCCTCTTTCATTATCTCATCTATTTGTTTTTAATATCACAAAATTTTGAAATCACATCCTGGCTTATATTTGGCCTGCAGCGTATAGCTTTAGGTCTGGATTTTAGGAGTATATAGGTCTGCTGTAGTACAAGAAAGATTCAACAACCAGTGGGAGGGGAACGGTGCTGAAGTCAGTGTCAGCAGAATGTCAAAACCAATTTGAGGATGGTGTTGCATATCCCACTGGGGACTGGCAGTAGTCTTTTACGTTGGATGAGAAGTATGCATTGGAAGCACTCATCCATGCTCTGTTTGGTTCACGTCTTGGAGCACTGTTGGCACCTGTGAACAGGATCCTTCCCAAGTAACCCTAAGCCAGATGACGTGTGCTGGGAGTACCTCAGTGTGCTCCAGCTCTGAGTGGGTTACCAGCCCATGGGACAGATTATCCAATAATGCAGACGTGGATTTTGTAGCAACCCAGTACCAATCTCCTGAATGCCAGACTGGCTAGATGTCTTCCCACGACTACACTGATCTCAACATGGAGATGACAAAGTATTTTCAAAGCAGATAAACCAGTCTCCTAACACAGAGCATCTTTGCTCCTGCTGTGATTTAATGGGTTGTTTTAGTATTTCCCCATTGCCTAGGAGAGCTGTGGAGGGAGCAGGCTCCTAAATCATGCCAAGTGAATATCCTTGCCTTTCTGTTGTTGCATGGTGTAGCAAAGTTTGGGCATAAAGATGAAAAGCAAAGAATAAGAGTAGTTTTAACTGATCTGTATATTGAATTCCTATTTCCCTGTGTTAGTATATTTAATGTGTTAAATGTCTCTTTTCTTTTAGTGTTTGGATAGCAGTGAGTTTATATTTCAATGCAGGATTGCTGTTTTCTTCAGATTTCTCCGCTTTTTTGTAACTCACAGAAATGGAGATAGACTAAGATACTGTGATGAAGATGCATCAAGAAGAAAATTATTTCTTGGCTTTTTTCTGTTAAACAATCAGTTAAGTTTTTCAAAGCTATCTTGGAAGCTTAGGAAATGGGGGAGAGGTAATTAAACTATCCATGCTGTTGTGGTGACCAGTGAAATACCTCTGTGTCTTGAAAATGATATGCTTTGATTCGCTTATATTTACAGTCTTAGGAAAGTGGATTTAAGAAGGTGTTCATAGCTGGGGCACAATAGCATTCTTTCACAGTGCAATGGAAAGTATTTAGTTTTAATGCTCATTATTTACCAGTGAAAATTTGCAAATGATAGACACAAGTGTGATAATTGCAGTACTAAAACATGTGAATCTTTCTGTGTGTTCTAGGCTGATCTATCTTTGTACAATGAATTCAGATCTTGGAAGGATGAGCCTACAATGGACAGAACATGTCCTTTCTTGGACAAAATTTATCGAGAAGATATTTTTCCATGTTTAACCTTCTCAAAAAGTGAGGTAATGGAAATAGTCTAAATGTAGTCACTGACACTTTTCCCCTAAATATGTTATGTGGAGCTAATAGGCTATATTAAAAATGTGCTCATATGAAGTTGCTTCTTTTTCATTAGAGTGTGACAGTTTGCAGTGAAGTGCTGAAGTTTTGTGTGGAGTATTGAAATAATCATTTTTTTTCTTCACCATTGTGCTATTCCAGTTATGGCATTTTTAGGTCTACTGCTTTAGATGTTACTGCTGTCTGGCAGAATCTGATGTTTGTAGGAAGGATGGTGGGGTTTTTTCCCCTGGTATTTCAAAGATGCTGTAATGTAGAAATAGTGTCCTGTCACTCTCCTTTGTTTATATAGAGGGCAGTAGAGACCAATATATTTAATTTTGTGGACTAGTTTTCTCTCATATCAATCAGAGCAGGCTGCAAACACAGTCTGGGTGTTTTCTTGGAGAGGTTTGAGTTAAAATAATTAGATTTTGAGATTTGATGTGATTCAGCAGGGGCAATTTAGGAATATGGTTTTAAATGAAACAAATTATGAGACATTTTTCTTTGTCTTATTCTCACACACTCTCCCATACAGGGCAAAGACTGGAGTTTTACTCAACCTGGGAATAACATGGAACTGATTCCAGCTCCAACTGCTTTACTTAGTTTTTGGTTTTAAGCAGTATTTGCAGGCTGTAGTTGTGCTATCAGTCTATAGGGGAAAGGGACCGTGTTCTGAAATCTTTATTAAAATAAGAATAACAAATTGTAAAGCCCTCAGACTGGTGTCCATCCCCCCCACCCCCCTGAAGTCAAACACTTCATGTGGATAATGCTGTATTTTCTTCATGACATGTTGTTTTCATGTGGTGTTATGTTCTTTTCTCATGCTTTTCATCTACTGTTACTTGCTGGCCATAAGCGTGCATGATCTTTTAGTTAATTCCATTTCAGTTCATTATGTTGGTGTACAGCATCATACGAACCTCTCTCACTAAAAAGTTTACTTGGTTACTATGGCAATTAAATTACTTCTGCAGTATGTGTAAGTAGACCATCCTTTTGTCTTTCCCAGCAACTTAATTTTGCTTTTTCTGCTTCACTGGTGATATAATTACTGTAGATTTGCATTTCCTCTTCAGGAGAGAATGAAGCTTCTAGCACTTGTCAGTTATATCAGTTATTGTTTCCAGATGCTGTGCATAGTGACCGGTTTCTGTTTTCACTTGAATATCAATAAACTAATGTTCAGTTAAACCAAACAAACTGCACATGTATTGTGTTTTTTAATAATTGGAAATGCAGTTATCTGAATGGTTGAAGTATTACATTAACTTTCAGTTGCCTCTTGTGTATATGTGTAACCTGTAGTGTTTTGTTTTGCTTTTGGGAGATGGCAGAGAAAGAGTATTTCATATGAATTACGTTAATAGTAATTAATCTGTAGTAAAGCATTCTCATTTTAAAATATTTGAAGTAAATAGAGTTGGTGTTTTTTTTTACTTAGAAGGAATCTTGTCAGAGAATTATTTCACTAATAATATAAATGGAACCTTCTTTTATATTAACTAACGGCTATCACTGTCCATACTTAAACAGTAGTCTTGGACAAGTGTTGATTCCAGTCAACAAAATGAGTATATTTCTAGTGTCTTATGGTTGTCTGTTTATAAAGATTTAAATGAGGAAAGATGCACTTTGTTTCATGAAGCTGTTTTAACTATGCTAGTGTTTGAAAGTTGCAACTGGCTTTTCTATACGTTGTTCGGTTTTACTGGTTTGAACACCTTTCTAAAGCTATCTTTGAATGAAAAACTGACATAATACTTACTTGTTTTGCAAGATAATGGTGCATCATGGTGCATCGTTTTGTGTTCACAGAACACAATAAAATTAGAGCAATTTTTTAAATACACAAGATTTGTGCTGTATCCAATCTCTGACAAGAACATAATGTGTACAAATGTATGTGCTATTTGGGCTTATGAGGAATGAGTGAAAATACTGTTAGCATTTTAAACATGCTTGACTACATTCCTAGCTGCAAAGGCAGTTATCTTGCCTCAGGGAGGGCAGGGTTATTTGGAGGGCAGAATTTAAACAGGAACCTGGAAAGAGAACCTCTTGCTCATGATGAAAGCAAAATCTCATTTGTAATTGAATTTCTGTTTGGTGAGTTGTTTTTTTGGTGGTTTGCTTGGTTTCTTTTTTCAGTGTTTCTAACTTTACAGAAGAAAAAACGTGTTATGCTTTGAAGCAGTGGATAATGAAGAGCTGTTTTTAACTTCTTTCTAAATTTCTCTTGCAGTTGGCCTCAGCTGTTCTGGAAGCTGTTGAAAACAACACTCTGAGCATTGAACCTGTTGGCTTGCAACCTGTTCGATTCGTGAAAGCTTCTGCAGTGGAATGTGGGGGACCAAAGTATGTTAAGCTAACAGACAGAGGGGGAATCTTGACTCATTTGAGAGCTTTTGGATTGAGAATACTATCAGCTGATCACCTCAGTCAAATTTGTGTATCTTAAACTTTATTTCCTAAAATCTAAGATTTCAAGATTGCTGTTAAATTTATGGGGAAGGGAAACAACTAATAAATTTAACTTTAAAAAAGACTGATATAAAACAAATCTTAAAGACAAATTCCCTTTTTGGGAGTGCTGCTTGCTTCACTTACGATGCATCGACCACAAAAGTAACATTCACTTCCTTGGTTAAGACCATCCTGATATTAAAACAGATGCTTTTGAACTAGGGTTAGTCAGCTGGAAAGTGTCATGAAAGATGTTGGTATTGAAGTAGTACAGGCTGAATATTGGACATCTAGAATATTTATGGCATAAGAAATACATAGCACCCTGACAAAGGTGGCTGAAGGATTTGAGAGGAGAGTTACAGGGTAAATCTTCTGAATTTGTGCAGGAGGAATGTAATGAAGAGGGAATGAAGTTGAGCTTGAACCTAAAGGAAGCATGATTGAATGACAGAAGGGTTGGTTTAGAAATTTTGGAATAGTGCTAGAGCAATCTGAAGCAAGACTTGTTGTCAGGTGCTGATATAGACCTTAAAGTTAGGTGGGAGGGACTTGCTTGAGGCACTGGGGCTTTGATGGATGTAGAGGAGAAGGGAGGGATTTGTGGAGTGCTTTAGTGTATGTCAGGGTTAAGCAACTAGGTCAGTGTTAATCTGGAGCCTTCTAAATCTTGAAAGCCTTGACTTTCCTGTTAGAGATCTTTTGGACAAGTTGACAATTCTCTCTGGAATATTTGTTTTGACAGAGCTCAATTTTCTGATAGAAAACTTGCATCAAAATGTTTTCATCACGCTGTTAAGTTTTTTTTTTTCTTTCTCATCACTGTTGGTTTTCAGTTCTTGTTTTTCCTCTGTTTTTGAATGGAAAAGAAAATACATTTAACATTAATTTTTTTTTTACTTTCTGTTTAAAGAAGCTGTATAAAATGAAAGTTGTTTCATGACTTGTTCTTTGATCTTGTCTAGCCTACAAAATTCAGGCATTCATACATTCTTCAGCTTAATTCTATCACTAGAAGACGTGTTTTTTGAGCTGTAACAGCCCCTCATCAGAAGGGCCCACCACCAGTTAAGGAGCTACTCAAAGGGTGGTGATTTCAAGTCCAGGATATACCACTGTGAGCTGCATTCCATTAATGCAATAGAGAATCTGGACAGCCAGAAGCTACTGAAACAAGTAATGTGTCATAAAAGAGCAGTTGGCTCTTTAAATTGATGTAAAATCATTATGGTTCAAGCAACTTCCCTACATCTTGACATAATGAAATATTTACTCAAAACCAGGAGACTCAGTTGCAGCATTCAGAAATTTTGTGAGATTTTTAACCTGTTTTCTCGGGTGTAGGATAAATTTTGAATTAGAATTTATGTAATCCTTATAGTTGGCTAGGTATAGATTAATGTTTTGAGATGACAATCCACAAATTGTAATTTACTTACTTCAGGTGTATCAGAAGGCCAGGCATACTCCTTTCTCCATTTTCCCACTGTCATGTAGCAACAAAAGCTTCTGTGGTATTGTTTGTAGATAAGTAATTAGTAAGGAATATACAGTATTTAAGTGTAATTTGACAGCAAATGTGCTTTGCCTTCTATATGATTACTGGCACTGAATGGGAAATGGGTGCTCCAGTTTTCACTGAATCAGAGTAGCAGCTTCACACTTTTTTTTTTAATCTTTATACAGTGCAAAGCACTGTTTTTATTTAAACTGTGTTCGTAGATAGGCAACCTACTATAACTAAGTATGTACTAACAAAAACCAGAGTAATGTTTTTAAAGGAATTGTTTTGTTGTACACTTGCCTGGGGGATGGGGGAACAGATGCATAAAATAGCAGGTAATAGCCCAACAGCAAAATAAGGAGCAGAAGGTGGAGAGCTTGATAATAGTGAAGAAAGGTTTTTGATATATAGAAGTTATTGAATGGTGCCTGTGATGGTTTGTAGTAAGTGCTGCCTTAAAGAAAGACAGCTGGGTTTTCCCCACAGGATTTGAATAATTGTCCCCACAGGGAACAAAGCACTACACTGCATGTGTGCTGTTACAGCACAGAACTGAGTCATTACTAGTAACTGTCATGCCAGCCTTTAACCTGGTGTGATGGAAAATAACATATAGAAGGTAATTCTATAGCCAGAAGGAAAAAAAGGGCTTTATTTTCCTAGCATTGAAAGTCTGTCTGTCTTCTCACAAAAGCTTGACTGAAATTGCGATCAGCTTGCTTCAGCTATTGTAGGATTTCTTGAATCAATGGACTGCTGTCAGTCCTCATAAATTGCTGTGGAAAAATCATATGCACTCTTCAGTTTTCTCATGTCTTAACATGGTTCTGTGGGGCGGCTGCAGGCTATTTAAAAGGGCCTCCGAGCCATTGTTTAGAACCACAGAAGCTCAGTAATTTTTGTCACTTTTGAAAGGCTGCCTGTTCTTAGACTACCTAACATTGTGAGGTAGAAATGGAAGGGAGAAGAGCCAGCAGCTTTTAAATCAGTGTAATGCTGGATGCCATGACAACCCAGTTAATCTGAGATGCTGCAATAAAGGAATTCCAAATGACTAAAAATCCCGTTTTATTTACACTTATTCAGATTGTATTAATAGCAGTTTCTTTAAGAGATTAAAACCTTCTTTTTCTAAAGATTATTGGAGGAAATTTTTAAAAATTCTTTGCCTTTTCCTGAATTGCTTTTTGCGAAGGATTTATGGTGACTGTGGACCTTTCCTTGTTCCTGAATATGACATACTTGCAATACACCAGAAGTAAATTTTATTATTTTACCATTGCTTTTTGTATGATAATGGAAACAGTTATTGCCAGACAGCTTATTTTCTTTTGTCCCAAATTATTTCATACTGTAAACATAAAATATTATTTCAATTTGGGCGTAAATGTAAAGCTGGTCTTAGAATGCATCTGAGAGAGGCTTCAGAGAATTGACTGCTTCTCTGTCTGTTCTGTAGGGCTGGTATTTTTTTAATGATGAAATGCAACATCAAGCAGTTTTTTAAAATTTCTTTAAATATTGGCATCAACTGATAGTTTAAACAATGCTTATTTCACATATGAAGAGTTAATTAAATCTCACTGTTCCAAAGTTGTGAAGCCAACTTGAATTAGTGAATATGGAAGTACCTGACCAGAGATGAAGAAAGTTTTAGAAATCAGAAATGCATCACGATGCACCGGTATTGAAACAAAATTAGTCCTCGTGGAACCAAAAAATTGACAACATAATGTTACAATTGCAGCTTGTAAAGTGAAGGCAGCCTTGGCTGTCTGTACCAATATGAAGCAATTACATTAACACCTTAAACACATGCAGATGTTTAGATGTTTATGTCAGATTTGTTTATTAAATTGCGCAAACTTTGTATTTTGTAGGAAATGTGCTCTCAGTGGACAAAGTAAGTCATGCAAGCATAGAATCAAATTAGGAGATTCAAGCAGTTATTACTACATTTCTCCTTTCTGTCGCTACAGGGTAAGTGGATTTACTGTGATTTCATTTTGAGTAGTAGTAATTTAGTTATTTTTTTCCATGCTATTATACAAAATTACATTAACCATCATTATTTTTTTTATATGGGTTTAGATCACTTCTGTGTGTAACTTCTTTACATATATTCGATACATCCAGCAAGGACTGTTGAAGCAGCAAGATGGTGAGTAGGAAATTGTATTTGCCATATATAAGAGAAATTTAAATATTGCATGTGCCTAAAATTGGCTATCTGTGCACAATAGCAGTGACCTGACATTACAGGAAAACTATTTGTTGCTAGTCATTGTAATTACAAGAATTTGGTGATGTTCCACACTCCAATAAAATTATTATTAATAACAACAACAAATAAAAACGCAGTGATGTTTTTTAGTCTATCTAAAAACCCCTTCCATTATTCAGTAAGAAATGTTATGAAAAAATCTGTAACAAGAGGAGGTAGCCACAGTTTTTTCACATAGTAATAAAAAGCAAGTCTCATTCACAGAGTATAGAGATACTTTAGACCAAAACACCTTCAATTTGCTTTGTTCTGGACCATTTTTCTTCTCTCACTTGGTGTTTTGGTGCATTTTCTCACTTTGTGCATTGACAATTCAGACAGTATTTCTTGTCAGGCTATCTTTCAGAGACAACTGGCAAGGATGACAATATTTTGGATTAAATTGTAAAAGAATAAACAGGAAACAATACTGTAACCATTCATCTGAGTGGAAAAGTCTCTTGATTACTTGATTAGGGCTCTGGTTATAAATATAAGGCTTGGTTACCACCCCACCCCGAAAGGGAAATGTGTTGCTTCAGGCTGTCTTTTTTTTCCCCCACCTTTACCTGGTCATTTTGTTCCTGGCAGAACATCATATCCAACAACTGCCTATTAAACTGTCTGTGCAGTAATTCAGAAACTTTAACTGTCAGTATGTCCATATAAAAAGATGGTTATGAAAATGTATGCACTGTACACCTAGTTACTCAATTCTGGAATTTAAAAATACATTGCGTGTTGGAGTTGTAGTTATTGGTCTTCATTGGCAAGACTGTTTTACCTGTTTATCGCTATAAAAGAAGATTATAATGATTTGATTGTGTTTATACATTATTTCACTGTATTTCCTATCCAGGTCAAAGAATATTGCCCACGAGCCTTCAGTCCAAGGTTGTCTTTTTTTTTAAAAAACTGTATAACTTGACCATATCACTTAGGCTTCTGGTCTTCCTAAGCTCAAACAGTGGAAAAAGTGTCATTAGCCCTGTGTCAGTAGTCAATTTTTAAAATTGCCTTCACTTAAAATTTAAGTTTGTTGGTTTTTTTTTTAAGTTCAGTTGTATTTTTGAAAGTAGAGTAAAACAGCATTGCAATGTCTATGGGTATCTGTACTTTTCATTCTTCCAGTCTTTGAGTCTGTGTGGATTTGCTTCATGGAGAATTTGGCTAAAATTAGCCCCGCTTTGATCTACCTCACCTATAGTAATCTCTTCTGATGTTTCCCAATTTCATGAGCTCAGTATTTTAGCTGCACCCAAACCTGTTGTTTCCATTTCTGACCTGAAGTACTCTTGAGGTGATAGATAGACTGCTCCTTACAAAAAATAATGCTGTTAATTAGTTTCATAGACTTTGCCAGAAATTCACCTATTTCATACACTATGCTTGATAAAACCTTCAGGTGTTGGTACTTTCTACTGATTTACTAGCATTGCAGAAGACCATAAAAATGTTATTTAAGTTTAATTTGGTTTATAGTTAAAAGGCTTTGACCAAAAGGACCTATATAGTTTCAAGTAAACATTTACTTTGCTATTGAGATAAATTAATACATTTCCCATCAAATAATGAAATGTTTTCAGTGTTATCAGAATTACTCTTCACAAGAAGTTTTTTCAAATCTGAGTCTTGTGTTTTGGCTCAATTGTCATCTTTACCATTAGAAGCACAGAATCTGCATTTGAAGCTTTATGTAAATATTTCAACAGTACCTGTACAAGAATGTAGGCATGCATGGTAATTGCATAACATACTGCATGTATTTCTACTCATGATTTTTGAAGCAGAGGTCACTGTAAAAAAAAGTGGTTTTTTGAAATATGGTAGGGAAGACCTTGTACTTGTTGCTGTGGGTAATAATCTTTGTAGTCATTCTACATCATGATCTTGAATGCATAGAAATCTTTTGTCTTGAATAATTATATGCTCTATAATTTTGATTTGTATTACTTGTGCCATCTAGAAGCTTAAGGTATCTACTAGTCCCATCAAGTTTAGAAAAATACAGATGAAATTTTAAAAAAAAGAGTCTTTTTCCTTCCAGTTTATTGTTCCTGGTAGATTAGTGGTAGAAAAGAGGGAGGAAGAAAGATTACAAATGGAAAAATTGCAACAAAATTACAGATTCTGTGATGAAACAATTTTTATCCATTAAATTCTACTTTTATCTTCTTGTAGTCGTTTCATTTTACAGAAAATGAGTCAAGGGGCAGGACAATTAAAATGAGAAACTGCAATTATTTGAAGCTGACAGGAAGCACTGATGTATTTTTGTTCCCCATTTTAAAAAGAAATAATCTAAAATTTGATTAATGTTTTTATAGGACCATTATTTGGAATTTTAAAAAAATACTTCAACAAATTTGTCACAACCGAGCATAAATACCCCTCACGCATATTAATTCTGTTTTCACTCAGTGTTTTCACTTCTGAAGTTCCCCTAAACTTATGTAGAGTGAGGCAGCCTAAACACCAGTTGAAATAAAATATGAATTCATTATGTTTAATGATATTTCTTCTTTCTTTTTTTAGTGGATCAGATGTTCTGGGAAGTTATGCAGCTGAGAAGAGAGATGTCACTAGCAAAACTTGGCTATTACAAGGAAGAGCTCTAAATCTTTTTACTCTTGCGCATGCATGAACTTCATTGAATATACATAACAAAAATTGCTGAATCTTTTTTTTGGTCACTTGATATTTATTTCCACAAAGTGGGTCCAAGATTTTTCTCCTTTTGCAGATTGCACTAAGAAGTACTGTGATTGTTTTAAACTGACCTATGCTGTATATGCGTACATATAATACTTAGTTGAACCAATGTGTTAAGCACTTGCAGGTGTACTAGTGATTGTAATTTACATTTAAAAACAAAACTTCTGATTAAAGTGTTAGTCTGAAGCAGTGTCTGTCTTCTGTTCTGTGGGGTGCAGAATGATGCAAACCTCCTTGATAAATCAAAATGTAAAACTTGAGATGATTTTATGGAGAAGAAATAAATGCCTGACATTTTCTTTGTGGTAGTGTTTAAATACATGTATGTATCCCTCTATGCATGTATGCCACTACAGTTAACAGACAACTGGGAGAACTTGGAATGCTTTGAAGTGCTACTTTCCTATGTTTTTCATTTTAAAAAAAAATCTAAGAGGAGAAACAGTGAAGAGTCAACAGCATAGTAAATCTGGGTATCTTCTCCCTGAAGCAGGATGCTTTTCAAACATCAGATTACCTTGGTCGCTGTTTGGTTAGAAATCTCTCCTGATCACTGTCTGACTGTGAAAAACTTTCTCTTCCCCCCTTTCTTTCATTAGAATTTTTTTCATTCCTTTAAATCCCCCAAAAGGATCATGGCTTCTTAAGGAAGATGCTTTTTCTGTTCGAGTGCTACTTCTGTGCTTTTGATTCAAGTGGTCCTTTCTCCCTGGGTGTAGTCTAAGCTGAAAGCAGACAATTAGATTACTTGGAGCATAGTTGCGGGTGTGTGGCAGGCTTGCTGTGTAAAAGCCCTCTTAGATAAATACTAGGTCTTGATCCTGACAGCCATTTATTGATTGCAGATAAGATTAAAGCATTGGCAGGTAAACTGACAAACATTAGAAGTAAAGGCAAGTTTATATAGTTGGTTCTTTAACAAGAAGCATCTCAGTGGATACAGATTTCTTTTGTTTGATGCCGAACAAAACCAGCTCCAATTCATTGCTTACTGGAGTGTTCTCTGTTTTTACAAAAGTAAATAGAAGGAGCAGTGAAATTTAATACCATACTTGCATTGATGGCATGTATATGTGCCTGAAAACACTTTGCAAGTGTTGGCTTTGACCAGGCGTTTCAAAACAATTGAACCTAAATATTTTACTAGCAATGGAGTATGTTTGGCCTGGGCTATTTCAGTACTGATGAAATACTTTTATCAGTCTCCTACCACTGGGGACTAGTTCCTCCTGTAGGAACCTGGAAGAATTCTACCTTCGGTTGTTAAAAGGTTGTTTATTATTTCAGTAATGCTAAGGAAGCCTGGTTTTACTCACTCTTAGAAAACAAATGGTATTTGGTGGTATTATGTTTTATGTTGGCCTCATAAATTCTACCTGAATTATTGTTAATCCTTAGTTTACATAATGAAATCAAACCATTTCCAGGATTAGCTAACGGTAGGTAAATGATAGCTGGTAGCCGCTGCTGTTCTGACAATCTTTTACAAGTGTTGCTCATTCAAGCAGGGAGGAGGGTCCTTTCTGAACGTAAAAGTGTAAAGATACAAATGGTATCTAAAGTTTACTATTAACTGAGCTGATTTTCCTGTACTCAGGACTACAGGTCTACCCAATGTATCTCAGTGGTAATGAGTGCTTCGATTGATTACATCAACAGATTGTAAATACCAGTCAGCTTGCTTCTGTACTGCAAGTCTCTTCCCTTAAATTCTTTTCTATATTTTTAATATAAGCTGCCTCATGAGAACCCTCTGTCGCTGAGAGTATGGCGCTTGTAAAAATTGTGCAACAGTTACTTGTCTGGTGGATATAACTACTTCAGGACTTCCAGACTTCTGGACTTCATTGAAGCTTTTGTTCATAACCAAATGCCTCTCACAGATGCCTACTCAAAATGTGCAGATATTTTTCTCCTGTTTGGTTGGGGATGACAGAATGGGCCTTTTTCATTGTACAAAGATTGATTTAAAGGAAGTGAAACAGGGTTGGCTACTAGCCTTGTAAGACCTTTGTTCAGTGTTCAGCTTTCCCATATTTTTTTTGGTGTTACCTTGGACAAACAGATTAGCCTGTAATTTAGTTTTGTTAGTGATGATAATGTAGAAGTTCTGCTTCCCTATCATCAAACTTCTATGAAATACAACTTTTTTTTTTTTTTTTTTGAGCAGCTGGATACTCTGACAGTCGGCTGCTTAAATGGGATAGTACTTAAAAGTGAAACCAGTCATGACTTTGCTCTTGCATTTATGATTACTATTGCATTCATAATAGCATTAATTACGTCACCCATGTGAAAGTACAGAGACAAGATCAGTAATTTTTATTGCCGCGTTTTTTGCGCATGTGTAATTATGGTTAGTCCTGGGACAAAGGTCCTTAAAACAAGAACATCAGACATACTGAACAGAAGAACACATATCACCTTCATCTTGCCTCAAAAGTCTCGTCAGATTCTCTTTTACACGTAGCAGAGTTCGAGTAGAGCCCTGGCTTTAGTTATGGAGGAATGAAATCAGCTGGGACAAAGTCACTGAAATCTCTGACAAAAAAATGATGTGTTCTTTGGCATGTTCATGATCATTTGGAAGAGAGAAGGCACGTTTTTCTCAGTGGGACTCCTGAAGCAATAGGAAAGCAAAACACGTCTACTGGCTTTTCATGGATGTGGTGGGGGAAAATGAGGCCTTGCAGCAGTTCTTTGAAGGTAAGAGTCTAGTTTTGAGAGAGAGTCTTAATTTTTGGTGGCAGAAAAAGTACAGCAATTGGGTTAAATGAAGAAAGGAGGAAGAAAAAGAGCCCTGAAATCCAGAGCTCTATTTACACAAAGCTATCATGTGAGGTGATACCAGAATGAACTACAAATGGTACAGAGGTGGTGCAGCGCCTTTTTCTTTGTGCTTCGGCCAGAAGACCAGAGCGAAGGTGGAGCCAGCAGAGCCTGCGGTACTGCCGTGGTAATTACCAGGAAGAAAAATAGGGAAGTGGTTGAGGTCTCCTTGCAACTTACAGTTCAGAAATCTTGGCACTTTTCATGAGGTTAGGGAGCTCCTTCCCTACTCTATCACACCATGTCAGGTTGAAGAGGGTTTTCTTCCCACTAGTAATTTTTCTGGAATGGCATGATTAGAATTGGTGAAATGGTAGTTGTGGCAGTATCTTTGGGATCCTTCTGAGAACTGGGGTTTCTTTTTTTTCTTTTGTCTTTTGACTGGGGTCTGTCCTGCGTTTTCTCCAAAGACCTTTGACATTCACACAGGTCCCATTAGTTTCCTGCCTTTCTCTTACCACAGTTTTCTTTAACAGATACCAAAATAAAGGCCCTGCCATAACGTGACTAAAATGGCTGTTCAAAGGCTTGTGTATTTTTTTATTTTTACTGAATCTTTTCTTTCCCGTCCTACAGTTTACACTTTGCATGTAAAAAAAAAACAAACAAAAACCAACCTAACCTTTTTATTCCGAGCTTCTCTTTCTGTATTTGTTTTCCTTCCATTACCTGTGCAAGTATTCATACTGATCTCAAAGTAACTTGGAAAACTACCTTTTCTGTTTTGGATAACACGGACAATTTTTGTTTCCCTGCATTTAAATTCCATTGTGTTAAATCAATGATTTTTGTTTAATTTTTTTTTTTTTCTGTCACTCTCTTGATCTTAGTGAGAAGTGGTAACTCTAAACTTATGAGTTTTAATTTCACACTAGGAAATTAAAGATCCTCCAGCATTGATCAGGAAAACATATTTAAGCCACGAAATTTAAATCAGTGAATCACAATCTAGGGCTGCAAGCCAGCAAATGTGTTGGGTTTAGATGTTATGAAATTTATACAATGTTTCTTAAGTTCACTTTAAGTCATGGAGATCAAAAGCTAACAAACTTTATTGGCTTTGATTTCAGCAACATAATGTTTTTATCGAGCTATTTGTTCAAGTACAGCATTGCATAGCTGTCAAATACTCAGTGTTGGACAAGAATTACATGAAATCTCATAATCAGAATTTTTTTTAGGGACTGACTTGGAAAACAGGACTTTCTAGGGAGCGTGGGTTAGGTTCTGTTGGCTTTGACAGATACTTTGAAGGTAGAAGGTATCTCAGAGATTTTACCTCTATGAGCTCTTTAACTAGAATTACCAATTGTAATTCTGGAATTATTAATTCAACTCTTTTTAGAAGGTAGTTTGGTAGAACATCTGTCTTTGGTAGAATGGCTTGTGGGTTGCTTTATAATGCTACCTCGTGAGGCAAGAGCAAAGAACTCCTAGTTCTAGCTTAGTGGCCTCCGAGATTAGTCATAACGTAAGAACATTGTCTTTCAAGGCTATTAAAAAGCTGAGTCCAGCAATATCAAGTGGAGAATGCTGCCACTGAGGAAGCCAGCTTCATCAGTGGTTCACTTCTGGCTTCTAAATGCATCAGCTGGCAGCTGAGCACATTTATAGATCTGTCTTGTAAGATTATCTGAAATTCATGAGTGAAAAGAATCCAATTTTCCTCTTGCTTTAGTTCCTTACGGTGCATATTTGTTTTGACACTCATTAGTAAGATAAACTCACATTTGCAATATTGAGAGGGGACAATCTGAAAAAAAGTTTTTTCAAGGAAAATGAGATGATGTTTGTTTTCCTGTTGATCACCACTTTCATTAGTTAACAAACAGATTAGATATGACTCCTGCTGGGATTTGACCTTGGATTTTTCCTCACTCAAGTAAACAGCATTTCTCTTGTGTGGCTGTTCTGGGAAGTTCTTACATTCTGTCTCATTTCACTCCCACACCAGAGCTTTTGTCTCCGGCGCAAGTTTTTTCTATTATTTCTGTTGAAAATAGTATTTTGAATTAAAATGCTTGTATGTTAGAATCAGTAACTTGCTATTTGTCAAGGGAAGGTCAGAGCTACTGATTAGCCCTTGTGCCTGTGCGTGTGTAGCAAAGCAATCTGTTCTTGATGACATTATCAATGGGCTGGGGAACTTGAATGAAGGCTGACCTGGTTACACTGTTAAACTCAAGTCTTCTCTTTTTTGATGTTGTTGGAAGGTACATTAGGTGTCTCAAATGTGTGTGTCTGGTCTCAGTGCTCTCTGTGATGTAAAGTCATCTCTTAGGGGAATCACCATCTCTCTACGCTCATGCTCCTGTGTGGTGAATGTGGAATATAGTTTAGAGCTCTTGGTAAATATGTTAAGCTACAGAACATTGTGCCATTAAACACAAAACACTTAAACCCCAAACGTGTCTCATGCCATTTTAAGGATTATTGAAACAGGAAGAGAAGATGGAATGAGAAATTTAAAATATTAATGGTAGGATTTGTTTCTTTGGCAAAAGTTACTTTGAGGAAAAATCATCTATGTTGACACAAGCTCGCTTCTGACCACTTGGAGTTATAGGTCTTCCCAACACTGAATAACCTAGACTGTGGTAGGAGCTGCCTGGCTGCGGTTCTGCTATCTTAACCCTTTCCTGTTTGTTGTCGCTGTGCACCTGAGGTTCATGTCTGTAGCTGCTGGCCCAGCAGCTTCCATCAATGACTCCAGGTCTGTTCCAGTCAAAATGAACCGAACTATCTTGAATAATTTAAATAGTGACCAGTACTTTTCAGCATGAAAGAAGTTAAGGAACTATCAGCCCTCTAATATTTTACTTAGTGTGAATCAACAAAGCTCAGCTGGACTTTCCACTGAGCCGATAGAGTAGAGCTTATAAAGTGCTGAGGCCTGTTTTAATGGTAAAGTACCTTTAGATGATAATCAGTTAATTTTCAAGCAGAAACATTTCCCTCAAGTTGCAAGGATTTGAAGCAAACATCATGAATTTGTCCTTTCGGCAAGCAGTTATTACTGAGTGCTGTGTTGGGTGTGCCACTTCTACATCCCAAGCTGTATTTAAGGATTGTTCCCTGTACAGAGCAGCTGATGTTTTAACATGGATCTTGCTACAAATAGCTGGACTTGGCTGGGAACTTCCTGGCATCCTCTTTTTTAATGTCAGGAAATGATCAGTATAGTATTGATTTTTAGTCAATTCGAGAAGTTTGACGGAATGTTTTATTATTGGTGGATTGAATTTATGCTTGTAGAAAGAGCACCCCAGTAGCCTGGTTATTGGAGTATTCCTTTGGCAAGTGATGGCTGTGGTGTGAGCCAAATCACAACAGCATGTGACTTTCTCTGAAATAGCTGCTCTATAAAAGACATAAAACTTATTGCAAGGAATTTCTGGTTCTCTGTCCCACATCCTTCACTTTGCATCTAGATACTACTGAAAAGGAAGCAACCGATTTAAATGCAGGGATATGTGAGACACTACATGGAAGTGTTGGGAGAATTAATGAAGGTTATTAAGGGATTGAGACTGTTGGCTACAGAACTATAGAGTGAGGCTCAGGAGCCAGGTGAAGACAGCCTCATGGCTGTAGGGGGATGTCTGCCAAAGAGAGATGTATGAAACAGGCAACTGCTAGATTAGTTGGCTGGAGTTTGGACTACTCCTTGGGGGCCTGGGGCTGGGGATAGTGACAGGCTAGGCAAGAACGGACAAGGAAGCAGAAGCCAGTGGTAGAACTGACAGCTTTTAGGCTTCAGGTTGAAGGAGAAATAACAGAATATCAAGCTTATCGAGAAATGGGAAAAAATATAGTCCTATGCTGCCTATGACAGCAGTCATAGAATCATAGAATCATAGAATGTTAGGGGTTGGAAAGGACCTCTGGAGATCAAGTCCAACCCCCCTGCCAAGCAGGACCATAGAATCTAGGGCAGGTTACACAGGAACGCATCCAGATGGGTCTTGAAAGTCTCCAGAGAAGGAGACTCCACAACCTCTCTGGCGAGCCCGTTCCAGTGCTCTGTAACTCTCACAGTAAAGAAGTTCCTCCTCAGGTTGAGGTGGAACTTCCTGTGCTCTAGCTTGCATCCATTGCCCCTTGTCCTATCGTAGGGCACAAGTGAAAAGAGGTTGCCCCTTTCTTCATGACACCCAGCCCTCATATATTTATGCACATTAATTAGATCCCCTCTCAGTCTTCTCCAGTCTCTGTTCTGCAAACAACTGTCTGTGAACCCCCAGCCACAGTACTGTCTCAGCCCTCCATCTTCATCAGTTTCTTGGGTAGTTGGCAATCCTCTGCACAGGTTGAAGGTGTCACCCAGTGCAGACTCTTTCCAGAGATGTCTGAGCACGTTGTGGTGTGGAGTGTGGACTGGGAGCAGAGATCCCTGAGCACAAGCTGATAATCAAGGCTGCTGACTCTGCATGTCCTCTGGCAGCTCTTAGCCAGGCACATGGTTCTGGGCAGGAAGTTGTGTTCACAGGGGACTCTCAGCAGGGATTGTCCCATGACACACACAGTTCTCTGCTCTTGCAGCCACCTAACATCCAGGTGAGCGACTGGCTTGCATGCTACCTGTATTAAGTGCTTACTGTGATCAAATACCTGTGAAACAGATGCCACTGTTTTAAATAACTTTGCATATGATCCAACAGCTCCTCCTCTGCTTAAACAGGTGCCAGTGCAAGCACATGACACCACTGACCTGGAAAGTACATTCAGAAAGAAAGAATAAAGTTCTACAGGGCAGCCAAATGTATGGGCTCTTCTGCTTAAAGATGTCCCTACTCACTGCAGGAGACTGAACTAATGACCTTTAAAGGTCCTTTCCAACCTAAAGCATTCTATGATTCTGTGCACCTGTGTTGTGAACTTGCATTAGTGGTGGCCTATCTTCTTCCTGGTGTGCTCCCCTCCTCTCCCAGCACAGAATTACTTGTTTCTTCCTTCTCCTCCCTATTTAACGGTTTATGCAAAGTGGAGAGATTAAGAGGGAATGATACATATTGCTGTTGTCATCATGTAGCACCAGAGCCAATCTCTGGGCTGTGGGAAGCCCATATTAAAGGCCCTGTCCTTCTTTGATTCATAGCTGTACTTCGAAAGGGCTTGTCTCTGACTTTGGTCAAAATAATACTTTGCTTTGTGATACAGGAAAAACACTTTGTATCTGAGCTCTGGCCTCATGTTAACTACAAAATTGTATCATTCTGTGTGAGGGCCAGGCAATTTCAACAGGAGGAACAGATGAGTTAAAGTAGGAGAAGATGATTGTATCATTTTCCTGTGGACTACCTTAGCAAAAGGAGAAGTGTTTGAGATTGGAGGGGTGATATCCTGAATGCAGGCATGTATAAAAAGATGAGAATTCAGCAAGTCTGAGGAAGGCTGCTAAGGAAAGCCAGGCTCTTTTGTACTCACCAACTGGTTTTGCAAAGTGTTTTGCTGCTACTTTGAGACTTTCCACGTTACAAACTTGGTGACGCAAGCAAACATGCTGCCCATTTTGAATCTGTTCTACTCTGATGTGTAAAGGACAGGTTTGTATACAACAGCCAAAATTAAGTCTGCAGCAGTGATGAGCAAACAATGCCCAGATTAATCTGTGATCACAAAGCAATTGAGGGGATGTTTATTAGCAATGTGAATGTATATATTAAGACAAACACATGAGTGGATTCCTGTGCATGGCAGTTGAAGTAGATTTTTAGATGCTGCTTGCAGTTAAGTAGTGTCTCAACACTGGATCAGGAAGGAACCCTGTCAGACAGAGACATTAGGAAAAAAAAACAGAAGAAACTTTATGGTATGACTTCTACCATGCACATGCCTGATGCTAGTACAGTGAGATGACAGTGAAAGCACCAAAGGCGGTTACTGCTCCTGTGCTCAGTGACAGTGATGAACCTTTTGTGTTCTCCCACTCTGCTGCGGAGCTGAGGGGAAATGGTTGGTGTCAGCTGCCCGGGGCTGAGCCACACAGCTCTGGAGGTATTTACTACTACAACTCTATTTTGTCTGGTATAGCAGTGGGACAGAGCCACACACAACTTCAGTGCCTTGCTAGAGAGAGCAGTAACGTCAATGTCCTTATCTTGTTTGCTTTCTGACTGGCCACACCTGCATTTATGGAAGGCTTTCTGGAGAGGTGGGGAGCACACAAAGCAGTTTTGTTTGGCTTTTTCTTAAAGTTCCATCCGACTTTTTACAAAAGGTGTCATGGATTCTGGAGACTTTATAATCATAAAATCTGTTTATAGCCTTCAGTTACCAAGCAACAAAGGATGAAGTACTGAAACTTTCTATTCATTAATACATTTAACATGTTAGTAAGCTGTTTTTTCAGGGAGAATACGAGGAAGTCGCCAATTCCTATAACATTTCTAAAGCTTTATTTTTGCTTTCTTAGTAAAAGAACATAAAGGTATCTTCAAAACCCCCTTTTCCACTTGCAGACTGGGGCCCTTCATCCTCTTGCTGTGGTAATTCAGTGAAGCCTTAATGCTGTGCACTAACTAGTGTTGGCCTGGTGCTGCTCTGCTGTCTTCCTCTTCCCCTGCACATCCTCATTTGCTCTACATTTCCTGTCACCCTTTGTCCCAGAGTGACTGAACCAGAAGTGTAATGCACCTGTTGCACAAGACAGGATGGGTTTGGTTTTCCTTTGTGTAGGAGAGTGGGAAGCATGACTTAGTTTGAAGCATTGACAATTCCCTCTGAATTCTGCTCTCATAATTTCTGTCTTTTTGACATTTTTAATTTTAGGGCAAGATGTCCATGGAGCCTTGGAGAATCCCATGGTAGATACAAGTATGTTGGAAGAATTTATCAGTAGTGATGCAGAGTTTGGAACTTTGTAAGTATTACAGCAATGTGTACTTCCCCTGCTTAGCAACATCTCTTAAACTGTTTTTATTAGTGCCATGATAAAATCTGAACACTACAGTCAGATCTAAAATATGAGTTTCAAGAGGATTGTGGCTCTCTTGATCCCATTCCTTACTCAAAGCTTTATAAAAAAATCTGGGAAAATGTATTACGGACAGTAATGGAAATATGGTCGTTGTCTTGTTCAACAGCAGGAATGATAATGAAGTCTGGGATAATTCACAACTGTTATGCTGATTGTGGCATTAAATGCAAAGCTGTCATTTTAACATCCTGTAAGTGTCAGTTTAGTCTTTAAGTACAGAATAAGTGATAAAAATGAGACTCATGTATAATAAATTGAAAGAATAATGTAAACCTCCCAGTCTGAGGGAAGCAGGGCTACTGCTTTCATCCTAATGCTTCATTCAGAACAGAATAACGGCCCATTAATCTCTTCTGAGACTAACTTTAAGAGATACAAAGGATACATAATGCAAAGGGTCATGGTCAAGGGTGGAAAGTTATGCAGCATAGATCTATCAAAGACTCCAAGCCCAAATCTTTCATCTAGACAACTGTCAGATGACCGTTGTTCAATGCAAAATATTATTAATGGGCTGACACTTGCACTTGCCAAGAAGCAGAGCAAGAGGGGATGTTTTCAAAATAATGAAACACGGGATTTTTCATTCCAGACACACAGAGCAGCACACGTATTTACTTAGTGGTCTAAATAGGCTTCTACCTGCTCTGGATTCTCTGTACCCATATTATAAAAATCAAGAAGACTGGAGAGGTTGTTGTATATAAATATACATAACCTTTGTTTTTTAAGTGACTAAACATGTTTCAGGTTAAACAGATTATTGAACTCCTGCATGAAAACTATAAAATGTTATTCTTTTGCTTTTATACACAAAACATAGCATAAATATGAATGTGTGTGTATAAATATTTTATTGTGTAGCTTAGGTATGTTAGATATTATAGTTGCAGTGCTACAAAGTATTTACATGCAAAGAAACAATCTGTAAAGCTGCTATGGGTTTGGAGGCTCAACAGGATTTTACAGCAATACTACAGTCATGCTTCATTAATTATGGGATTAAGAAGAACATTTTTTGATTCATTAGATCTCTGAAAGTACAATGGTGAAGTATTTGTATTGTGCATAAACAGAATAGAATCTCATCCCAGAGCTTGCCAAAACAAGTCGAAGGAGAAAAATACTAAAAGCTTTTGCATATATATAAAATGCAGAACAACATAATGGCATGTGCAGTACTGAATGCAGAATGCAATGAAAAGGGTGCTGCTACCACCAAGATCTTGGTCGCATCTTGAAGTGTCCATTAAAGATCATCTTGCTTCAGACAGGCCGTTGGTGTTACTTCTCTTACACCACATGGAAAGCGCCATGTGAGTTCCCCATCTTTTCCTGCAGCAATAGCTTATGCTTGAGTGGTGAAAAGAGAAAGGGTTGCCAGGTCCCTTCCTAAGCAGGCATTTAATTAATATATTATTTCTGTAATACAGAATCATTTAAACTACAGAATATTTTTTCCTCAAAAAGCACAATAACAGTTACAGTACAGCTCTAACTAGGAGACATATCCCTACTACCTCTCTACTTTACGAATGCGTCCTTTCTCCTAGGAAGTGTTTGTCTCTGTATTTTACTGAAATACTTTAACTTAAAGCAGACATCAAGTACCCAAGGCAGCGTTTGAAACCAGGAACATGAACTGAATGTATAGAAGGGAAGTTTTAGACTTTTATAGATGTGTTGTTTTAAATTTTGCAAAGCGTATTTGGAATTCGGTAGCTCTAGGGATCAAGTATCCCACAGAAAGAAAATAATTCCAATGTTTACTAACTCTCTACTTTATTCAAAGTCAAAAACAATGTTTAGAGCAGTAGACGTGATATTTAAAAGCATTATAATATTTATTCTGAAGGAAATTGAAAATTACTCTAATGTGGAATTTCAAAATTTATTTTTTAATAGTAATTGTGTAGTTGAAGCTAACCCAAAATGCTGGGCTGTGGATGTGACATGCTAGAAAACCAGTAGTGACACCATTATGAAATACATAAGAACATATAAAAAGTAATAGACTGTGACCAAAATGAAACGGTGATCTCTCATGCCACCCAAGCTCAGAAACACAAGACCTGATGTAGAAACAGTAGCATGAAAATCAGGGTATGGAAACTTTTTGTTGATGCTTGAAAATATTTGCTGTGTATGTGTGAACATGTGTGTGTTTTCTGAATATGAAGGTGTCCCTTTAAGCAATTTTGTTTTATTCAACTTCTTCCGGAACACTGGGCCTTAGTAAAGAGGGTGTGCCTCACTAAATGTCTGTCATTCATCCTCTGCTCTAGCATTTTTAGGCTACCATACATCTTAAGTACTTGTCTTTCAGGTACTGTTCAGGGCAGTGTTTGAGGCTACAATTAGTAGGCAATGCACAAAAGGGCTTAAGAGTCCATTTCTTGAACCTCCACCTATTTGCCGTGTAATGGAGGAAACTTCTGTAGTTCTTTTAAATGGAAGCAAGATGGCATAGGATTTTAACTCTCTTAAGCTGCTTTGAAAGCACCATCATGAAGGACTAAAAAAACTTGAAATAAAATAGGAGATCTGATAGACTTGTGCCCTCAACTGACACAAGACAGAAGCATAGCCTCTCTAGAGCACTCTGCTATTGACTTACAATGCTGCTATTTTCATTGCAGAAGGAATGAAGTGGCTTTGCTACATGGTGTGGGAACAACTACTTGTTGCTGTGACCTACTCATAGAATCATAGAATTCTACAATTCTATGATTCTGTGAAATAATCAAGAACCTTCTTTCAGACCTGAGGCATGTGAATGGGCTGAGCTGTTGGAGACAAGTTGAAAGCAAAGCTCCCTAGAGTCAGCTGCACACAAGGAAACATTCACTTCCTGCCTGAAAATCAGCAGAAAGCTGCACAAAGAAAATATGGGCTGGCATATTCTTGTACAGAGCAGCGTGTCTGAAGTTCTTTAGAAAGGAATCATGAGAGGTCATGTTTTCAGAGATTTACCTGTTTCACTAACAAAACCCACTGAACACTAAAAATCACAGAGCACACTTAAGTTGTTTAGCTTTCCACGATGACCTCTCCAAGCAGGGGTGGTAAAGCATAAATCTTTACTGCTTAGTTAGGGGGTGTGTGGCAAGGAGGTGGCTGTGGATCACATGGAATTTCTTGGTTCCCAGCCAGGATTTCTCTGTCATGCCTTTACTCCCTGGCTCTCTGTAACGACTGTCAGAGTGTAACTCTCTTTCCATCCCATCTCTTCCCAATCTGTGCCTCTTCACCTGCTTCCTCTAATGCTCCCACGGAGGGGTCTTATGGTGCTATGCCATGCAGGGACCTTGCCTCACACCAGGTTGTCAAGGGTGTTCCGCCTGTGCAGTGCTGATCATCAACCACACTGAGCTGCTGTGGGGGTGGCTCTGCTTTCCAGTTCCTAGGATGTGAACTGGGAGATGAACCGCTTGCGTAGGTAGCTCTACATGGAGCAAGGCAGCACAGCTCTGCCCAAATTCAGCATGGCACAGTGTTGTTACCTGGCAGGTGACGTAGAAACTGCTGGAGGGTGGTTCCCCATGGGCGCTGCATGGAGCTGCACTTTGTGAGCACCCTTTGTGGTGGGCAAGAGAGCCAAGACTCAAGACACTTTTACTTTGTTACCACTTAGCACAAACTTTTGATATCTGGCTCATATGTTGAGAAAAAGAGAAAGTAAACAATTAAACACTTAGGGAAACTTCCTTCCCCTCCCACCTTTTTTGAGGCTCAACATAAACCAAGCACTTCTCCCTCCTTCCGACTCCCTTTTTAGCTGCCTCAGTCCCATCCTTCCCACTGCTGCTGGTGGGGTTTGGTGGGTGGGTGTGCACACGTTCTTGTGTGTGTGTACACACTCATTTTCCTCAGTTCTGGCATGGCTGGCTCTCAGCCCGCAGTCCCCTTGGTGTATTTTGGTTTTGAAGATTTCCTTTGAGGAGGCTGGTGGGATGGACCTCTTAGCGATGTTGGAAGGATAGAATAAAAAACTTTTAGGCTGAATAAGCATATAATGAACTAGTCTGAAGCCAAGATAACAAGAAGGGAAGACTATTAAGACTAAACAACAGGATGACCATGAAGGTTAAAATAATCAGAAATGAGACATGGTAATTAAGAGCAGTATCTGAAGACAGTAAAATTCTGTGAACTTTTGTAAATAGTGCCTTGTTGTGGCTTCTTTACATAAACCAAAGACAGATTTGGACAAAGATCAAAACATTGAGGTGTCCCCTATGTAACCTGCGATCATTTTAATACTAAAAAGCATACCTCTAGATGGAAAATGTAAAGGTAAATGTAGGACCACCTTAGTATAATGAATAAGGTAATAATATAATTAATTAGTTCATTGATGGAGCATGCATACAAAGTCTTGGGGACTTCATTAGTACTCTTTATTTTCAATTCTTTTGTGGTTGAGGTGTAGAAGGTATTAATTATTGATTCCCCACTATTTTAATCCAAACTGAACTGGAAGATTGTGTAGGATTGAAAACAGGGAAGGTAGTCCATAACCTGTGGAAACCCTGCCTTAAGCTTCTGGATCTTTTTTGTGAGCTTGTAAAACCTCTTGTTTCAAACTAGGCAGATGTGCTTCCTACCTGTGGAGCAGCCTCTGCTTCCCTCTGCACTTGGGCTGCCTCTTGTGCTGAGCAAGGTGCTAAAATGGGACCTGCTATCATCTGACAGAGACTGAGAGTGCTTTGACCAAATGAAGGTCTTAAGACATTGGTTGGAAGATGAAGATGCTACACTTTTTTATTCTGTAGTCTAGAGAGAATGGGTTTAAAGCTCCTGTGAGCTCTGTGCATTCAGAGTCACTGGTGTGCCCAGAGTTAGCTGACGAACGGCTCATGGGAAAGAGGAGGATTGAAGTCAGCAGGTTGTGGAGGGAGGGTGGGTCCTCCTCCAGCTGCTTTCAGTATTGCCTTGTGGTCACCCTCTATGTTTCCTCCCAGGAGAAATTAAAATCTCTTTTTCATCCCTAGGCAAAGCCAGTTGCCAGACTCCCCACCAGACTCTGGATCAGAACTGTCTTCTCCGCCACAGCTCCAGAGTAGGTCTCATTAATTCAGCTTCTTCCAACCTTGCAGGAAGGTCTCCTGTTCCTCTTCTTTGTCCTCACTTTCTTGTCTGTTTACTTCTTGCAGCCCCATGGTACGATACTACGTGGCCCAGTGGGCTGCAGCCTCTGCACCCATGCCCATCTGCTGTGGCACCCAACAAGCTTCCCTGCAGGTTTATGGAGACTTACTCTGATCCCAATCCCAGTGGACATCCTTGCACCATCCCCCAAGGCTGCTGCCTAAAGACAGAAAACCCTGTGACTCCTTGGAATCATTCTACATCCTCCAGCTGTTTGGGTTTTAATTATTCTTACTTTCAGCCAAATGCATCTCAGATTTCTGGGTAAATGATAAAGCTTCTATGCAAAGGATGAAACAGATTTTTAAAAAGTAGAAGGCATGGTGTAAGACTGGTGTAAAAATCCCGTGGGTGTAAGATTTTCCACAGGATGGCAGTGTTTAGACATTTTTGTGCCACTTGTGACTGAGGGTTCTTTAAATATCTTGATTAAAGTTCAGGTTGGAAGTAGAAATGGATTTCAATTTTTAAAATGTTAGAAGGCAAAGGAGGGATCAACAAGTGATTCATAACTGCATTATAGAAATATTCAGGCGTTTTGCAATACCTATTGTAGGGATTTGTCCATAAGGGTCTCGTTAGCATTTTGACTAGTGGCATAGGAGGAAAAAAAAAATAAATTGTCATATCTATGTAAGCAAGTGAAATCAAATTCACATACCATCTGCCATATTCGCCCACCAGCACATCGAGGATACTTAATTATTTAAAATACACTGGGTAGTGCAAGCATCCAACTGTGATACCTAGTAGGAATGAATTGACTGATGCATGCCAGAAGGGGACCTCTCTGGTTGTTGGGAGAGAAATGTGAATTCATCAGTGTTAGTCCTGGACTTGCAGATGCCCTGTCTCCTGCATAGAGCCCGATTATGTGTCGTGGGATGTGGGGGAAGGAGGCTGGGCCTGAGTTTCTCAGTGGAGCTATTTGTGTTCATTGTTTGTTTGCTTTCCAGTAGAAGGTGCCAGGTAGTCAAAATCATATTATTTTTTGAAGGAATATTTTGGTTATTGGTACTTAAGATACAAAATGCTTCTTGACCAAATGTGGAACTTTGGAACAAACCCAGGAGAAGAATAACAGTTAATTCGGTGGGCAGACTTTTCTTCTGCTGGTGGAGAAGCCTTGTTTTGAATACCTACTGGGCCTGATGGACACCTGGAGTTTGGCTTGTTTTTTTCCCCCATCCCAAAGGAGTAACCATCTGTCAGGATATTCTAGTTTACATTTTATAATATCAAAACTTCAGAATAAGGTTTTTTTCCCCTTTGCACAAAGGAGCATTTTTTGAAATCTTACTTTCTGGGAAAGGGGAAAACTGGTACCTGATAGCTGCCCCTTGACATCTCTTCATTAACACATTAGTTTAACTGCTACTAGTGTTTTCTGTATAAGAAGGAAAGTGAGTTCACATTCAGTCCAGTGCAACTATTCATGATAAAGCTGTGATTTTAATGCAAATGTCAGGAAACAGTAAAACCCTGCTGCTTATGCAGTGTGTAAATTTTTAAAAAGAGATCAACTTCTCTATTCACATGAAATAAAAAATAAACTAATTTATGTTTTGGAAGGAAAAATTGCATAGTTAAGTTACAAAAAGCAAACAACCCTCTCCTCCCCCTGGCAAATTAGAATTTGGACGACAATACAGTTAGAATGAGATACCTGGGTTTTAACTTGTTATGATTTTGCAATATCTGTATTTAAACTTATGAGTAACGCAACGTGTATTTTTTAAAAAGTATTTCTGCAGCATCAGGCAAAAAAAGGAAGCTCTCACAATTAGTGGGAGATGGCACTGATTCTTCAGTCCACTCTCAGGACTCCAGACAAGGTAAGCAACTGTGTGAAGATGAAATGTAGTGTTTCATGCTATAGACGTATAGGTATTTTAAGAGCACAGCTCCTGCTGGCTCTGAACAGGTAGTGGTACTAACAGTCTGTATTCCGCTGCCAGGTTTGGAGGAATTTGCCTTTTCAGTGTTTTTGAAAACCAGGAACTAATTATATTTGGCAAAGAGATAAGAAGCGTTAGAGGTTCGTGTTTCCTGAGGGCTCTCTGGACAATATATTCTGCCCTTCTCCATGTATGAGCCTGCAGTACACAGATGATACCATACTCTGCTGACTCTGCTTGGCGTTAAATTGACGGGGCAAAGAAACCATCTTGGGTCAGCTTAACAGGGAATTAACGCAGTGGATGAGCAAACAGATTGCTCTTTCCCTTTATCATCTCAGTGCAATATTTTTTCTACAAAGTGTATCCAAGTGCAAGCTTTGTAAAAAGTCGTGTGTTCTTCCCCACACCTTCCCCAAATTAATTTTGGCTTATTGTTTTATCAAGATAAAAATGCTAAGCTTATACCAATTGATACAAAAAAAAGCTTATCAGGCATGTGCAGAAATGGATCAGCTTCTGTGGAGCATGAGACTCTCTTTGAATGAACAGTTTGGAATGAACAGTTTATCTAAGGAATTTCAGCCTTGTCTGTTAGTGGAAAATTTGAGCTGCTTGTTATTTCTTCAGTGTATGTTATTTTTCAGCATTAAGCCAATATTTTACAACACTTCTAATGAGTAGCAACTGGATTTAGTAGGCTACTTTTCCCTTGGTATCTTCCATTTGATCAGTGCTGCTCGATTGTGACTATTTCTCTAAGTCTACCACTGCTGGAAAGAGGAGATGAGCAGATGCTTCCGTATCTGAAATTCCTATTGCTATTTTTAACACATAATGACATGGCTTTGAAATGTGCTTTCCTTGGGAGTTACTGTTAATAAAATTGCACTGGCACATGTACTACTGGAAAAAGAACAGAGCAATGGGTTAAAATGGCATGGAGATCATTTAGAAATGGGGTGTGAATTTCTTTACTGTGGGATTTTTCTTGTATTTTTATACTGCTGTATGTTAGAAGCGGGAATTGAAAATGAAGCTTGGGCCTGCCTTATGGTGCTGCCAGTGGACAGATCTTAGTTTATATGCTTTATGGCATATTTTCTCCTGTCCATACTGTATTCCATTTATCTACCTCTCTTATCACATTCTGGTCTGTCTTCGTAAAATTTATATCTCAGAAATCACTAACCAGGCAATGAGATATAGCCACGAAGGTGCTTGGTACTGGAAAACTATGCCTCCTGCTCTGAAACAAAGTACCTATTGCAGTGAGTTGGACCTGTAGTAGAGAGAATGGGAAACATATGTAATTATTTTCTTGAACTGCTTCTTGCAGTATTGCAGATTTACAGTAAATGCTTAACTTTTTAAGAGAAGAAAACTTTTTAAAAGAAAAAAATAAACTTTTTTCTTCCCTCAAAGGAAACTATCCACCCTTTTGGAGAGAATAAAGTTAGGAAGTGCTACTTATGTAGTATTTTGCAAATCAGGAAAGCTGAAAAATTTATTTTCTAGGTCAAGAGAATATAACACAGTCTTTTGGAATAACGGCAAAGGATGATGAGATTTAAATATATATGCAATATATTTGTGCTTTATATGTATGTATATATGCAAATATATTTATAAAAATGTTTACGCTGGATTTTTGGCTAGTCGCAAAAGTAATAACTGAATTGTCACTATCTCTCTGCAGCTACTGTTAAGGACTGTGCAGCTGAAGTGCAAGAATATGACAGTGATGGACAGAATGCAGCTTTGGAAAAATGCTATCAAGCTCTAACATGGCAACCACATCAAACTTCTCAGTGGCACAGCTTATTTAACTCAAATTATGAAAAACTGTAAGCACTGATGTTTGCACTTGGAAAAAGTGGTTTCTTGGTTGTTTGTTTTTTGGGGTTTTTTTGCTGGTATTGTAGTTTTGTAAGAACAAATTATACATTTGGCATCCCTTGTTCTTACTGAAAATAAGACTGGAGAAAAAGGCATAGCAGGCATGATGGAATATGAATCTGTGGATGTATCAGATAAGCAGAACTTTAAACAGTGGTTGAAATTCATACCAGATTTTCTGATTTCCTTTCAGGGATTTAGGGGCAAAGGAAAAGTGAATTTAACTTAAAATACCTGTTCATTTCTGGTTTTTTTGTCAAGCACATTGGGACAAGTAATTACTGAGCATATGGCACCTTTCCCTCTAATGACCTAAAATATAAAAGGAAAATGGAAATAGAAGATACCTGTACTACTTGTGGGTTTATATAACCTAAGGCTTAATAACATGTAGACATATGTATGATGTACAACTGTTTAGTCAAAGACTTTGTGTTTTCCTCTATAAATCAGAACTGTAATTTTTTTTTTTTTTTGCCACATGATCTGTCAAAGGTCATTCCAGGTTGACCTTACATCCCTGGATTTCTCCATTCTATTATTTAGTGAATGATCCCTTTTAACAAAAGTCCTTCTATGGTGTCTGCTTTATTCCCCAGGATGGGTGCAGACAATTTGTCACTGTCTCTACCAGAATTAAATAGCATAGTAAATTTTAATATTCCTCTAGCCCAACCTGCTAAAAGCTCTCAGGCAAGTTTGGAGTCTATCATTGTCATTGTTGGACACCGATGTTCCCTGTTTATGCACAATGTGATAGGGGCAGTACACATCTTGCTGTGTCCCACATGACACTTCTCCTAAGGTATTGACATGACAAGAGAGAAGACAGCTCAGTGTCCACACCTTTCTGGTCCTTGGGAACTGGATGGGCCAAGGAAACTCCAGCTGTGTTTGTCATGTGAATTGTCATTCTAGATGGAAGTGGCTTCTAACTCCTGTTACACTCAGTCAATGACTACATGAAAGCTGTGAGCTGATGGTGGGCAATTGCTCTACCGACGCTACCCAATTACTTGTTGGTTCCCATACACTTAAAATTGAAGTTAAAGACTCACATTTCTTGTGGGTTGTGTCAACACAGGCAATGTGATGCTGAGCATTAAAGCATCTGGATACATGTACTCTTGTTACTGTGGAAGGAGCTTGAGATATTGTTTGCAGAGGGAGCCATTGTTACTTTTAAGGTGAGGTCAATGGCAGTGCCTCTGTTCCAAGATGCACTGTAACTACAGCACAGTGCACAGATTTTCTGAGTAGTGATTCTGTATTCTTGTTAGCCTCAACAGAGTCATGTGCTTATCACTACTCAGCGTAGATGGATTAGTCCTGTACCTCAGAATTGCTGTGCCCACTTAAAGGGCGTTTCTCAGGTTAATTATTATTTTCCATTTTTTAAATCCAGTATTTTAACCTTTTGATTATTTCATTTTCACAACAAAATGCTGTTAGCTGAGGTAGATTCATTAGTAAAGGTTACTCTACCATTAATTATGCCCTGCATTGTGTCTGCTTGGCATTTCTTTAGATCCCTGCACCATTACTATTGTGATTGGTAGGACTTGGGTCCAAAGATGTTGTCTGAAAACTCAAATTCTGAATAGAAAGAGGAATTTGAAGTGTATTTCTAGTAGAGATGCTTGTGTGACAGGGATATTGCTTGCTACCTAAAAGTTCTTCCAAGTTTTACTGTACTGCTTGATAAGACTGACCATTCTTTGTGTGATAAGATCAAAAGATGTATGTGCTCTTAATTACCATAAATGGCATACTCAGAAAATTATAAATATGAAATTCCTCTTTGGGAGTCATTCTTCTAAACAATGCAACTTGGAGAAATAGAAATGTGCACTTTTGCTTCTCAATGTGCTTGCCAACATGTAAGCAAATACTCTGAAATTGCTTCAAGGATATCAGCTAATGAACTTTCTGCACACCTAAATCTGAAAAATTACTCCTTTCCCTACTATGAAATACACACATTTTCTGCATAAATAAAAAGAACTACCAGTTGCAGGAAGAAATTGTAGCAGTTTTGCTTCTTTAACAATGATGGTTTAAGGAGGTGGTAGACACTTCATTTTAATTTTAAATATGAATTAACATATGACTTAGTAGTATGTTGTTAAAAAGTAGTTTTCTCTTTATTCTGTGTCCCAGATAATCAGTGACTGTTTGAAAGGGGCCTTTTGTTCATAGTTTATAAAAAGATAATAAAGCCTGTACGTTTCTTGTAAAGTCTGTACATTTAGATTTTTCCAACTAATAATGTGTAAAGGAATGGATGAGTTCTGAAAAGCCATCTTCAGTAACTGTGTTAATGAGAGGTTCTCAGTAGCATCAGATGAGATAATCATGAACAAACTTTCATTAGCAAGAAAAGCCAATGCCCATATGAGAGAAACTTGGCATGTAGTCTTAGTATTTCAGAATTATCCATCCTCTGATTTAGAGGACTGGAAAAGACATTGCTGGGATGGTGAGTTCACTGGCTCTTTTAGAAAGATCTTCTGATACCTTTCCTTGTTTACTGTGAATCATAATGACAGAATACTCTTTCTGTTTGGGTGACAAATTAGCCTTTTGAATAAATAGTTTCCTTAGTTGGGGTAGGGTGGACAATATTATAAAGCAGAGTTTTATAGACATCTTGCCAGAGGGTCAGTATCAATAGCTTTACTTCTAGCTTGAGTAAATCCCTATTCAAATCCCAGCAGCTTCTGCAGAAGCACTTGGTGTGGGAATTCAGGAACAAACTAGGGAGCCTTGCTGACTCATTAGCAGGTTGTTGTCTGCAGCACTCATTCAGCTCTGGTTTTTACAGCAATGTTATAATGAATGCTTGAATACACTAAAAGGTTTGGTTGTGCTTTTAGGTGCACAGAGTTCTTTTAAATAAGATTTGTAAGTGAGGATTATGTAAGCTTCTCCATGTCTGGTTTCCAAACATTTCATGCATCAGACTGGAATTAGAGTACATTTTATATGTATTTTAATTTTTGCACCTCTAATAGGCCAAGAAGAAAATACTGGTAGAATTGGTGATTGTAAAAGTGTATTTCAGCTCCCAATTTCTCATTAAAAATCAGATGGATTTTCAGACCATATTAAAAATAGAAATTCAAGATGTCACTCAAATAAACCTGTACTTAAATTTCTTGTACATTCTTACCCTATTCAGCTGTACTATTCTTTCTTTTTGTTTTTGTAGACCTACTGTAGAATATCACATTGTCACAGATAAAGGATTTAATTTTTCAGCAACAGACGATGCCTTTGTGTGCCAGAAGAAGAATCACTTCCAAATCACAGTCCATATTAGAATCACTGGACACCCAAAATACGTCAAAACTCAGCTTGGGGGAAAACCAATAGAAAAGTTTTACTTGAAAGCTTTTGGTATAAAGGCAAGTACTTATCCTCTTTGTGATATTACTTTTAATTAGTTAGTATGTGATTATCCATAGAGTAAGGTAAATAATTGAAATGAACAATTTTCTTAGTGTTTTGACCAAGATCTGACAAAAGAGAACGCTTTTAACTTACTAGTGACCTCCGTGTGGAACTGTTTTGCAAGAAAGTGATGTGTTATGGATGCTTGTGCTGATATATGCAGAAACACATCATGTTTGCCTATTTGGTGTGGTTTCACTGACATCCCTCTCTTTGGCTGAAATTTTGTTTGCTTTGTGGGCAGCGCAGGGGCATCAGCTGGCATGTATGTGGCCAGTGTACCCACTGGTCAAGAAGATGTGTTGAAAAAAACATTCACAAAGCAAAGATCATTTTTTCTAAACAGTTCATACACAGAAAACCAACACAATTTCCCAATTTTTTCTTGCCAGACTTGCAATTTCCATTTCCATTTTCATCTTAAGAACCAAATTCTTCCCAGCCAATATGGTTCCACAAGCTTTCCTATGCAGAAGTAGTAAGAAATTTTAAACTTTCTGAAAGGTTTTACTGGGTTTTTTACTTACTACCAAAATTCAAAGATTTAAAAAATCCAGGTAGATGTTTTACAAGGCCATTACTACCCGTTTTTCTTAATGTGTTCTAATGCATAAGAAATTAATGAATGTTACCATTATCTGTTCCCATCTGGAGCAAAGTGCTGCTTGGTACCGTTCCAGAAGGGGACAGAAATTTACATTAAAATAACTTATGGAACTACCTTGCATAGGTTCAGTTCTCATGTTAAATGTCTACATTTATGCTTTGGGATAGAATGAGCTAATAGCAGTCTAGATCAGGCAGCAATTTTTATTTTACAAATTAATGCATGACTTTTCTTTTCTTTTGTTTTCTTTTCTTTCTTTTTTTTTTTTTTAATTTTCAAATGGCATCCACAGAATGATTTAGGGCTTCAGACTAGCTATCAGGCATCAGCTGATCAAGAGTCAATTCCCATGTTACTTTCCATGTAGTTTCATGAGAATTTAGAGAGATTTCAATGTTTCAGATACAATTGCCTATTGATTTCTATTTCAAACTTTGTGTATTTGAAAATTTAATATTCTTGTCATTTTGTAAAACTCTTTTTTCCTTATAGGTGGAAGCTCCAAATCAAACAATTGCTATTGAACAGTCTCAGTCAGATCGAAGCAAAAAAACTTTCCATCCTGTTAAGTAAGAATTTTGAGAAATTTATTCCATTTTATTTCAATGCTTGATTGGTCTGAAATGTCAAGTAATTATTTCTTGGAAACTTACAGTAGGTCTAAGCCAATTTTCTGATCTTTATCCAAATTCCATTCTGGGTGTGCACATAGAATTACAGTAGTAATAGATACCTGGTCTCCCTTCACTAAGGAACATTTTCAGCAGCTTTACAAATGCGTTCAGTATGTCTATCAAAAAAATTTATATTTGGCTAGCAACACTGTTGTGTGGTATTTAGACCTATATGGCAGATGCATGTCCCACCTTAAAAAATGTCAGTAACGTTCCTGTTCCACATGGGCATGAGATGTATTTGCAGTGCTTTTATGGGGGAGCACCTTTGCTAGAAACATACATGCAGCTTCTCCCTGGAACTCTCTACTGTTCATCTGCATCTCAACTCACTGGCAGAATAAACGCTTGTTCATCTGGCATAGGTGTCTTCTGCTGGAGCTGTTCTTTCCTATATAAATAATTACATAAGCCTTGCAAGAGAAAAAGATAAGACAGTGTCAAGTTTGATAGGACAGTGCTGGGATAAAGGCTGCAATGCATAATCTGCAAAAACAAAATTTGAGCTTGGGAGGGGAGCTTGATTTTCAATAAAATACCTCTACCACGGCACTTTTCTTCCTTCTGGATGATGACGAATAGATCCTGAGTGTGCGTAAATTTTTTCATGGACAACTGTTTGATGGACTGTGGTTTTCTCCATTCAAACACTTTATTCATATTCTTTATCACTTAGAGAAGCAGTGTCACCATATAGTTGAGACATAGGTGTGTATTTTATACTTCTAGTATAAATTAGGTGCAGGTGAAAAAAAGGACAAGCAGTAAAATGCATTTGGTTTAATGTGGAAATTCAGACCCAATAATAAGCAATTGAAAAACAACAAATACCCATCATGTGGAACACGTATGGTTTTATTATGTTCAAGACTGTGTACAAACAGAACAAGAAAAACAAGACTCCTATTACTAAGAAGAGTTTCCATCTGCTGGTGCTGTATCCTGTTTATTTCCTTAACATAGTCACCGTGTTTTTAATGCACTTTTATAAATCAGAGTTACTGCATTTTTACTGGGGTTTCTCCTAGTTTTTGTTTTTATTTGTCAGCTTTTCTCAAAACTTAATGAGTTTGAGGAAATATGTCTTAAGCCAGGTAGATCTCCAAATGCTTAGTTCCCTGATGTTGTTTCCTTTTCTATTTTAGAGTTGATCTACCAGGGGACCAGCTAACTAAAGTAACACTGGGAAGGTTGCACTTCAGTGAAACAACAGCAAATAATATGAGAAAAAAGGGGAAGCCTAATCCTGACCAGAGGTACTGCTGTAGCTAGTTGGTCTCTGTGTGTGAAGTGGAAAAGAGAAGGTCTACTTTAGAGTGGAGATGATGTCTGAAAAATGTCAGTGTTGTCAAATCTGTGATTGTATTTCAAATTCTGTGATACTTGGAATTGCTTAAAGGCCTGTCTTCTAGAGTCACGGAGTGCCATAAGAATAAGAGAAAATTGATCCTCATGGTTGCAGTTAGAGATCATTTCAGGAAATCATAGCCAGAATGATGGCTGATGAAATCAGGAAGCCAAAAATCCAAATAATGGTAACATACTTCTGGGGAGGAAAGGGTCTTAATTTTTGAGTCTTCATTACTTAAAATTCATCAAAAATAATGTAATCTTTTGTATATTTTCAGTGATGGTGAGGACAGAAGTAGCATGTTACTTGAGAGTGAAGGAAATAATTTTTGTTTCATATTATAACAAATATATTTTAAAAACATTCTGTCTATCTTTTTATGTTTCAATAACAGTGGTTGTATTTAAAACTTTTTTTTTTCCTGTGAGAAGACATTACTTCACTTATTGTCTTGATTATATCAATTTCAAATTAGATACTTCATGCTGGTAGTTGGACTCTATGCTGTCTCCCAGGACCAATTCTACCTACTGTGTGCAAATGTCTCTGAAAAGATCATTGTGAGGGTAGGTAAAAATTTATATTGCTTTTGTGTGAGAAATATTTACTGTTTTATTATTCACAGGAGACTATGTGGAAATCATTCTTGGGCATGAAATTTACCATTGACCCAAAAAGATTGAGAAAAAAAAATTACAGTTGTATATTGTATGTTGTTATCTTTTAATGATGGTCACTTAAAAATGTTAAAAGTAGAGCTATAGAAGAATTTGAAAAGAAAGCTTGTTGTGAATTCCAATACAAAATATGTTGATTTTTCCACATTGTTTTTCCTTTGAAGTGAATTAATTTACAGTACTTGCCAGGAATTTGGTAAATGTTTTCATCGGCTAGATGCTTCATTTTCAAAGGAGGATGAGAAAAAAAAATGCAAGAAAAGATGGTCAAGCAGCTCTAGGATGATTAAGACTCATAGCTGCCCCTTTCCATTGTGTTTACAGTGTCCCAGCTCTTAATTTGGTGGTCATAATACAGATTTCAAAATAGAAAAAGGAAGAATTGGTCTCTCTTCCTCATGACTACTACTTTTCAGTCCTCTGATCCATACAAAGTTTTCCTTTTAGTACTCTGCTTTGGCATACAGTTAGAATTAGAACTGGCAGAGAGAAAAACCCCAGAGCTCTGTTGTAACAGGAGCTATGGAGGGATAGTGTTAGGAAAGAGAAAAAGCACAGAGCCCCAGCGTGAGTGTTGTTGCAAGAAGGCTGCCAAGGGAAGGTGAGGAAGCTTTCAGTCCTGGTCCCTTTTTTGTGTGACCAGTAGCTGGTGCTTAATGTTTGAACTGGGCATACTCCAGGGTTATGGTTACTTACAGTGAAGATTATTTTTAGGGCTTAGAAAGAGGAAATGCAGAGGTGCCATGTGGTGGGGCTGCAAAGGATGTTGAGGACCTCTGAAAGATTGCAGTCCAGTGAGCTTTTTCACATGGGCCAATCAAGGAGCTTCTTCTTTGCATAGAGTCTTTCTAGTCCTTGGCTTGTGGTGAGGAATAGGCTTAGTATTTTGTATTAAAGTAAAATAAGACAAAGAGCTCTAGTGTAATAAGTGGGGCTGGATGTGTTCTCCCAAAGAAAGGTGAGGGTGGTCAACTGCTTTTAGTCCTGGCATCACTTTTTGTAGGCGATTGCTTGGGTCCTTTTTCGCAGCACATCGTCTGCCTGTAGGCTTATGATTACAGCCTGGTTTAGCATTCAGGTTTGGAGAGAACAGAAATGCAAATGGTGTTGCACAGGGACTGCCAAAGGAAGAAGAAGGTTTCAGTCCTGGCTCTTTTTTTGTCCGGGCCATAACTTTGTGTCCTCTTGTGCTATAAATCCTTTTCCTGCAGTTACAGTTAATTTTTTGGAAGGCAATATGGCTGAGAGCTTCTTTCTGGGTGGAGCTGTGACAGGGCTTTGAAAGCAGTGTTTAGAGTTCAATGGTTTTCTGCCCTGCTGAGTTCTATCATCCTGGCTGTTGCTGTAGGTTCTTTTATTTCAGGACACTGAAGCATTGTGCTTGTATCATTCCTGCATATTTAGTTGTTTTCTTTTTTTGTCCGTTAGTTTTCACAATACTGCTTTTGCCTGAATTTCTCTTCCTGTATCTAGCAATGTTACAAATATTACCTCTTTACTAATGTGGGAAAGCCGTTGAATATTCACATCTGAGTCATCCTTGGGATTATTGTTATCTTATAAGATATTTTAATGTTTCGAAATTTCAGTGAAGAGAGTTCCTTTGATGTGTATGAGACAGTTTTTAAATAGGAATCCAGGGAATGAGATTTTGCAAACCTGGCCTTTATTCCAGACAAAGAAAAGAGAAGGGAGAAAAGCAGAACAATCAAGAGGCTGTGATTTGAAGTGGTGAAAATGTCAACAGGAAGGCTTGAAAGAAAAAAAAACGTCATTTTCCAGATGTCTGACGGGGTTTCAGTGGCAGGGTACTGTGAGCCAGCCTCTGCTTACCTTAAAGTGGCAAATCTGTGCGAATGTGCTGCGAGAGAAAGCAACTCAAGTTCTAGCCCTTTATACTCTCAAGCATAACGTAATGAAACTACTGGCTGAGTAGTGGTTATCAGGCATATCAGATCATGCTCTAATTGTGCCAAACAGTGGTGAGTGCACAGCACCATGCGTTGCAGATGGCAAAGCCTTGTGAAAGCCCAGCTTCTTTAAATGAGTGTGAACTTTTTATCGTGATCATGTTGTTGTTCAGACTCAACTTTTAAAGCCTAAACGCAGCGTTTAAGAAAAACAAATTAACAAAAGTATTGTTGAAATCAAATTCTTTTTCTAATTATACATGCTCTGTTGCTTTATTGGTGTTTGAAAGACCCTGTTTCCTTGACATGAAATTTCTAATATGAGTTAATTTAAAGCATTACAGAGGATTTCATGAACCACATATGTTTAATCTCTGCCTTATTTGCTCTTTTGTGATTTGCAGCCTCAGCTAAAATTTGCTGGTAAGTAATGAATAGTTATGTGGCATAATGTTAAAGTCAAAATTTGGAAAGCTTTGGACATTGACAATTTAGCTTAAGGTGATAACAAAGTAGAATCCAAAGGGAAAAGCAATGAGGCCAGTGCTGCGTGAGCAGAAGCACTTAGATGTGACTCTAGTCTGCTTTTTCTGTTGGTGTGTTAGAAATGCTCCTAAATAGAATTTAAATATTAAAGATTTGGCATTTCATTTTCCCTGAATTTCGAATGGATAAGCAATAGTACATCTATGCTATACTATATCTTTAAACATAATTTTTTTCTTCCAGGCATCTAACCCAGGGCAGTTTGAGAATGACAGTGATGTACTGTGGCAGCGAGGACATGTTCCAGAGACGACAGTCTATCATGGTCGAGTAGGAATTAATACAGATGCACCAGATGAAGCACTGGTTGTCTGCGGAAATGCAAAAGTTATGGGCAGAGTCATGCATCCATCTGACAGCCGAGCAAAACAGAATATCCAGGAGGTGAGGGCCATGGAGTATTTAGGGCATTTATGTTTGCACCACAGCACATGTGTGGATCATTGTTCTGACACATGAAGCAGCTTCTTTATGCTGGATGTGCTGAAATGCTGGCCTAAAGAAATCGGCTGTACCGCTGTTCTCTGTGGAGCCATCGCCTATGGACTTTGGAAGAGACTGACTATAGAAGCTGGAGTTGTCAGACTGAAGGGTAACTGGCAACACAAACAGCGCTCCGCTAATGGGGAATGGGAAAACTGTCCCATATTTTTTGATGTGAAGATTGGCAAAGTGGCCATGTCAGGCTAGTTGCTATCTCAGTGATGTCCTAGATGCCATGATGTTCTTAGTGTTTCAATATGTGAATCTTGGTATTTGTCCAACTAGGTCGATACGAATGAGCAGTTGAGAAGAATAACACAAATGAGGCTGGTGGAGTTTGACTACAAGCCTGAATTTGCATCTGTTATGGGAATAAAAAATACCCATGAAACAGGTATTCAGTCAGCTCTGTTCCCATTTTTCATTAACTTCCACTGTTGTTACTCGTGCAGTAATGTCTTTTAAAACCCTGCTATTTCACCCTCATTTTTTAGGACACTACAATTGCACATTTTGCTATGTTCCTCTTGTGATATAAAAATGACAGAATTAAGTATTTCTGGTAATTTTCCAACTTCTGCTTCGATTTTGTAAAGATGGGAGGTTAATTTTCCAGAGGTCTAATGAAAATGGAGTACGGGATCGCAAACAATTTTGTTCTTATTGCAGGGAAATTGGAATTCTAAAGGTTTATGTTTGTTTTCTGTGAGAAGAAAAAAAAAAGTGAAATTCTAGATTTTCCGACCACAGAGAAATTCTTGATCATTTGGCCCTACATGTAGCTTTTAGGATGGGCAAGTCGAAGTACACAGCCATGGTCAACTGTATGCCACCGTGTTTCCTGACTTTATTTTCTATTATCTTGTGAACAGGAATAATAGCCCAGGAAGTGAAGGAGCTTTTACCTCAAGCTGTTAGAGAAGTTGGAGATGTTGATTGTAATGATGGAGAAAAAATAGAGAACTTCCTCATGGTTGACAAGGTATGGTCTTGAGAGAGAAAGTGGAGGTGTGTATTTAGATTGTTCCTTTTGTATATGGAGCTATAAACACATTCTATGCTTTATACAAAGCTGTAGGCCTCCACAAGAATTTTCAAAAATAGTATTTGGCAAATCATTGAGGAAAGCTGAACTACCAGGTATTACTAAATGGCTTAATGTCTTTTAATGACAAAAATTTAATTTTAATTTGTCCTTTAATGACAAAAAATATTTCTTTTAAAATCTTGTTATAATAATAAATGAACATACACTAAGAGAGAAAAGGAAAAAACCTAACTGCTGACTAAAGTTGAATAACAATCTCATAGCATTGGTCCAATAAGTGGGACTTCAAAACATTCTTTTGTGTTTAAGTTCATTAAGTATTTGTCAAGGTTTAGGGTCAGGGCAGTCCACTAGACCTATAACAGATGCTCTCTGTAAACCCCTCTCCCTCCCCAAAGGGGGAGAGAAAGAGAATAAGGGAGATTAGAAAAGATTAGAAAAGAAAACTGAAACATCTTTAATGAGGATAATAATAATAAAATGGAATATTTGCAAGTATATATGCAAACCCAACCCCCCCTGATGGCAATTATGTCCCCACCACCACCGATGCTGTGGAGCAGGCACGGGGGAATTCCCAGACTGGGCTCAGCGGCAGATGGGATCTGGATTTGGGAACACTGAGATTGGGATTGAAGGCAGAATGGATGGAGTCCTCCTTGAATGTCAGCCATTGAAGAAGAGAGCTTGACCCTTGTGATCCCTCAGCTTTATACTGAATATGACATATACAGGATGGAATACCTCGTTGGTCAGTTTAGGGTCACCCGTCCTGGCCGCTCCTCCCTGCAGGTGCAGCCTCTTACTGCACCCCCGATGTGGTACACAAGAGTTAGCAGTGACCTTGGTCTGCACACCAATCCTGGGTAGTAACTCTAAACATCGAGCTAGAAGCAGACACTGTCTGTGAAAATATGCCATTAATTTTAGAAAGTGCAGTTAGAGTAGAAGAGCCTCAGCTGAAAAATAAAATCACTGAACAGAATTAGTTCAGTTCTAACTCAAATCAGGACAGTGTTCCAGAAGTCAATTAAGCAACGGTGGCATTCTATTTGTTAAATAAAAACTTCCTTACTCTAATCCTGGTGTAATCACTTCATACCAAATACAAATGCTAGCTCTGTGGGAAGGTTTTTGTGGCCATCTGAAATCCTTGTTATAGCTTCAAAATCACATACTATAAAATGTTAATGGAACACAAAGTAATTACAATGCTCATAGGTCGAAAACAATGCCTTGGTCTATTGTCCTGTGCTCTCTTTCCCTTCTTTTCCTGTAGAAATAGGACAGCAAGGGACTGTCAGTCATGGAGTCTAGTCATACATGACAGCAGACAGTGCTTGTTGAGACATTGCTCAGTGCAGTCCTTCTGTTGTGCACTGGTTCACTGCAAGACAAGTACTCCTTCTCAGCTTTTTCCTGCTTACAGCTGATAATGGGAAGAGGGAGGATTTCCAGATTGGTAATGTTGTCTGGATGATGTCACAAACATGAACCTGTATTCATTATAATAATGCATTCTTTCATTATTCTATAGGTAACACAAGTTTATACCACCAAACTTGGAAAAAATACTGCATTTCACTTGCCTTCTTTCAATAGGCTACAAATAGGTTGAATTCATAGGTAAAATCTGTGTTCCATATAAAGGAAGCATGAATTAGACACCCTGAATAAAGCTGTGGAAAAAGCACTTTCTAGAGATATCGTTGAAAAGAAGACTTTTAGAAAATTTTCTGTATCTGATCAGGGTTCCAGCCTGTGGTTGATTTGCAGATGCTCATAGAAGAGCAGAGGTGTTGAGCTTTTGATTTATATCTCTCTGCTGAAATACCACACAAACTACCTTCTGTAATAGCACTGCTGTTTGAGCCCATCGTGTTCCCTTTCTCCTCTGTAGCTTGAGTCTCCGGACAACGCTTGCCAGGATGTCTTCCAGAGATGTGACCTAGCAAATGGAGAAAGTCTGTTGCACCCTGCAGGGAGTCATTCTGCTGCAGATGTGGCCCAAGCTTATTTGCTGCTTAGCATTTTCTTGACTATTTGGCTAGGTCTGGGATCACTTCACAAACACTTTGACATTGTTTTAACGTGGTCAGGTAAACCTGTGCTTTCTCCTCTTTCTCCTAGCACCTGTGTCAGAGCAAGTGAATGTCAATTCTCTGGCCTTCCCAACCTCGGGGGCAGGAGAGATCTTTGTCTAACAGTTTAAGACATATGAATTCAGATATTTGGAACATCTGATGTCCAAGTGGAACATCTGCTTTAAATGTCTGGAGTTCCCAACCCCAGAATAGCTCAGAATCTTCAGTAGTAAATGGACAGCGTTTCATATCTTCACTTTCAGTTAGGTTGGTGGTGAGGCCTTGAACTTTATTACCTCACATGCCAAGTTTAGTTCCAGATAAGCAGGATATTGGCTGGTTTGGTTGTGTCTCTTTGTCAGTTACCTGTTTGGAGCTGTCAAACTCTGTAAAATTAATTGGTTGCATTACACATTTGATCCAGACTCTGCTACTTTCTAGAGCAATGTCTCAACTGTGTGGAAATCTGTTATTTCGGGACAAGACTCTTTCTTCTCTTCTAATATGCACTGTGCTCAGTACTTTGTCATCAGCGAGGCAGTAAAACTAAAATCAGTCCTTTTTTTCTCAAAGAAGTATTCCTTCATTTCACCAGATGAGCCATTTTCTCAGCTAGCTGAAGTCACCTAGAAGAGATTTGTGTGTGATTTGAAGAGAATGGAAAGGGCAGCTGCTACATATCATTGATATGAGAACATGTGACTGCATAAATGATTTCAGAATTCTAGGCACAGGAGGTTATTCTGAAGTCACAAACAGGCTGTTGGTCTTTTGGCAGTAGAGAAGTTTGCAGCTTACCACTGATACCTGTGCTCTGGTGCTGTTTATACAAAATTCTGTCTGATTTTGTGGAATGAAGTCACCTTTAAAAGAAAGGTGTGTGTAGCATTTACAACATGAAAGGCAAAACTCTGCTTTTGCCTTACTTCTGCATGACCTGACTAGACAAGAACACTTCGCAACATTAACTGTGGTAATAGCTTCATCCAAGGTTTAATGGCATCAGTCTGGTTGTACGTTAGTATAAGAAAGCTGTTTGAAACACAGCAAAGGAAGTATGCTATTCCCATGCTCCTGCAGTGGATCAGTAACCATTTTTGGCTCAGAAATTGATAGAATACTTACTACTTGGATGGTTGTACCAAGAGCTTCTCCAGCAGCAGATTGATACCCAGATGATAAGCAGGGTGTAGAAGAATAGAAGACTTCTCCTGGGAAAAATACTTAGGAGTAAATAGTATATGAACTGTGTCAGTGGCGGAACCCCTCATGGTATTAGAACTTACAGGACTCCTGTAAGAAGCTGAAGAGGTTGAAGGGGAGAAGAAAATATTATACCATCACAGCCTGACCTCTGGTTTGGATCTTTCACTATCTCACTGTTTCCTGTGTGGTTCACGTTATGTGTACATGGATAGAAGCTCTGGCTTGTCCGAGACAGGTTACTCAGTCTGGTAGGTAGCTGATTGGTTGTACATTTTGCTAAGGGATTCTATGTTCAGCTGCAGCACTACAAAACAAATAGAAGATGGCTGTTGTAACAGAGTTACAGTTTAAAATTCAACACAATATGAAGGTAAAATACAGTTTAAATTCTTGGTCTACAAAGCCATTTAGCTTCTTCAAATTTTTCTGCAAGTTCTCATTTTCAATTTACTAAAAAATTAAACATAAGCAATTTTTACAATCTAGCAAAAGGGTTTTCTACTTTTAAGTGCGTCCCATTTGCAGTGAGATAACTTGTTTGCATTTTAAATATTCAAGTTATCCTTACATAGGTGAATGCTTACTCATTACTGCTTGCTACATCTGATTAATGAATGTACTGTATCTACTTTTGTCATTGTTTTGCTTCTCAGGATCAGATCTTTATGGAGAATGTTGGTGCTGTAAAGCAGCTTTGTAAACTAACAAACAATCTTGAAGTCAGAATAGAAGAATTGGAACAATGGAATAGGAAACTGGCCAGGCTGAAGCGGATGAGCAGTTTGAAGTCAACAGTCAGTGAAGAGAGCAAAGTCAGGTACCTCTGTCTAGGATGTTCTCTGGTAGTTCTCACAGAATTTAGTAAAGTGGTCTGTGGTAGAAGTGAAAACCTATTTTGCTTGACAGTGAAGTTCAACTCATTTCCAGCATTTTAAGTTGTGCCAAAAATGCAAATTTCTCATATTTTTTGATTCACTGATAAAATTAATATTTGAAATCCCTGTTAAATTGCAGCCATTCTTGTAATTGCTTCAGTTGCATAAAGCAAGGGTAGATTATGTCCAGTTACAGCCCTGGAGGTTGGAAATTGCTGCTAAGAGCAATCTGCAGAGATTCTTCTGCAAGAAAGATTTTTCATTAATACCAGTGGAAGCGGTGAACGTTTCCTCTTTCTAAACCATTTCGCAGAGTTTTCTTTGAAATCAAATGTAGCATTTAATAGCATTCACCTGAATGAATTAACTGGAGGTCTTTGTTCTTGAAAATGAATTTGATGACACATTTGTCTTTCTCCTTTTAAACGTTAAAATTGCAAAAGCAAGTGACATTAACACCCTATTGAAAATGTCTCTTTTTCATTTATTAGTTGCTGAAGCATTTGAATGTTAAAGAGATCTTGTCTCTTACAGCAGGTATAGTCGAGCTACTAGCCTTTTGCCATCAAAAAAATCAGTCCCACTAAAATCCAGCAAGGTGAGTGAAATTAAATATGTGAAATATGCCTATGAGAGAGATTTTGTAAGTGCTGAAATATTGGTGAAAGCTTTCATATTTCTAAATATAGAATCAAATTTCTTAGCCAGAATTATTTAGCGTCATGCTTGATGCTTAAAAAGTAAATGTACTGAAATATAAAATATGTATGAGATAGTTCTTCTTCTGGCCTATAGATTGTGTGTGTGAGAGTAGATCCATGTTGTGTAATGGTGTGAAGGAGGTGACCAACAGGACAGAACCGTGGAGCCCATAGGGGTGCTCGCATGGTGCAGTGCAGCCTTACACCGAAATGCTTGTTTCCATTTGGAAGTCTGCACAGTGCTAATTCTTCATCAGCTTTCTTCCTTGGATGAGTCTTTCACTGTAGTTTGCAGTTAGCATCTCCTGCTTTGTACTGGATGATGCTCTTTCAGGTGCCCATATCCTGGTGTAGAAAGAGGACACCCCTTTTCACAGGGATTGTATGAGTTAAGGAATGTGTGTTGACCTTTTTCAAGACAGTCTTCCTAGGCTGCTAAGTCCTGTTCTTTAAGACAAACCAACACTCATTCGTCTACCTTGCTTTTGTGAGTGCCAAAGAGGAAGAGAAAACAATAAGTTAAATGTTCTTTATTCCATAATGACAATCATATGTTCCATCATCTAAAATCATCCTACTTGTTTGGAAAGTGTTTTTCTTCTGCATTTACACCAGCCCCAATTTAACATGGTCTGAGCATATACTGGAAGCTGCTCATATTTTGGTTCTGGCCACTGCTTACTGAGTTCTTAATTTGATTTTGAAATACTTCAAGAGTATGAAAAATGGCAGGAAGAAAAGAGAAGGAGCTATTATTTTTACCCTTTCTTTCTTCCTGTGTAGTGTTTGTGTCCCCAGACTACTAGCAGTGGGCAGCATTCTCACAGTTTTAGGGAGCTTCCATTACTTAATTTTTTCTCTTTAGATGTTGACCCCTATATAAGGATGACTTGTATGGTTCTTCTGAAACAAGCAAGGTTAACTTAAAGTCAGACTAGTGTAGTATTTCTTAATCTACTTGTGGTAGCTTTAGCCACTTGAATTAACCAAACTTTTTTTTTTCTCCTAGGTTTGTTTGTCAAAGACGAAAGACTCTTGCTCCGTGAAGATTCTTCGGGTGACCATAATAGCTTTGATTGCTATTATGGCACTATGGTAACAGTTAATTATCAACAAGTTGACTTGTTTCTCCTTTCCCCTTTCTACTTATCAGAAGGAAGATTGGAATTTTCTTCTTCTCACCCCTCCTACTCAAAGAACATAACATAGTAGTTAACAGTGAATATGTCCGGTAATATTGTATAGTTGAAATTGTTTTAGAAAAGTGAGATACTTAGGTGGTGCACACACATAAGTCTCTGTCCATTTCACAATGTATGGTGCACCCTGAATGCATCTGTGTGGCTCATGCTACAGGTGCAAAGCTGGACTTGTGAGACTCCACGTTTTATCTGATCATTCTGTGCCAAAGTACAATTTCTGATGTACAGAGTGATTGTGTTACATGAAATGAATCTGGACTTGTTACCAATGTGGTGGGAAATCCTGTGACTCTGAAAGTTTAACTTGTGACATTCTGATTTCCAGTCCAAAAAGCTGTGGCTTGCAATCACCCTGTGAACTGAGTACTTTGAACTGGTGGTGTGATCCTATTTACAATGGAGAATTAACCATATTTTGTGTGGAATACAAGTATATGTATATATACATATATACAAGTATATGAATACATTACTGTATACAAGTATCCGATCTAAACCCCATTAAATTCAGTCAAAATTTTTGCCCCTAAAGGAGAAGTGGTAAAATAATTAACTTTTACATCACTACATCGGGACAAGATGCTGTCAAGATAATATATTGTTACATAAGAGATGGATGTAAACCTACAGAATAATTCTTTTTCTGCAGTGCTTTGACAATATCGACCCTATATTTACTTAGCATGCATGACAGGCGGTTTGAAAAACATCCGGTTTACAGGCAAGTATTTAAATTAGTATTAGTGAATTAGAATTAATACTAAATTGTGGACCAGTCTACTTTGGTCCACAACTCTGATGTCCATTTCTTAATGAATCGTTTTTCTTTTTCTTCATCAACAGTACCTCGAGTTCTATTCTACTCTCTCCCTCTACCACTACAGCAGGTACTGGGTCTCTGCTGGTCTGCTTACATGTAACAGGCTTTCAATTTCTGTGCTATTATTAAATGCCAATAGACACTCAGCAGTAGTGAGAATTGTGTCTTTTTTTTTTCCTTTAGCATTGCCTGGGGAAAGCACAATTTCTCAAACCACACAACCCATCAGCAGGATCCCTGAACTGAATTTCTGTGACATTTTGCCTTGTGACAAGGTCTATTGTTGTCCAATTCATCAAACAAAAGTCAACTTTCTAAGTCATGAGAAAACCAATGCAAAGGAGAAACGTAAGTTGAAACATTAATTTATATTATTTACCAACTGAGTAAAGACTATATGAAGAGTGGTGGGGAAGGGGCAAGAATCTTTAAAGGTAGTTAGCTTCCTATGAATGAGCCTAGTCCAGAGGATTAAAAAAAAATCCTGAGATAACAAATCATCGCTGCAGTCGATATGTTTTTGAAAAATTTGGCCTTTAAGAATTTTGGTTCCTAAGAGGTTTTGTCAGGTGTCACTGCTCTTCCTGGCCATTCATGGTAAATGATTTCATCTGAACCAGGAAGTCACTAATCCCTTTAGTTAACCTTTGGCTACAAGATTTGATCGGGGGTAGTGGAGGGTAAATTAACAGATGTTAAAAAAAACCCAAAACGCTTAATGGTGTCACAGTGTGGTGTAACTACCTCTTTTCTGAGGCAGAGACAGAGATTCAACTGCCAGAAAACATAAAACTTTGAATTAAAACTCTGTTCATTCAGGCAGGGTTTTTAAGTAGAGAAATGTTATTTGAAGGCAGAGCTCTATGAAATAAATTACTTTTACTGGAATGAATTATCTTTCAGATATTGTCTGCCAGATGTTACGTGTATATGAGTAGGTGTATTCTTTACAACTTCTATAACATGTATAAGAAAGAGTTTATACATAAAGGTATGCACAAGTTGTTGGAATCTCTATTCCTCGTGCCCAGACCTTAACATTGTCAGTGTCTGGAAGCAAGTGTTAATATTACTAAACCCAGCATTCACACACTTCCTTTCTTGGCCTTGGGAACAATTCTTGCACCACCCACAGTTGAGAAGTCGAGGTGAAACTGGGGACAGATGCAGTTCAGCCTCTGAAGTACAGATGTCTGCCAGGGCAGGCACTGCCAGTTGCTGTGAGACTCTAATCACATGAACTGTTTCAGTGGCATTCACCCACCGGCCATTCTTTATACTGCAAAGTGCTGTTGTCTGCAGATGAGCTGCATGTAAGTGGTCCTCGTGCTTCTTGTGATTAGTGCTGCCGTAAGCCCTGTGGCAGATATACCTCAGTACAGTGCTTCCAAGAGGTCATACCTAAGTGATTTGTATTGCTCTGAAGTCTGAAAGAGTGTTGATTAATTAAAAAGACTTTAATCTCATTTAAAAATGAGGGAACTGTAGATGGATGAAAATGAAATATGAAAATCTTTTATCCCCAGCTGGCTGCTTTTGATATTAGGTGGAAAGGGAAGATAAGAATAAGCAGAAAGCATTACCTTCTCAAGGTCTTATGCTCCAAATAGCATTAAGTGTGGATCCAAGAGTGAAAAATCATCACAGTACACACAGTACTGAAAGATTTCAGATCTGCCCAAATTTAATGAAGCTGAATATATCCCCAGATGGAAGGTAACAATGTCAATATGAAATCCAAACAGAAGGAAAACCAACAATCTGCTTAATGTAGCAGTAGCCAAGATAAATGGAAAGGAAAATGTTTTCAGAACAAAAAGCTAGGAGTTAAATATGGGGCATAATCAAGATAAACAATGGATATTTGAGAATCAGCTGATTGGTCTGATTTGTGGAAAGCTATAAGTATTTGAAATTACAGTTGAATGAAAATCTAATTTTGGTGTTCATATATAACCAGCTTTTACATTTCCACCTGTGATGCCTGAGTTCTGTGGGTTCAGGCTACTACTGAGTGTGTCCATTGTATCTTCTAAGCCCTGGCATCTCAGATTTGTTGAGGAGAAGGCTGCTAGGAATGTTTAAGTAGAAACAAAAGCATTCATAAGCAGGACAGAATTTATTAAGCAAAAATTCAGCACGTATTTTTGTAGTCTATCTTAAGGTGGCTTTTTTCCTTGTCTCTTGTTTGTCTTAAGAACTGTTTTTTTCTGAAGGGTTTAGGTTTTTGAACTCCTATTGATTTCAGTGGAACTGAGGACCATGAATGCCCTTCAGCATCTGGGTCTTTTCTGCTCTCTCTTTCCATGCTATTAGTGCTCATTGCTCACCCCTTCATGTTAAGTGTCACTGGTAACCAGGGGCTGTCCTTACTTTCTCTCAGAGTGTTATTTCTCCCTTGTGTCTCTCCCCTCACAATAAAAGCTTGGTGAGGGCTCCTGCTGTATTTTGGTCAACTTCATGCATTTCATTTATTGCTTTCAGATGGTAGTTAATGGATTCATAGCAAGGTACCACCACCAAAAGAAATAATCACCAAGTTTTTTCCATACTGCTTATAGAATATTTCAACTTGTGTGAATTAAAACCAGAAAGTGCTTGAGAAAAAAAAAATAAAAAAGGATACCACATTTATTGCATGAGTTTATCTGAGTCTTATCTGAAGATATTGGTTGTCCTCATTATGTTCTGGTCATGCTCATATTTTCATATTTGTTATTGAGTTGGATCTTTACCTTACATGGGCCTTTAAGAAAGCCCTGAGAGTTACCGTATGTGACAGAGGGGAATTTTGCCACAATTTAGTGGAGGCCACTACAGTGTTTTTTGGTGGTTCCTGGTTTTCTCAACTAGCAACTTGAGCTCCAAATCAAAATAATACCAAGGCCCAATTTTCTACATTTCTTTTGGATTGCATCAGCTTAAGGACAATAAAATACTAATTTTAGGATGACTAAAAAACAGTTTAAAATAAATTTCTATACTGGCTACTGACTCAGTTTAAATAGTTGAAATCTTACTGATGTAAATCTGTCTTCATCCTAGTTCTTATACAAAATTCCGATAACCACTTAGTACTTTCTTCCATCACCTGTGAAAGAATCACAGTATTAAACGTTTAGTAATTCAGAGTATTTCATAAATATTCCTACCAACACTTGCAGAGCTGAAGTATTTTTTCTACAGGGAGAACATCTTTCTTTCACTGAGCAATCTTTTACCTTTACCAGGGGATATAGATTTTCCTACAGAATAGTTCTCTGTTAAAGAAAATGCAAAATGGCAGGGAATGTTTAATACATTGCTGCCATATCTGGACTATTAAAATGTAAGAAAGCAGAAAGAAGATGTGACAACTAGTTTGTAAATTAAAAAGAAGAATAAGAGAACAAATAGGCTTTTTTTAGACCTGACTGAGGACCTACTGTACATGTATAACTGATTGCATGTGTTCAGTAGCCATTTTTCTAGGTGTATGGAACAGTATAAATAAGTGGGGCAGCAGATAACTACTAAATGCAACAGTTATCACCTAAGTTGGCAGAACTGGTAGATCTGTATGATAAGCAAATAAATAGAAGATGGATTTAAGGAATAACTGTCAGCAGTATCACCTATTCACAACAAAACACAAAAACGATGGAAATCCCAAACATAATTTTGTATTATATTGCTTCTGGGCCCTCAGGTTACAGTTGTTAATGTTGTTCCATGCTTTTGGTCATCTATTAGCATGAGAAGAGTCTGGATTTTCGTGTTTCCTAATACTGAAATGAAAGCCAAAATCTGGAATGATAAAAAAGTAGTGTCTTGTTTCAATCTCAGTGAAACTATGCATTTTGATGTCTCAAAGAAATAACACACTTCTTTCCTTCTGTAAAATAATATTTTACATAATGAAACAGTGATTTCTGTTCTGAACTGTCATTTTGAAATCAGAATTTTTCCTTTGAAAAATGAGGGAATGGAGTGTTTTGGTATTCTAGAAATACATTATTCTTTTTTTTTTTTTCACAGATTGAATGGTATTTGATGAAGCACATTAGTTTAGGCAAGATCAACATTTCTCAGTGCCAGTTCATTGGCAGTGTGTCTCTGGGCAGGTTCTCATCTGGCAATTAGTGTAAAAGCACAGGAATAGCTTTAAACTATTTCCCATGGGCTTGAAGGGCCTTCCCCAGGTTGTACTATGCGATGATTAGTCAAACGATCTTTTAAAGTTCACTTTTCTAGAAAAGTGCCAAGGAAATAAAACCCCCCAAACATCAGCTTATATTTCCCAGCCTAGTTAAATGTTTGAAATTACAGAGGTAACCTCAGTGAACTTGGTGGTCATGTCATTAGAACTGTATATTAGTTTCTTTAATTTGGTGACTCATCCTTCTCTCTCTGAAGTACTATCTCACTTGGGTCAGTCCTCAGTGTCTTAGATCTCACATTCAGAAAGCTAAGTTATTACCATGGCCCATGTTTGCATGGCAGATGCCTTTTCTTACTAATGCCATTTTCTCACTAATAAGAAAGATGCAGCTTTATGGCCAGATTTGTGCCCAAGTGCCTGACTGGATGTTAAGTTTTGCTTTGGCTCTCTATTATAAGAGTTGATGATATTCTGTGTGTAGGATGAAATCTTTTCTATTAGTCTATTTTTGGAAATATGTTAGATATCTTGTAGAATTTAAAAAGCTTGTTTCTTGTTATCTGCAAACTTCTTTTGACTGTCTATATCTTATTCTGAATAGAGGTGCATTGTATTTTAAAGGTTTCTCTTGTGGTTACACATGCCTTTACCCAAGCGATAATTAACAAAACATCTACTGGTGTTGTATTTATATTTTGCTGTTAAAACTGTGCAAAGCTAACTTGGAGACTTTGGTACATACAACCTTTCACAGGACATGAAAGTGATGTATTACCTGAACAAAATGCAGTAAAAAAACCTAATGGAAGACCTGATCTTGGAAATGACTGTAAGTTCCATATTTTTTAAAATAACTGTTGAAATGTATGCTTGTATAACTTTGGTATAACTTTGTATAACTACCTTTAGGCTTGGAATTCTGCTGCTAGAAGTTTCATTTATAACTGGTCGTTACAGAGAATTAGCACTTAGGAATCTATTAAACACCTGTGATTCTCTGTAATTTTCTTGTCATTCCAATTTATTCTTACATCTTTATTAGATTTTTATAGACATTCTGGCTGCAGTCTCCAGAGAGTTCTTAGACTTGGCTTTGGATGCCATAAAATGACAAGTGACATTTTCCTTGACAGTGGCTAAAATCTTGTAAGGTGCTCCACACTGCTAACCCTTATACAGCAAAATGCTTAAGGATACGAGCATTGTCTCTGTGTGCAGGAAATGCATGATGCAGTGTAAAGGAAGTGTTTGGGGTTTGGCTCAGTTAACCCGACAGATTAAAAACATCAGCTGCTGAAAAGGGCCATCTCTACCTTAGGATCCTGACACTGCCTGCATCAGTGGAGATGCGACGAAGCTCTTCAACACAACACTTTTGGCTCGATATCAGGGCTCCTGTTTTAGTGACTGCGTGCTGCTGTCAGAGCCAGTCTGGACTGAAAATATTGATTCTCTTCTGTGAAGATGCGTATCTGCTGGTTACATATGTTGTAACGGCATGCTCTGGCATTCATTCAGTATGAGCAAGATTATGCCTTGTCTTTTCTGTTTATGTGGATGCTCTGTTTTAAGGCTGGTCAGTTTGTTTGTTTTAATAAATATTTACTTAAATATTAGGTAATATTTGGATGATGAAACATCTCAATCCATTGGCATGCAATTAAAGCAGGTGGTTACCTGGGCCCATGTCAGTGATAGAACACAGGTTCTGGTTTTTGCCTGGGTATGCCCCAGGGGGATGATCTGGGAACAATCATTCCCCTTCTGACTTTTTTTACATGACTACACACTTCAGAAGAGAGCCTCTGTGGTATTACTATGATACGTGTTGTAGTGAGATGCTGTGTCACAGGGAAATGTTCTTCTGTGCTAGTTCTTTGAGACAAACATGCTTGATTTCCCTCAGTCACTTAAGCATACCTGTGGACAGTTGCATGCTGAAAGTTCTGTGTATACTACCTCACAGATGTTTTAGAATCAAAGCACAGGTCAGCCTATAATAATCAAGTTTCTCTGCAAAGTAGGGAACTGTTGCTGTAGAACAGAGGATCACGACACAGTGTTCACAGTGTGATAGGAAGAGCAGACTTGGGCCTGCTGAACCTGGTCCTCCTTGTGCTTTCTGCACCACATTGCAAGACTGAAAATAGCAGCTTGGGTCTGTAGGCAACAGCTGGGGTCTGGCTATCGGCCGATGGCTCACACATTGTGGCTATATTCTTCATGGTATATATAGAACATTACAAAACGCTTTAAGTTCTTGCAAATTCAAGGCAATGTTTTAGTAGAAATTGTAATACTCATCAGAGTTTGGTAGTTTTCCTGCACATAGGATTAGAAACAAGTTTTGTTGCATTCCACATTATTTCTCTCAGCAAAGGTAATGTTTTTTCAAATTAATGGTTACTCGTATGATCATGGCTTTGGGTACATTAAAAGGAACATTGACACATTTGTATTCTACTTGGACTGCCATCAAAATAGCCTTCAATGTCTGTCCCCCCATGCTGCAATATTAGGTGCCCAGGATAGCTGTCCTTGCAAATTGAACAAGGAACTGTAATGGCAGAATGAAGTTAATCAACCAGAAGCTTTTTACTGAGTGCTAATTTAGACCTGCAACATCTCCTGTAGTGGCAAGCAAGGGAGTAGATACCACTGTATTAAATGAAATTTTATTGTGCTTTTATCTAGGATGTATGAAATAATAAAGAATAAAACATTACTCTTAATATTTTTAGGGATTGATACAACAATCAGTTCCATGCAGATTTTGGAAACTCAGCAAAGCATTGACAATCGCTATTGTAGTAAAAACCTAGAGTGCAGGTAGGTAAATTGTTTTATTATGCTTTATTATGGTGGAATAAAATACCATTAACATGGCATGGCTACTTGGCTGGCTTCTTCTCACAGCTGTGTCCTCTAGCATGCTGGAATTTTTTCCACCTTTTCATATTTTTTCTTTTTAAATTTAAATGCAATTTCCATGTTTTTGCAAAGATACTGTCTAGTATCCTACATATAGAATCCTATATGTATTAATGCAACCTTTTTCAGGTCTGGAAATTACAGCTATGTCATTCCTGTTAACAAATACACACCCATGGATGTAGAAATCTCACTGGAAATAAAGTAAGTACAATTAAAGACATACATAATGCATAATTACATACAAAATAAGACAGCAGTTCATTTTTTGGAGAGTAATTCTTGCCTGATTTCTATTATGATGTGAATTTGTCCCTGTTCAGAGGAGTGGGAAATACCTATGCACAGCTAAACTCTTGGGTAGATCCTTTTCTGTAGCATATGCCCGGTACCACTCCCAGCCCAATGACAATTTCACCCGTTGATGCAGATATTAAAATTAAATAGTCTTAAAGTTCAGTCTAATAATCATTTGAGCAGACATGTACACATATATTAGCAGGATTGTGGCCTTCAGCATAGGGATTTGACTTTTTTTTTTTGATATAGAGACATACATAAGTAACTCCAGAGAACACCTTTTTCTGGCCTGTTTTGCCAAGCCTGTAAAAGGGGATTCTTGTGCAGGAATCTCTGGTAATGCATAAAATTGTGACTTGCAGCAGGAATAAGCAGCACACTTGCTCCTCTCAGCAGCTATTTTCTCCTCAAATAAGAGCCTAGCTCCATTGTGTTCCTCTGGGAATAATAAGTCCTTTCTTTTGGGGTTCTTCTCTGAGAAAGGCCAGCGACAGCCAGGACAGCTGCCAAGCGCTGCTCGATGACACTTCATGACTCCACTCTCTCCAACAAAGGACGGTGTGAAGTTATGGATAGTCTTTAGGTCCAGTCTTTTGAACTTGAATATTATCCTTGTAAGCAGTTACTCTTTTTCAGATAAGAGGAAATATAACAGTACTCCTGAAGTGCCTGCTTGTTTTCTACAGCCACTGAAAATTTGTCTTTTAAGTGTATGCCATTATAATCCAGTAATACAGCCCTCCCATGCAGGGGCTAATATATCACACTCAGCGCTTCACTGAAGCAGTTACTGAATTTATTTTGGATATTGATATGTGTTTTGAGGAGAGGGGAATTTTCAACATATGCCTTTTCTATATACTTTCACTAAACAAAGCCACGAAATTTAAAAATTAAAAACACTTAACGAAGCCAAACATATTTGGATTATTACTGTGTCCAAACATGTAAAAAATCTGGAAAACCTTTATTCCTGCTGAAGAAAAGCAAATTAAACCAACACGTACTACTAACAGGCCATATAGGCGAGAGAGTCTGCCATATATTAATCACATGCTTTAAAATTGTTGTTTCTTATAATACCTTGTTAATGCACATCTTGTTGAGGGATGCTTCATTGTCCCTTGCAGCATAAACTGTAAATATTCATATCACCTTTTCCACACCTTCTGCTTTCATTTTTTCTGCTAGCCATTGCTATATCTGAGTTCCTTTGCACCTCCAAGGCATTTTTGTTTGTTTATACTCTTCTCAGAAAAGCCATCTGGTAAACTAGGAAGTACTGAAAACTCTTTCTAGGGATAGTCTGGAGAAGATATGACCAGGGGTCCTTGCTGTTGAAGAATTCCGAATGAATTTCTGTTTACCACTACTTTACCAGACAAAGTCTGGAATATTTTTACTTTTTTTTAATGATATATTTACATGTGTACAGAGGCGAATGGGGGTTATTTATAGAGGTCCTTGTTTTAAGGCTTATTATGGGTTTGTCTTCCATAAAATTGATGTTGTGTTTAGATGGTCAGGTACCCTCTGGCACAGGTATATTATGCTTATGCATGATGTAAGCCGTGCAACTCAGGCAGGTCACAACCATTAATTTTTTATTAAAAAAGTAATATACAAAAGCCTCTGGTATGAATATGATTGAGGTTTGAGAAAGTTTAGTGTACCTTTTTCGGTTTATCTTAATGACTGTAAAGATCAACCAGGTTTCCAGATGGAAAACATCCTCCATTCATGGGAGGGAGTGGGACAAAATTAGAGGTTTGTGGCTTAGGTTAATCTCCTTCATATTAATCAGTGAAGTAAGCATCTCTGCTTTATTTCTCAACAACTCAATTGTTCGAATTTGTTTGCCTTGCATGTATTTTGTATTTTTATGTATGATTCTCTTATTTAAGAACGATTGGATAGATCCTTATTTTCTCTGTTTCTTGAAGCACCACAGAACCATTAATTGTATTTCTCTGCAAAGTCACATTTGGAAATTATTGTTCCCGTTATTCTTCAAGCCAAAACAGTAGGAAGGATTTCCTAGCAACCACACAGGTAAGATTTTTGCAGCAATACTCTTGCTTGTGGGGATCGTTTTTATACACTGTCCAGCACATGGCTCTTTTTTAATCTCTTGCATTAAAGGTACTGTGCAAAACTGAAAATAAAATTGAGACTTATGTAGGAAAAAAGTGGTCATTTTTCTGATAGCTTTGGTGGTTGAAGCCACCAAATTATTCAGCAGTGCTGAAATAATTTGTGATTAGCTTTCGCCTCCCCTTGCTCTTCAGAATGGTAGCGCCTTCTATTAGCTCTGTTTGCTTTTCATAAAAAAGTCTCATAAGATGTCACAATCTCTTGAAAGACACTCTTGATTCAAGCAACATTGTGTGGATGCATTCTGGAGTAGAGGGGGATGAAGCAGGTGGAAAAAACTTGTTATGATACCTAGTTCTGCTGAATTGCCTTATCCACCACTATTTGTAAGGAAAGAATGAAGAGATAAAAGAGATGATCTTCAGCTCCACAGTGTGGAAAGGAGGGTAGCTCATGACAGCTAGTCAGCTTGGCCTTCTTAATAGTGTATTTATGGGCACTTTGAAAAAAGAAATAGTCCATTAGAACTTGACTTATAAAATTAATGACTGCAAAATTCTGATCTTGATTAAGGTAGTAGAAATCCAAATGGTACTTTGAGTCTACCAGTGATAGCTGCCATTGCCATGACCATAATGTGATTTTGTAGGAGATAAAAATCTATCTAGTGACTCTCTACAAAGGACAGTTTTGAGTCTACTTCAGCCTAACTCACAACTATATATATCTCCAGAGACATTTATGAAATAGGAACACTTTTCACTCCTATTCACTCCTGCCTTAGGAAGCAGTCATCCAAACTCTCATCCACTTTACTGTTTCCATTATTGTCTTGTGGGTAAAGAATTCCAGTTTTTAAGTCTTGAATTCACTGGAAACAATAGTAGTATTCCCCTTTATTTCTGTGTGAACAGGAGTTTACCAATAAATCTCTCTAGAGAAAGTTCTTTCAATATAAAAGCAAAAGTTGTTTACATGTCATCCTCTGGATTGCCTTAGTGGGAGTAAAAGCTGCCAAAACATGTTCGTTTTTCCCAGTAAAAAGATATTTAGAGACTGGATCTTGCAAGTATTTTATCAACTTCAGTAAACTGATGAAGGCCTTAAAGTCCCTTCAAATTCTCTGGAAATGTGAGACTCTTTCAAGGCCTCAATTTGTCTACATCACTTGCAAATATTTATTCTGGCTGAAACTGTAGGGAAGGCAGAAGCAAGGATAGTAGCATTTCTGAACACATTGTAAGAGAAAACTCCCTGAAATAGGAAGTAATTTCAGAGTCTTTGTTATATTTCTGATCTATGGTGCCATACATCATATGGTCCTGATTGATTTATATTATTTTTTGGAGGTTTGTCAAATCAGAGCAGTTCAGATACTCACATCCTTAAGACGACTTTCTGATCAGCTTTTCAGGTGTCTCTGAAAAAAGTTACAGGCTTTTCTGCAACTCCTGCAAAGCCATTGGAAAGCCAAAATTGTCCAGGTTTTGACCTGGCTGCCATAATTCCAGCAGAACTGAAATGAAGTCAGACCCAGGGAGTTTCACAATGCAGAAATGTCCTTGAAGCTTACTGCCAGAACTGGTCAAAGGGATTTCCTGTGTCAACCTGAAATCCACATCAAAAGACTAAAGCTAACTAGCCTCCAGCTCCAGTGAGCATTCAGGTTTGATGTGACTTGGAATAGAAATGCTGCCTAGTTGAAGAGTTTTTCTTCAAGAGCATTTTCCTAGGGACTGAAAGGCTTATTCCCTACCAAAGGGCAGGACAGCAATCGTTTGGACTTGGCAGTCTCACCTAAATTGTATTGTGTGAACAGATCATATTCAACAGAGAGAATGTATCAGAAAGGGAAGGGAGGAGGGAAAGATGAAGGAGTTGAGACACTAGAAACGGATGAAATAAAAGTTACCATGAATCATTAGGCTGAAAAGAGGTGAGGATTGAATTTTATTCAGTGTAGCATAAACATTTTAGATACAAAATATATTATTTCATTTGTACATGACAGAACACTGCAATCAAAAATAGCATGAAATCTTGCCTGTGTCTGTTTTTGAAATACTGACTGAAGATGCTACTCATACCTTTAGAACATGCGGAGGAACTTTCACTGCCTTCTGAGGACTACATAAGTTGCTATTTCAAAATCAGCAGAATTACCATTAGCTACTACTGCACCTTAGGGGTCTTGGATCACCTGGCAGATCAGGAGCAACCTCTGTTTTTTGAGGGATTTGCTTGAAAACTAGAGAGTTCAGTTATTCAGAGCCAGCTGACTGTCTGCCCAGGTGGCTATCGGTTCGTGAGCAGAACTGATCAGAGCAAACCCGTATTTGCAGGGTTTAAAGTCAGAGCTTTGTCTTTAAATACTCTGACTATAGCTATGAAGTCTTGTTATCATAATTATTTCGCTTTGCATTTGTCAATTAAATGTTTCCAGAGCCTATCCTGCTTTCCAATTTACTGTGAAATAAGGTTATCTAATCTCTTCTCTCTCATTTATCATCTAGGGACATCAGCATATTTGGCCTCTCCCTGTAGCTAAATTGTATGACAGCGCATACTATTTCCGTGTAGCTGCACCGGTAAGACTTTTCAAATAGCAACAAAGAGAAATAGCATTTGAACTGAGAGAAGATGTTATATGAATCTCTTTTCTTTTTCTTCTTCAGGGCTTTGCAGGCTGCTCAACAGATCCTTACTTTGCTGGATTTTTTTTTACTGATTACTATTTCTATTTTTATCGGCAATGTAACTAAAATATTGCTGATCATTCTGCTCTTTGGGGAAAAGACAAGGAAGCTCTTGATAAGAAAAAGAGACTTGTGAATGGCCCTGGATATTTTTTTAAACCTCCTGCTGAGTTGTATGGCACTTTCTTGTTTCTTTCATTTTTAAATTAAAAAAAAAAGGAGAAAAATAAAGTGACAGCAACCATAACTCTGAATTTTCAGGAACTGTTTCTAAAAGGACATGAAGTAACGGAGCATATGATGTGTAAATAAAATGATCCCATTGATCGTAGTGAAGTTACATGATACTGTATGGATAGCAGACAGGAACAAATGGGTAGGAGCTCTGCTGAGCTGGGATCCAGTCCTCAGAAGATGGTAAGATAATAAAATGTTATTTGCAGTCAGGAGACCTGCTTCTGTCCTACAGGCATATACCTTCTTTTAGTATCTACTGCCCTTCGTTTATATAAAAATCTGTTGGTGTTTTTTGCCTACAAAACCAAAACCAAACAAAACTTTGAGAGACGAACATAGCACTGTGCAAATGCCCTCTAAAATGAGTACTGTGAGTTCGGGAACAACACCTCAATTCTATAGTGTGTGTAAGTATTTCATTTCAGAAAGTGGTATTATCATTACCATTACAACTGTGTGACTTAACGATGCTGCTGCTGTTTGAATGAGATATGTTTCAGCTGTCTTTTTTTTTTTTTTTTAACTGTACAGAAGAAATGAACTATTTACTCCTAAATGCAGGCTATTTTTTTTTCCTGGGTGTTTGTGATTTGTGCTAGTGTGATGAAAGAGCAGAAATATTTGAGAAGAATATCTTGCCTGCACGGCTTTCTAAGATGGATGTGGATGCACACTTGCGTGGGAGAAATCTTTCTGTTTAAATTTAGGAAGTATATTTTTAAGGTAAAGCCATTTGAATGGAATTTCACATTAGTTGCTCAGACAGAAGGAAAACAGATGTAATAACCAAGTACAGTATAAATAATGTTGTGGGGTATGTTTAGAACAACCATTCATTTTGTGTAGAGAAGAGGAAGTAAATATCATGGAGAGACTGTAAACTTTTAAAGACTGATACTGTAAAAGTTACATTTGAACAACCTTACTCTGAATGAAATTCTTTATTTAGCAGTGAAAGGGAAACATAGGAAGAAAAATTACCTCTCAAAAAGAGCTGACCACAGTCTTTGTAAACATCAATGTGTCTTAATTGTATATTTAATGCCTGACAGTGAGATGGGAGAGCTTAATTTGTTTCTCTGCCTTCATTGGGCTTTTCTTCTGTGACTATTTTGGAATTTCCTTTAAGGATGACCTTCTCACTGATTTTTTTTTTAGATGGATGTGCTTCATTCCAGTTAATTTCAATGTCTCTGGGGTTTTTTTTTGCCTTAAATGACTCTCTACTTTGACCTTAAACATATAAGGGTTTGATTTTTATTTTTATTTTTTCCCCAGGAAGTAATATCCCAGAGACTAACTGGACTTGGAACTGGTAATCTAAAAGCATCAGAAGTTTGTAACTGTAGTTTTTTGTGGTCCATACTTGAGCGTAATTTCTAAGAAGTATCACCCAGTCACAGACGACAATGCATGTACATTTTGAACAACAGTTGTACCTTTCTAGACCCACCTGGTTTACATCACACTGTTTTGGGTTGAAATACATTTCTCAGTGGCACAGAGCACTGCAATACGAGAATACAAGCTCCCAGTGTTTCCTGTCATCAAAAAAAATTACTGCAATTAGAATCTGGGGTGACACGCATGTGGGACAGCAACTATTTTCTTTGTGAAAAAGCTTGTGGTGGTTTTATTACACATCACTTTGCCCATTCAAGAATTTTCAACTAGTTCTTTACACCTGTCATATGTTTTTAGTAAGGTAATCTTGAAGATTTTATTCAGATTTAAGATGACAAGTTGCTCTACGAAGGCTGTGTTCTAACATATTCAAGGTAACAAAAATCCACTCTGGCAAAAGCTAGAGAGGACCTGGCAGAAATTAAATACTTGGCACTGAAAAAACTGTGATAGTCTCCAGGCTCCCGCTGCGAATGACAGTGAACTGAAAGACTTTTTTTTAATGGAATGACATATTAACAGTAGTGCTTAGAGCATTTTAAATGGGGATGTTTTCTGTTCCTTCCTGACACTAATTATACCGAGGTTACCGCTGAAGGAGTTAGTGGATCTTGGGGCCAGGAGAAAATACTAATAGTGTAACAGAACTCTGAACATCCTTGAATATGCCCTCATTTTCTATCTAGAAGTTTAGTTAAAAAAAGAAAAACTACTGTTTGCCTGGGATTTCACATATGCCAGGTCCAAAAGTGCAAGAGCACTTATATTACACTGGTGTAATGGTTCAGTCTATATTTGTGCTATGGGTCTTTTGTCCAAGAGTCAGCCAGGTGCTCGGTCACCAGAAAGTATTTCAATTCTCATTCCCCTGGATAATGTTTACAGAATACATTGAATTGCAAGGCATGTGCTGGCTGGCTGTACAACGCATGTACAGCAGGTTCAGCAAGCCTGAGGAGTGTCAGCCTGTACTGGTTTTGGCTGGGATAGAGTTAATTTTCTTTAGAGTAGCTGGTATAGGGCTATGTTTTGGATTTGTGCTGATAACACAGGGATGTTTTTGTTATTGCTGAGCACTGTTTACACAGCATCAACGCTTTTTCTGTTTAGCAAAGTGCCCCTCCAGTGAGTAGGCCGGGGGTGCACGAGAAGCTAGGAGGGGACACAGCCAGGACAGCTGACTCCAACTGACCAAAGGGATATTCCAGACCACACAACACTGTGCTCAGCATTAAATCTGAGAGAAGAAGAAGGAAGCTTGGGAGGGGAAAGGGGGGTTAAAATTTGTGGTTTTTCTTCCCAAGTAGCTGTTAGGCGTGATGGAGCCCTGCAGTCCTGGAGATGGCTGAACACCTGCCTGCTGATGGGAAGCAATGAATGAATTCCTTGTTTTGGTTTGCTTGTGCACGTGGCTTTTGGTTTACCTGTTGAACTATCCTTATGCTAGCCCACAAGTTTTCTCACTTTTGATTTTCTCCCACCCACCCCACTGGTTGAAAGTGAGCAAGTGGCTAAGGGGTGTTTAGCTGCCTGCTGGTGTTAAACCATGACACAGTCCCACTAGATGCACAGTGGGTGACGTACGTGCCCAGATTTCAGTCTCTCAGACTCTCGTAGAAGAATACCATGGGGAAAAAATGGCTGGCAGCGTTTTCCATCTTCAGCAACTATAGGATGTATGGATTGATTTTTTTCCAGATGAAAAACATCGTTCTAAAAAGTTCAAATATCTTAGTTGGGTTGGGGTTTTTTTTGCTATTCTCACCTGCATTATCATCCTGGTCTGGCAAGATTGTCAGAATCTGCTGACTTTTGAAAATGGTATAGACCAGACTTCTAAGCTGCAAGGTATAAAACAATCAGCTTATCTAGAAAGCCTTTGAAGCAGATCCAGCATCAGCTGGATGGTTCAGTGGAGGGAAAACACAGAAGGGAGATGTAGAGGTGAGCTTTGTTTTATCAAGTCCTACTTATATATATTTTTCTGGGATCATAACCTGCTTTCTAGAATCAGGAAAATACTTGCATTAGGAATTGTTAGCAGGTTAAATTCAGCTCACTGTGCTAGAAGTCACTCACTCAGGAGTCATTAACCTCTTAAGTTACAAATCCATTGCATAGAACCCGAGAGAATCCCACTGCAAAATGAAAACATGATTCACATCAGGTTTCTCTTTCTGTTGATCTAAGTGCTAGAGTATGCTTAAATAAATCAGTTCATTGTAGGCATAGAAACCAGTTTAAAGATACAGAGAGAATTAATTATAAACTAGTTGCAGTGCTTTAAGACTTTTATACGATATATATAAAACATACAAACATATATGTTTATATGAAGACATGGCTTTTATATGTGACATTACGGTACACTTAAAAGCATTGAACACGACTGATGGACATTCATTATAGGAATCTACCGATCTTGCCTTCATCTTAGAATAACTCTGCTAAAAGTCCCAACTAAACTGTGGTACAGAGAAACAATTTCCTGCAGATTTATGTCCTGTATTGCTGAGAGTCTGTCACTGCAAAAATCCCAGCCACTCTGCTGGCTTCCATGGATTGCTCTTCCACATGATGTTTACTTCCTCTCACGCTCCCTACCTGTTGGACAAGGCAAAAGGCAAGACCAGCTCTGATTTGAGCTATTTTCATACTGCCAGGGAAAGCTGGCTGCTCCCTCACACTGGGAATTCCTACCTGCCTTTGGAAATATGAAATTGTGCCTGTCTTCTTCTTTGTGTGCTCTACAGTTTGGATCTTTCAGTTTTTTTGGCTTCAGACTTTCTTGAAACTTGTAGCAAGGCTGAGCGTCTATTAAATTTGATTGTAATTGGTCAACACATTAAAAAATATTACTAAGCAGAACAAGGAGGTTGATATATCAACTTGGAAATTTGATCTTGTTTTTAAAGCTAGGATTTAGTTCATTCCAGACAAAAGAATCTTGAGTGATGGCTCTCAGGTTTCTTAGGGGAGATGGTGCTTTTTAAAACAGGATGTTTGGAGGTTTTCGGTTGTAGATCCAAAGCTTTGGATAACATCATTGACATAGGGGGTCTGGGATTCAGTCTTGCTTCTCTGTAGACATCCGGCCATTAATGAAGCCTTCATGCCTCCATTGCTCACTAATAAAACTTTGCTAGCAGTATTTTCCCTTCTTGATGAGGAAGAGGAACTTGAAGTGGAGCAGCATTGTAAAGGTAAATGTATTAAATGCACTGAGATGCTCATACATGTCAGGATTATATATGTTTGTGACTAGTCAGACTCTGTTTTAGTAAAACAATGGGCTTAGTACTTTTGAAAAGTCAGGCACAGTAAGGAATGTATAGGCCTAACTTTAGCTTTTCAGTTTGAATGCTTTGATCTTGGCATGTTAACTCAAAATCCTTGATAGGATATAGAAATGTTTCTCTGGAAAAAACATGAACTTCTTTTTGTCTGGACAATGGTGATCAAGTAATTGCAAGAAACAATTTTCACTGTTACATTTCCACACCCTCTCCCTTGCTCCTATATATGCATAGTATTTGTTAAGTTTTTCTAATATATGGATGTGTTTGCTCACTACGGAATGAGTAATTTTAATTAATATCTACAAACCACCAAATAATACCAGGACTGGCAGCTGCTGGCTATGTCCCATACTCTCAAAATCATTTAGCTGAAAGAACAGTGCTTTCTAAGGAAAGCCTGAGGCGCAAGTATGTCCCCATCCTAGATCACACATATTTTGTCCACTATCTTGCTTCACCTCCTGCTAAGCTTTGGAGAGGGGTGCTGAGTGGCAGTTGCATCCCAGTAGCAGGCACCAGCAGCCTGGCTGATGCACCAGGGACACTGCAGATGCTGCACAGAGGGGCCAGGCTCAGGTACTTGCCTGGCCCATCCTCAGTGGTCCCCAGCAAGACTGCGGACTTATTGAGCACAATCAGAGTGGCAGTGAGGTATGAGACATGTTAAGGAACTTTAGTGCTAGCATGTCTTCACAGAATCACAGAATTGTCTAGATTGGACAAAATCTTTAAGATCATTGAGTCCAATCACTAACCTAACACTGACAAGTCCTCAACTAAACCATATCCCTAAGCACTATGTCTATATGTCTTTTAAATAACTCCATGGATGGGGACTCCACCACTGCCCAGGTCTAGTGGAGGTTAAAAAAAGAAAAACTCATACACTCACAGCACTTTGGGCACTGATGTCCCCATAAATATAGTCCCCTAACTGCACTTCCAGCTTCCCCATATAGCATGTTTTCTGTCAAAATAGCACATGAACGAACATTTTCAGCTTGAACCAAAGCTTTATATTCAAAATAACATGTTTCACACTGGCAATCCTGACCCAATTTTAACCCTGGTTGCTATGGCGCTCTGCAGGCTAGGCGGTCGGTGGGGCAGGGTGATGTGGCAATGGCACACAAGCCTTTTGTTGCTCCTTGGCCTGGGTCCAGCTAGCTTGTTTCCACCCTTCTCCCTCCACCCTGCAGCAGCTGACGTGACAGCAGCCTACATCTGCGGGCCAGGAGCAGCAGCCAGGCTACAGCCTCTGCCGCCTCTCTGGGTCAGTTCTCCTGGAGAAATCACCTTCTCCCAGGCACCCAGAGCTGTTCCCCTGCAGACCACAGCCCCCATCCTTTGGCTGCATGTCCTGGTATTGGAAAAGCCCTCATCTTCCTGCTCCCGGGCTTTGAGCAGGCTCTCTCTCCTCTTCCTGCACTAGTTGCTTTTCAGTCGTCCTGTGTCCTGCTTTACTCCCTCCAAAAAAGGAACTTTTCAAGGATGAGATTTAAAATAGGTCATCTTCTTACTAACGGGTAGAAAGGAAAGTGACTTTAATGAACAGGATTTAAAACAAAACTCATTATTTTAGAGGTGGATGTTTTAATTTCTAGTTGATGTTAAATATATCACAACTGCCTACACGCAGTAATACAAGCACAGGATTTGCAAATTTGAGTTTAATTTAGCTGGTAGAGTTACTCTGCAGGGTAACCAGTGCTTTGCATTTTTCATTCAATCTTAATGTTACACTTTCCATTCCACAACATAATCTAAACCACAGACCAGCTGGCTGTGTTGATTAAAATCCTCTTTCTGCTTTTTATTAATCTTCATGGTTTTGCCCTAGAATTATGAAGTGGTCATGGTCTATCAGGAAGGAAATCTGCTGGGCCAGAATGCAGTATTTACAAATCGAGATTTCTGCCTAGAGCATGTTGCTCATTCCTAAAATAAGTTGTCCCCTGAACGCTTTGTTACATCTGCAAAACCTTACATGAGTTTGCAACAAAGCTCTTCAGATTAAATTGCTTACAAATAATTCATTACGCATTTGGCTGACAGATTTTCCTGCTGGAAACCTAGAATAAGAGAATATCATCAGGGGATAGGGGTGACAGAGGACTCTTGTTGTCAATACGTCTTGTCCTTCCTTTTGGAGGCATGGAGTCATGTAAGCTCTTCATGTGGACCCTTATTGCCTTTACCTTGATGGCAGAGGGAGAATGGATGGGGTCAGGGTATTGCTGGCAAGGTGGAACACTGATCTAGGAGTCAGAGGTTCCCCAGGATGCACAGCAAAAGGATGGGAAACATTCTTAAGTGGAAGGTAATGGAGCAGCAGGAAGGATGCTCTGATTCCCCAAATTCTTCCTAAGGCTGCTTGGGCACAGCCTTGATCTTTCTTGCTCTGCAAAGCTCCTGGCACAAAGGCCGTTTGTCCAGACTGGATGAGATGCACACCAAACAAGTAATGTGCTCTGCATGTTGTTCCGTTTTTTGTAAATAACTATTTGATCACGATGAATTGATTTTTTTTTTTTCCCCACTAATTCGATGTGATGATTAGGCAATCACTTTAGCATGTGCTTTTTCAATTATCTCTTGTTAACAAAATGAGTCAGTAACAAAGTATAATCTATCTTTTCCTGATTTCTCACAAGGTTATTTAAGACTGTAGATATTCTTGCTGAGTGGTTCGGATATCTTTGGATCTAGAGGTAGTTAATGTGATTATATCTTGTAGTTATGCCACCTATACTTTGGCCAAGATCCTACTCTTAAAGATGGTACTCAGTTAATGTTGCATAGGTAGAGCGATATGCCTGCAGGTCTTTGCTGCACTCTTCCCTCCCTACTGTATGTTGCTATGGGGGCTGTGTCAGTGCATATATTTGGGGCAGAGAGAGTACAAAATGATGATGGATGCTTACAAATAATGCATACTAATACCTCAGAATTTTGCTACAGAAAGTCTGGCTTGGTCTTAGGCTTTACTCTCTTGTTTCCGTAGTTCACTTAACTGCAAACACCCATTTTTACTACTCAAAATAAATTCCCTTTTGAATTCTATGCCATTGCTATCTGCATTGAGCTTTAGCAAGGGGCTGTAAGATTAGCAGGTTGAAGAGTCAGGGCCGCAAAGTTTACTAGAAGCTTTTCTCTCACTCTGAGGAATGATATGCTTCAGCTGAGTGTGACTCTCACCATTGCACGACTATCTGTCCAACAGCAGAGTAGGACAGAGATGGGCCCTGAAGATGTGAAGTACCTGCAGAGTTAAAACCATAGCCTTGCATGACACCAAGAAGAAGGAAGTTTCCTGTGAGACAGCTCTGCTATGACTTGCTCTGTTGAACACAACCTCTTACTACTTGGGAACTAGTCTTTGGTGAATGGAGCTGTTCTTTCTCCATCTTCTTGGGGGTGTCTTAAGCCTTTGTGGGGTGCCTTTTCTTTGAAGTCACATTTCTCAGATTCCAGGCTAGTTTGAAGTCTGCTGCAACCTTATGATTTTGCAATTTTTATCTTCAAAAAGCAATTCCTTTTTCTTACTTAGGAGGGTCTTGGATGCAAAAAAGTTAGTTCTGACTTCTCTTCTTCCAGGTGTTGATAATAGTTTTGAAGCTCTGATTTCTTCAGGCATAGAAACTTACACTAGCAGCTTGCTGTGGTAACCTCATTGCTGATAGGGTGCTGGTGAGCATTGCTTGGCTGGCTGCTGAAGGCTCATGGGCACTACTTTAAAAAAGCCAAACCCCAAAAGACTACTGGGTGGGGCAGGTTAATTGCCCTGTTTCCTCCTCATGACTGCACAGCTCTTACTTTCACTGGATCTTTTCCCATCTCAGGCATTTTCTGTAATATATTACACATAGCAGCTGGGCTCTGGTAGCAGCATTCAGTTGATGCTCTTTCCCTGTAGCCTCCTACAGGGAAGATGTGTTCCCATCTAGCTTCCCCCTGCAGCACTGTGGCTGAAGCAGCTCAAATTATCCTTTTGGCAGTAGTCTTATCAATTTCCTTTGTGATCTACCTGCTTTAAAGTTCAGTCTTTTACTTTGGCTCTTAGTAAATATCATGCCAAATTCAAAATTAATGCCCTCATCTTTCAGAAATATTCAGAAGCTTAGGATTTCTCTCCTGGCTTTTGTGTTTCTCTCTCCTTTTGGGCCATTGCTTTTGTCCCTGTGCTTTCTCATGCACACTAGTTCACTATTCTAGTTCACAAATACTAACCTAAATGATCAGGGGTTTAGCCAAACCACCAAGTATACAGTTAAGGAGATTTTGTACTGTAGTGTTATTTCTTCAAAGGGTTTCTGGTTTTGTGGATAGTCTTACTGACATCAGCTGGTGTTCCATGTAGCACTAGTGGTCTTTCCTTGTCGACAAAGGAAGGAGGCCCAGGGGAGAGCAGACCTCTGGGCACTTTGTCCACTCACACTTCTCGGCACAGAGCACAAGATGAATGCTTCACAAGCAGAAAATTCAAAAATGAGCAGAAATGCTTAACAAAAAGAATGCAAACTCTGCATTTCTGGGTCACTTTGCTGTCCCTTAAGGATTTCTTTTTGCATTAAGTTATGTGGTTAAATGTATTTTTCAAGACAACAAAGAGTGACCTGAAGGAGCTCGCTCAATCTGTCTGTTCTGGTGAGGTTTAATTTCCTCGCCTCTGTTAGCTACCAAGAACCGTACCCCCTGTGTTTACTTATTTAAACTGAATTAGGTATCATGGTTACACAAATCAAAACAAAAATGATCTGTGTATACAAGAAGCAGCTGATATTCTGTTTCTGGAGTAAACTATATGTAAAGAAATTTTTTCAATGCAGAAAGAAGAAAAAATTCCAAACTTGCCCAAGTCAAGCATATTAAAGGAGATGGTTGCAAGATGAAGACGCATATGCTGTACATAATATATGACTTTCTTCCTCTTCTATGTCTGCCCTCCGAATGATGAAAAATTACAAGGGCTGAAACTGAAAGCATCATTAAATGTTAATCTACTGGGGCTTCCTTAGTGCCAGCGAGGTCAGGCTCTGCCGCAGAACATAGTGACAGATGGAGTGTCCTCTGTGAAATCATGCCACGCTGCCAAACACCGCCGGTAGACGAGCTGTCTGTCGCTGTTCACGTGCTCTGGCCGCACGCCCCATGAGCTCCCTGCCCAGGGGTGGGAGTGCTCTGAAGGACCTGGCTCCCCCCAGCAGGAAAATGCCAGCGTGGGCATGGTGTGTAAACACCAGGTCAGGAAGGACAGGCTTTAGATTAGGGCCAGTGACAAGCTCTCTGCCTCTGTGGGCATACTGTAACCTGCAGGCAGGAAAATGAGGTTTTTGAAAATGTTTTGTCCTAGTGTAGTGCTGAGCCAGGGATCTCAATTGCTCTGACGGTCACTGTCCCTGCTGAGCCCGATTCCTGTATTTTTCATCACCTTGTACAAAAAAGACTCAAGTCCTGGAGACTTAACTGTGTTTGCAAAATTAAGTTGAAAGCTCCTGACTGACAGCCTTAAGGGTTTTTCCCGTAAACATGTAAAGCTATACTGCAGCTTAGATAGAAGGATCATTTTGCTTGGTGTCTAGATACACCTGCTTGTGGCCAGGCTCCCTACGTTGCTGTGCTTTTGGCATCGCCACTTCGTAAGTCACCAGCTAATTTAGTGATGAAGCTGCTGACAGGAAAACAAGCCAGTCAAGTTCCTCCCCAAAGCTTCGGCACAGCAAAAAATGGGAACGATCCCCGAATGAATGCCTGCCTCAGCTCCTGCTCGCCAAAGTCCTTTGGGGCAGCAGAGCCAAGGCTGTTCCCCAGGGCTGCCAGAGCCAGCAGTGCAGATACTGTGGCCTTAGGGCCTGTCTGCTCTTGTTCAGGAGGGAGATAACACAAGCACTAGTTCACTGTGACCTACCCCAGTGACAGTACACACAGCAAGCCTCATCCTCTGCCTCACGTACAGAAGAGAGCTGTTCCCACTGCATTAGCAGACAAGGGGGAGAAAACCTAAGGCATGATTGGAAAATTTAAACAGCTTTAATGAAAATAGTAACAATAACATGAAACATATTCAAATACATACAAAACCAATATTGAACTCAACACGCCTGAGTGGCAATTAAGTCACCATCATTCCTGATGCTGTGGAGCAGGCACTGGGGAAGTCCCAGACTGGACTCAGTGCCAGACAGGAACTGGGTGCAGGAGCTGGATTCTGGAACCGGATTCAGGAACACACAGATTGGGATTGAAGGGAGAACAGACAAAATCCTCCTCAGACACTGGCCATTGAAGAAGGGAGGTTGACCCTTGTGATCCCTCAGCTTTTTACCAAATATGATGTATATGGAATGGAATACATCATTGGTCAGTTTAGGGTCAGCTGTCCTGTCCTTCCCACAGGTGCAGCCTTTTACTTCCTGCACCCCCAACCTGGTACACAAGATTTAGCAGTGACCTTGGTCACCATAGGGGGAACTAGAATCATAGAATCAGAGAATGGTTTGGATTGGAAGGAACCTTAAAGATCATCTAGTTCCAACCCCCCTGGTTGGGCAGAGACACCTCCCACTAGACCAGGTTGTTCAAGGCCCCATCCAACCTAGTCTTGAACACATCCAGTGTTGGGGCATCTACAGCCTCCCGAGGCAACCTGTTCCACTGACTCACCACCCTCAGAGTGAAAATTTCTTCCTTACATCTAATCTAAATCTCTCCCTCTGTTTAAAGCCATTAACCCTTGTCCTATCATTACAAGTCCTCATAAAAACTCATTCCCCAGCTTTCTTGCAGGCCCCCTTCAGATACTGGAAGACCACAATAAGATCGCCCCAGATCCTTCTGTTCTCCAGGCTGAACAACCCCAACTCTCTTAGCCTGTCCTCGTAGGAAAGATGCTCCAGCCCACTGATCATCTTTGTGGCCCTCCTCTGGAACTGCTCCAAGAGGTCTATGTCCCTATTCTCCAAGTATATGCCCATCTGGATTTTGATAATGCCTCCAGAGGCTCCTGTGCAGTTGTCTTCTCAATGACTACCTCTCCTCTGGGGAGATTTTACTTTAACAGTGCTAGCAGAGCTCCCTCCCTACGCACTGGAGGCTCCCAGGACACAAGGTCAGTGCCTTTCTCTGCTTCAGTGTAGCTATGTCAGATTTTCTTTTTAAAATGTCTCATTCAACCTATTCTGGAATATGAATCCTTTCTCTTCAGTAGATAAGCCCATGGTTTTGGCAATAAATGCATGAAAATAGCCAGTATGGAGCAAGAACTGTGTGAATTTTATTCTGTTGAATGCTGCTGCAACATGCTAAGCTGCTCTGGCCCAGATGGAGCTCCAGATGGGGGTCAGACATCCACCTTTTTATGTCTCTGGAGCAAACCTTGCCCTCTTCCCATGCTGGCATTTGCAGGGAGCATACCACATGCCTGACCAGCGAGATGGCCATTTGTGTAATAGAGCTGGTGCAATGTGTTGCAAACAAAATGTGCACTGTGCTTCATCCTGGGGGATGAAAAAGCCTTCATTCTTTTTTAAAAATTTGTTTCTTCTTTAATTGTTTCAGTGGAGTTAACCAAGCCACTCAAACAGAAAGCCTGTGGCTGTTCCATGTGTGAGAAATAAGCAGTAACCATCATGAGTGGGAGATGGAGCTCCTGGACCTCTGCAGTGGGCACCCTGAGAGTAAGGTGCTGTCATTCATCTGCATCCATTAGTGACCTGGAGAAGGACATTTTGACTCATTAACTTGGCTTTCTTCACTGCTTGGTGCTGCCTTGTAAGCCAGTGCTGAATGACTGGGTTCATCTATGTCAGGGGTCCTCAAACTACGGCCTGCGGGCCGGATACAGCATTCTTTTTCCTGTTTTTTGTGCACTACTACAAATAAAGTATGTGCAGTGTGCATAGGAATTCATTCATTTTTTTCCAAACTATAGTCCAGCCCCCGACAGTGTCTGAGGGACAGTGAACCAGCCCCCTGTTTAAAAAGTTTGAGGACCCCTCATCTATGTGGTGTTTTTCAGGGAGAAGCTTCAGCTAGAAGCCCACCACAAAACGTAGGTGACATCTCCACAAATATTGCTGATGAGCCCTGCAGAGGCATGACAAGAGAGCCTTCACAACTTGTAAAAGCTCTCCTAGAATTTGTGTCAAGTATCAGGGAAAGAGGAGCAGCCCTCTTGACTCCTCAGGAGATGTCTTCTGACATTTGCCACAGGATAATGGTGGTTCTTACCACAGTTTGCAAAACTGCAGATATTTGTCCTGACTATGAATTTCACTTTCAGGAATCTGGGCAGGAGAGTTTATGTCAGCTGAAATATTGAATGGATTCGCATCGTATAATTTGCTGGGTGATCCAGATTAAACATCAAGTCCTACATTGCTGAGTGGTTCACTGGAGGTTTTTCTTCTCACTTGTCTGCCTTGCCTGTATGTGAGCCCTAACTGCTAGTTACAGCTGTGAGACAAAGAACCAGAAAGTCCAGCAAGGTGGCTTTTCTGGGGTATGAAAGCCACCAGGTGCCACCTCAACCCTCTATGAGCAAACCTATCCCCAATACTAACCATTAGTCTTGCCTGTGATGAGCAGCAACTACTCTCTGGTTTTCCTATTGCTTGTTTTTTCCCTTTTGAACAAGACTTAACATTGTGTTATTTTGTCCTATTATTTGTTGGTTTTCTTAACGAGTTCCTCTAAGGAACCTTATTTAAGCAAACAAAATTTGAGATGTAAATTTTAGAAATATTTGAAGTGCATATGTGTCTTTGTTAGGGTTCAAGCCCAGAAAAGAGGGAACAGACAAACCAACAGATGGAGAAGGATGCAGCCAAAGGAATTGCTCCATGAAGGAACCTCTTTAACCTGTGAGGCTACTTTGTACTCGCTATTTTTACCTTCATTCGGATTATAGCGTCAAAGTAACTAAAATAACCAAAGTACAGAGAGTCCTACTCAAAGGAAATGATGCGCTTAAGGATTTCCCTGTTGAGGAGAAAGCAATGGAGTTTATTTACCTTAGACACAAGCTAGATGGTGCTAGAGCACACGAGTAAGATGGTGTTCACCTAATAGCTCCGTTTCCTAAGGGAGACTCTTCAGTGTTAGAGGCTTTTTAACACCTGGTTTTGTCTGCTACTTTTTGTTCTGACTGTGTAAAAGTAGTTTCTACTTCCCCGAGCCTCTCAAAATGCCCTGCCAAATATATTAACTGAGGGAAGCCTCTCTTTAAGATTCCTATATTGAACTGATTAATGCAGACAACCCTGCTTTGTGATTTCCAGTAAGGTCAGTTTTGTCTCTCTCCTTCACTCTTCTGTTTGCATTCCATCACGAGAGGAAGTCAGACATTGCCCAACGCCAAAGAGCAGCTGTGACACGTATGTATTACTGAGTGTAGCAAAAGGAGTAAAACTGGAAAAACTGAATAAATTCAATGCATTTAAATATGCCTGAAGAGTAATAACTTAATTGGCAGAGTGCCCTAGTTTTCTGGCTAATGGACACAAGCCAGCAACGTGTGCTTGCATCCCAGAAAGCCAACCATATCCTGGGCTGCATCAAAAGACGCATGGCCAGTAGGACAAGGGAGGTAATACTCCCTGTCTACTCTGCTTTGGTGAGACCCTACCTGAAGTACTGCATCCAGTCCTGGATTTCTCAGCACATGCAAGACATGAACTTGTTGGAGCAGAGGAGGGCCACAAAAATGGTCAGAGGGCAGGAACACTTCTATGAGGAAAGGCTGAGAATGCTTGGATTGTTCAGCTTGGAGAAGAGGTGGCTCTGGGGAGACCTTATTGAGGCTTTTCAATACTTAAAGGGGGCTTATAAGAAAGATGGCGGAGAATGAACAGACTCAGTCATTGTTGAGTTTTTTGGATAATTTTATGAATTTTAGCACAGTTTTGCTATGAAATTTATTTTCAATCTACAGTGGACAGAGGCTATGGAGAGGTCCTACTTAAATATCAAGCCACTGGACATTTTGTCTCCATTTGCCCGAGTCTGGAAGGAACATGCAGCTCAACAAGAAGTCTGTCTGCCTTTTAAGAGCTCTGGAGGTTTTGGTTTGAACCAATTGCCATTACAATCAGCTCAGGATAGCAGCTTGATGAAGGAAGCCTTTCATACCTTTCTTGCTAATACCGACTATTTTATTTGTTACTCTGTCAAGGATGTACTTTGGGGTCCTGACTGGGAGTTGTCATTAATGAAGAACTGAGATCTCTGAACCCCTAAAACTGCTACTTACCACTTTATTCATGATCCAATTCTGAAACCAACAAGAAACAACCAATTCCCAAACTTCCAGTGAATGCTTTATTTTCATTCATAATCTCTACCAGCTGGCTTGCCCTTAAAATTTGCCTGCAGGGAAGGACTAGAGGCTTGCTTGTGAATAAAAAAAAAAGAGAGTTAAGACTCCATGAGACGTTTGCTGCCAACATGAAGACCACCAAAGCTTATTGTGCTATTACTGAAGAAAACATTTGTCAGATGAGTTATTTTTACTAGCTCTAATTTCCTAGACTTCCAGAGTTCCCAACCGTACTCTTCCCTAACTGAATAATGAAAATTTTCTGCAATCAATTTCCCAGCCCATAACCAGATACTAGTTTCTTTGGATCCCTCATGCATTGGTTTTCACCAAACTGATGAGCTTACTACTCTTATACTAATTTCACTTTCTCTCAATAAGGGAAAGAAAGGCATTAAAAACCAGCCCTCCACCCCATATGTTGAGAAAGTATGCTAGCCTAGACAACAGGCTGGCTAATATTCATAATAATATTTTAACTGGACTGCAACAAAAGTTTCCACTAGTCTTTTGGCTGTTTGTGAGTACTGTATGAAAGCATCCATATTTCTCTAAACAAATCTGCAAAGTGGCAATAATTTCTGGGTTTGCAGTAGAAGAGTGGAGGTTGAGAAAAAACCCACAGGTTTAAAGGAAGATGGAATTGTCTTCCTGCCACTTAGTCGACTGTGTTTGATGCGTTCAGCTATGTGCTGCTTGGAAATCAACCAAGGATGTTGCAACAGATGTCTGAATAGTCACTCAGCGCAGCATTGAAGATTCAAACAGTGCTGAGCTTGAAGTCAGCTGGTGGTAACACTTGACCCAAGTTCAGTGATCACACCCTAGGGCTTATTGAGCATGCAGTGATTGTTGGTTGATGTTATTCAAGCAGATGTTCAGCTGGCAAACTTGCCTTACTCTGTTGTTCTCTCCTCTGCAAAAGCATGGAGAACATACTATGTTGGGTCTTCCTGAGGAAGAAATTCAGGCTCTGGGGAGAGGAACTTGCTGATTGTGGCAGCCAAATGTTCCCACTTGGAATCCAATGTGTGCCCCTGTCCCTCTCAGAGTGAAGCTACACAGTTGGTTCGGTTGACTGGCAGCCCTTCCAAGTTTGCTGCCTGGTCTGATTTATGAAATGAGTTCTGTAAAACCAATTCCATATGTTTATTTTACCAGAAATCCTATTGGTTTGTGATACTACAATGAGCATGTTCATGGATATTTGATCCCTGTCAGGATAAGACAAAGATTTGCTCTACAAGGAATTTTAAGTCAAATGTTCTTTCTGTCTCAGCCCAGATTATATATGTGTTGATAAACATTAATTTGGTGGTTTAGTCCTGCCGTGAACAATACAAGATTTACATTTAGGGTTTCTAAGATTGTTCTTACCTAGTACTTAAATCTTAATCATGTTTTTTGCCAAAAGCAAGATGTTTGGCTCACAAGGGGAGAGATCTCTCAGTGTCCACCTGTCCCCTCCCTCTCACAGCTGTATTTGCCTTGTCAGCCATTCAGTCTCTGACTTTGCAAACTGATACCTAGATCTGTTGTGTGTGAAAAATCTCTGCTCCACATCCTGCCAGGAGTCATTTTGTTTTGTTCCTCTGGCATCCAGAGGAGGTTTTCCTCCCCAGGAATTACACACTTCCTCTGCCAGGAGCCACGGATGCACAGTGTGGCTGGCACAGGGCCACCATGTGCTGTACCTGCCTGCTGCTGAGTGGGGACACGCGGCTGAGATCAAAGGGCTCTGGGCAGGAGGTCTCAGAGAGCTCCTGCTTCTCATCCATCCCGAGGGGTTTGCTGGCAGGGTCACCTTGGGTAAATGGCTTCTGTCCTCAGAACAGCCAGCCAGAAAAACTGTATGTGCGTGACATAGCAGGGAAACTTGCTAGATTTAGAAGAAGATAGTAAGTATTTAATGCAGTGTGCAGATGTTTAAAGTATGTTTGTGTATATAGCATTTCATCAACATCAATGATTGTAGATGTTTGTCCTGTTGTGAAGTCAATCCCATCTGCATCCTGTCCTGGATTCTGACATCATGTTTATCTTGTCAGGAGTTGAGGCCTTTCTCTATTCTCCCCAAACTCAAATCCTTTAGTTTTATTCTCTAAGAAAATGCATTGTTCTTACATACCCACCTTTTTAGTGCTGGACTGCCATATTACTATTGTTATTTTGTTTCCAGAAATGCTTGTAAAAGCCATGTACTTTTTCAGGAAGGTGAAGAATGGCTGTCTCACTGGTTTTCAACACCATCATTATCATCAAAACAATGATCTGCACTACTGGCAGTTTCAGGATATCTTTCTTTGTACAAAAGGATTGTCTTCAAAAGCATAAGGTCGTTAAGCTCTACAAAACCTTTTCTACAAGTAGTTAGGTTTAACTACTTTGAATTAACTACCATGGAAAAAAAAGACAGAACAAGTAACAAAATCCGATCACCTTTCCGGTCTTTTGCTCAGAGTACTACATATATCTGTCTCAATTACAAATCTTTAAAATTAATCATGGATTCACTTTCAGCTAAGGATGGACTACAACAATATGATCTATTGGAATGGAGTTTTGTTTTCTTCTTTTTTTTTTTTTTGTTTTGTTTTCATTCTGGAACCCTATTCTGTGCTATAGGGCTTTCCAATTGAATGAACAAACCTCTTTCTCCTCCAGCCAAGAGCCAGGCATATATTATATGTATGTATGAATGCTTATTTCTGTAAGAATTTATTATTTTTACCTTTAAAAATGCACACAAACATTACTAGATATGAAATGTTTAGAGCTTGTAGGGCTGAAAAATGTGATGATACCACTTTAGCTTTATCACAGCTTTGTCCTTTGCATGACTGAAGGACTTACTCTGTTGTGAAAATTACATGCAAATCCTCAGAGAAACCTTTTCCTTTTCCTTTCTTTTTTTGTTGTCTTTTTGCAGACATAATCTACATGATGGTAACAAAAATTAAACCTTGGTAGAGTTTTGCCAGGGAAGATATTAGGATGTTTTCCTATTCTTCTCTCATTCATCTTAGAGGACTGGGGTGTGGAGGGGGGATTTGGTTTGGTTCTGGTTGCTGCTGACATGTGCATTGCAGATGCCAGAAAGACCTTTGGGAGACTCAAACACTGTCATGCAGGAGCTACTGGTAGTGACAACTGCATGTGATTTAGAAAAGGCATTCACTAATTCCTTTTGTACTTCTGACGGGAGTTTGTGAAAATAGACCAAGATGGTGGTTTTCACTACTCAAATCAGTGACCAGTGTGAAGAAATAAAGTTTTTTCTGAGTCAAATTGTCTGTAGCATGTGCCAGTGTTCCGTCATGACACCACAGTGAGATCATTTCAGTATGAAGCGTGTTGCAAGGAGAAGCTTCTGTCACCCGTTCTGAAAGATCAAAGGCCTCCAAGATGTGCATATGTTTCACAGTCAGCAGTAATTGGTTTTATGTTGAGCTTCACTATGAGATCGGTTTTGGATTTTGTCTATCTAAAGTAACATAACAATTAAGATTTACCTAGCCTATAGCGTTAAGAATTGTATTAGAATTAATTTGCCTAATGACTAATACCTGAACTGTTGTTTTCAGACCATCTTCTTGGGCAAGTCCACTGAAAGTGGAGATATTGCCTTCATTTTCCCAATGGTAGAATCCATACGCTATTCTCTAGCTTGGATAAACCTCCTTGTACTATGTAGGGCATTCAAGTTCTGTGTGTGCCTTTAAAAATGGAAGTAACGTGACAATATTGGGACCTCCTTAGTTCTGTTTGGTGTTCACTCTGGATATCTGATCAGCCTGCTCTCATCCTCTCCCACCCCCAGACCATCAGAGCCTTCTTCAGTCTTCCCTCTCCCACATCTCCCTGGCTTCCTCTGGCTCCCAAGAGCTATCTCCAGTGCCCCTCTCCCAGTACCTTGCTGAGCAGTAGCAGAAATCAAGTGAGGTGAAGCTAATTGTACTCAGTGTGTTTGCTCCTAGTTTGTGCCCTCCAGGTTGTTCTTGGGTCAGCCACCTCCCTTGCTTTGTCCCTAACACAACACTGCTGATCTTCCTGGCAGTATTTATATACTGCATTTGATTTAAACACATAAGCACAAAGTGTTCATAGGAGTGGAGCCTGCAGTTGACTTGAACTTGGTCTGGCTAGAGCAGGGGTCCTCAAACTTTTTAAACAGGGGGCCGGTTCACTGTCCCTCAGACACTGTCGGGGGCCAGACTATAGCTTGGAAAAAAATGAACTAATTCCTATGCACACTGCACATATTTTATTTGTAGTAGTGCACAAAAAAACAGGAAAAAGAAGGCTGTATCCAGCCCACGGACTGTAGTTTGAGGACCCCTGGGCTAGAGAATTAGTGCCATTTGAAAGAGTATGGTCTTTTTTTGGTAGTTGAAGAAATACATGTTGAAGGGTGGTCAGTAAGATTCCCACTGGTCAGTGCCAATACCCTGGTGAGCACCCTGGCAGCGCAGCATCCTCAGTGGCTTCCTTTTCAGTCAGCCATGAATGTCTAAGAGGAAAACCAGAACTCAGTTTACCAGTAAGTCCAATTCCAGAAATCCAGCTGAAGATTCTTTTTGTGGGAAGTGGGTGTTGGATTCAAACATTACCAGATCTTGAAACCACAAAAGGCACTTAGCCTTGTGGGTGCCTCCTGAGCACTTACAAAAAGTGGGCTCCTCCAGCTGAATGTGGAAGTTGTTTAGAGGGATAATATAAGGAGTATGTGAGCTCCTGGTGAGGAGGATCAATGGCAAAGGGGCAGCTTTTTCTGTAGCACCACAACCAGTTGCCATAAGTGGTGGAAAGATGCTTGTCTTGGTTCTGTGGAAGGATGTCTGCCTACTCCAGAGGTGAGCACCATGGGAAGCTCTCTGCCTGCTTCTGCATCCGCATGTTCACTGTTTTCACTGCCTCTAATTTTGATCTGTACTGTACCTAGTTAAGGATGAGGAGAAGGACAAGTCAAGGCTCTTCATGTTGATTACCTTTTGGCAGTGGATTGCTCCAGTGGGAGAGCATTACTGATGTTATGGGGCAGGGAAAGCGAGAGGGACAGGAGTTACCTGCTCCTGGCTGCTTTCCTGCCTCTTAGGATAAATCTACAGCTTACATTTTTTTCTGCAGCCTTCGTCATGCTGACATTGATGTCAGTCTGCACCGACTTGTTTTCTCACAGCAAGCACAAACAGCACTTGATGTGCATATTGTCATTTTCACAGCCCATATGGTCTTCTCAGGTTCCTCAGGTGCTTGGCAGAAAGGGGTTATTCATCAGCGGCTTAATTCACAGCTCCTCGGGGAGTCAGGGATGCTCTTCAAGGAGGGCGAGCAGCTAATCCCAAGCCTAGCATTAGCCTCTGTCTAGGATGATCTGATAATTGGCAATGTGGAGCATGAGAATAATTTAAGAAAAAAATGAACCACCCTGAGGAAAGAACAATTCCTGAAGGTACTGTAATCATATGTCAAACACCTGCATGCCCACAAGGAAGCCCAGCTGAACCTTCTAAAGTAGCTGGGGCTGTAGACTTTTACCTCCTTGAACATGAAATTGGAGCTGGTTGTCCAGAGGAAAGAGTGAATGCAAATGAAGTGCAAAAGCTTCAAAGGCTTCAGCTACTGTTTCCTTCTGTCTGGGGTCAACCCCCTTAAAAGTGAGACTCTTTGGATAAACGAGCCTAGGAGGCACGGGGATTTCTGCCAGAACAGAGAGGCTGGGTAATCAGTCACATTAATTTGGGCTAAGTGAAGCATGAATGAGGCCTTTACCATTCATTCAATGTTAATCATATTGTTAGCTAGAATAACAAAACTGACTCTGTAGAAATCCAGTCTAATTTCCTTTTGTTGTAAAGTTAATCCAACCATGTTGTTATCGCATGGAAGTTCTGTCTTCCTAAAAGATCTTTGACATTGGCTTAACATCTCTTTCATAATCTTAATTCTCCTGATTGAATACTGTTTTGGTATTTAGCAGAGATAACCGCTCCATATATTTTGTGAAAATAAACCTGCAATCATCTGTATACCCTTGGAAAGGGAGAATACCAAACATTCATCCAGTCAGAGTATGATAACTCTGAAATAATAAGGAATAATAAGATGAGAAATAGTAATATAAATAGTGATTTAGACATTGTCTAAAAGGTAAAATCATGTGAGAAATATTAAGGTGTATCTTCTCCAAAAGATGAGACAGACAGGTGTTTATACTCATTTTGTGGGTGAGAGAAAACAAGACTTGGAAAGGATGTCTTAATCACTGTTGTTTAACGTATATTTTGGTTCAGTAAAGAATAGTTCAAATTTATTACTTAAACCTGGGCTAATGACAGGTCTTCTTTAATATGTCCTTCAAATACAGAACTCTACTGAAGAAAAGGTTTAGGTCAGTTAATCCAAACTTATCCCAGTCTCAGCCTTTGATGCTGAGATAATCAAATGAGTTGAAAAATACAATTAAATCCTATTTTCAGGTCTGGCTTTTGAGCACACTTTGTGCCCTTCACTTAAAATATTGCCTCCAGGTAACCTCACATACTTTAATATACAAAAGCATGAAAATGTGTATACACAGACATACAGTAAAGTCACTGGCAGCCAATGCATTTAACTCTCAGCCAGCTGCACTTGCACGGTGCTTCTCTTAGTGAACCTTTGTCTGTTATTTCTTTTGTGTTTAAGTTCATGTAATGTTGAGTTTTCATTGCAAAAGCAACAGGATTGCATCCAGTCAGTTGCTTGGTTCAGTATGGAGGATGGTTTGGGTTTTCCTTTACATGCAAAGTCTCAGTATAACCCATATTGCCTGATTCTACCTTGACATGCTTAAGCAGATGTAAAAGCATGCTCTCCCAAGAGAGTCCTTTCCATCCTGGTGTTCCCATCTCCCCCCTGTGTTGGTGTCAGTAGCTGCACTACCATGTGGTACATTAAGTTCAGGTTGAGGAACACACAGAAACCTAATATGAGCAAATGAATAAGCCAAGGTTAATGCCTGGTCAGACCTGTGAGCTGATCTGGCACGCTATGTCAGCAGTAGCACCAGCCCTGACCCAAGAGCGGTCATCAGAACACGTAGCCAGGGACCGGCTCGTGCCTTTCAGCCACAACACATTTTTGCACTGGCTTAAGTTGCTTGCAATGCATTTCCTTAGCTCTCATGACTGAATTTATAGTCAAAAGGGAAAATTCAGTAGAAGTTTAAAATTCTTCCTTTAAAGATAAATTTCACTGTCTAAATCCAGGAAGCAAATAAAAAAAATAAACCCTTCATTTAAAAATTTCTCTTTCTTAAAGCTAGTTGCATGACATTCTGACAGGCTGACCAGTAATGTTCAAAGCCCTAAGCTCAGTAGCTTTATGGATGAAGTGTCCTCTTGGAGTTATCTTCCAGTTAGGTGGTAGGTCAGAGTAGTGATTTTCCTATTTACAGCTGCTCTTTTAGTCCCTCTGATTATCTTAATTCAGTACACTTCAGCAGAGGTCCTAGTGGTGCTCTTGTCTCTGCATGTCTTATGACTGGCCATCAGACAAAGCCAAGGTTGTATCTCAGGCTTTTGCATCTCCAGGGTATACACGCCCTTCCTACTCAGGGACTCCCATCTATGGTTCAGACATTTGACTTTATCTTCTTGCAGACAGCAGGACCAGATCACCACCAAATTCAAAGGCTTTGGTTTCTGTCAAAAGCTGCTGGTGCCTGAAAGTATCACAGGACTTCCATGCAGTGTGGCATGGCATGCTAAGCTTGAAGCTCTTCTCCCTGGCTCCTCCAAATACACATTTCATGTTGCTCTAGACATCATTGTCTGTAAGAATGTAGAATGTCCATGTGCTGCTCAGCATCACTAGTACAATTCTTTTTCCTGTTAATTAACCAAATCCAGAGAAGGTTAGAAAATGTGTTGTAACCATAACTCTCCATCTGTTATCCTGCAGTATCACAGACAGGAGTTGTTCCAAATCTTCCTTATTTTAGTGGATTTCTGAGCATGAGTGAGGTGCCAGGTCTGCTCTGAAAGGAGGTGTCACTTTTCTCCTGGGCAGAAAGTAACACCAAGAAAGAAGACGCAACATTCCAGCACCTTTGAAAGCTAGGGAAGTTGGGCTACATTTTAGGTCATGGCAACCCTGAAGACTTGTTGCCTGGCGGTTTTGGTTGTTATGAGTGCAAAGTGATTGTCTCTCTGCCTGCAGGTACTTAGGTGGGCTTATATGGGGCCATAAATCGTTGCTGGGGAAGCATTTTCCCTGGCCTTTTCTCTATTGGCTTCGTGTGTCAGAAAATAATTAACAAACGTCTGTGAGAGATTTTCAGTAATGGGTTGTCACAGCTTTATGGATATAAAACCTGCCTTCTAGGATAACCCCCCATGCACACCTAGGTCAATGTCCTGTGTTTGCTACTGGCAAATGTCACTGGGAAATATGCCCATAAGCTCTAAAATAACACATTGTCCATGTACCCCTCTTGGCCTTATGTGTGATGTCTGAGTACCAATAAAACTTTTACCTTTTTCTCCAGTGTGTTGAGGAAAATGGTAAAATTTTTACAGGCGGCATTTCAGGGAGAGTGTCCTGAGAAGTCTTTAATGCTCCCAAGTTTTCCATAAGCTACAAAAATACGACATATTTATGAACATGTTTTAATTGTAATGCTAATTGACTGAGATTGACAGCCAGAGTTTTTTGCTGCGAAAGAAGCACAGTTTTACAGTGCTTTTTAAAGATGTTGTCCCATTTACATCTCTTACTAGGTTTATTGCTTGGTATGTGGTCCTCAGTATTCTCAGTGTCCTTCTATCTATGTGAGGGGCAGTTTCTGACTGGGTGGGCAGAAGGTTTGGACGTCCTCATCTTCAGATGTGCCTGGTGGGACTGCAGCCCCAGCCACCATGAAAGTGAAAGGCATGCGGTGCACCATGCAGGTGGTCTCCAGCCCAGAAGCTCACTCATGACCTCCCCAACAACCTTAAATTTCCATCAGCAGCTTTAGCAGACAAACATAAGTATGAGGTCAAACGGATGCCAGATCTTGTGTGCTGGGATTATGCCTGAGGTGCCGCATCTTTCATTATCTTTAGCTGGTATCACATTTGCCTGCTTGTGTTGAAGATGTGTTTTTAATTTGCTTTTTCAAAATCCCATAAGTGAGATAGTCTTAGCTGCCATGTTGTGGTCATGACTTCTTATTGCTGTAATCCTGTGGGACTTCAGATTTCCTTTTTTCTTTTTCTGTTTCAAAGATGGAATCTGGTGGCTGGAGTTGTTTGGTTTTGCTCCTCAGTGCACAGAGTGAAATGGCTCATTGAGAATTAATTTTCTGCAGCAAAGGTTGTGGAAGCATTGTTCACCCCTGGAGAGATTGTGGCCTTATGAAGGCCAGCACAGATGACCAACATCTCCTCACATTATCCTGGAACAGTGTCCTTTGTCCCTCAGGATAAATCTAACTTCTTCCGACTCATTCTCATTTTACAAGAAGTTGGGGACAGAAACTGTCCCAAATAAATTATGTTATGAAAATATGGTTGGGGCTTTGGCTATTTTGTTTAACAGGGTTGTTAACAGATTCAATCAAATGTCTAAAATCCTTTTAATTTTGATTGAATGAGACAATGGTATAAGGTTAATTAAGTGCCAATTGATTTTTGCAAACAATATTGGAGAACACAAATTATGAAGCATAAAATTAGTTGCAAAGTTATCAACTTTCAAATGTTTTTAATCAAGTGGCTTTTAATTAATCTACAACTGTTGCATTGTTTTTAAACATGTATTGTGATTGCTAAGTTCTAATTAAATAATGATTGATTACTTAAAATAGAAGACGGGAAAGCAATCTGCTCTGATAAGGTCTTACTCGAAGCACAGATTTCTGCTACCTTCCCTGCGCCCCTGCCAGCACTGGCCTCTTCTGATATCAGTAATATTTTCTGTCAGGAGAAAGTCTGCTTCTCACTGAGATGTAATTAAGCAGTAAATTAGTGTTGATCACGTGAACAATGAAAACTCAGAAGCACTTTGCTGGTTTGTGTAGTGAAAGCTGATCCTGGCTGGCAGTTGAGGCTGCACGCAGCTCTGTCAGCCCTGCCCGGTGCAGATGCGTGGGATGGAAGTGCAAGATGGGGATCTCTCCTGCACCTCTCCCACCAGAGCACCCTGCTCTCCTTCCAGGGCTGTGACAATGATGTGCTTCGATGGTGAGAAGTGTGGCAAACCCGGGGCTGACTTGGTGCAGATACAAAAGTGGTAGAAACATGTGTTGTATCCTGCCGGTCCTTGGTACATGTCTTTTGATGTGCCTTTCTTAGACAAGTTAACAATAAGCTTTTAGGTTTTCTTCTTACTGGTTTATTTTGAGAAGAATATGAAAGGCATTCAGTGCCTGGTACATTATAAACAGGAATAGAGAAATCAGATATATCAGCAAGAAACGTGTTAGGTGATAAAGGGATGTACAGCAGCAGTAGTTTGGAGAGGCAGAGCATGAGAGAACAGCAAATGGAGCTTCTCACGGACGGGTTAGGGGCAAAGGTTGCTGCCCCTCTAAGTTTTCATTCATAGCCATTACAATCATGAGATGTGACATCATGGATGTTATTCAACTACCAGTCAAGGGAACCCCTTGCAAAAGCTGGTATTGCAGAAGTGCTCTTGTTGCTTCCTATTTTGGCAAAGAGACCAGGGATGAGCAAAAGAGGGATTTTTTTCATGCTCTGAAAGCCACAGCCTTTCCAGACAGACATGGAAATGCAAAGAAAAGGAAGAGAAGTTGACGTTGAACTGCCTTCTGGATTCTCTCAAGCACCATAAAACATAATTATATTTAATCAAGCTCTCTGCAGATAAACTAGAAAATTAATTACTCTCAGATATTATCCTTTAAGAAGCTTTTTTAAGAGAGAAGAAAACAAGTTGTAAGCCTGTCAATGTTTGGGGTCAGTCTGCTAGACCTATGACAGATGCTCTCTGTTAATCCCTCTTTCTTCCCCCAAAAAGAGGAGAAAAGAAAGGGGCTAAGGGAGAAAGACTTGTGGATCACTGTTGGCTCCCCTCCGCTCCCAAATGGGAAAGAAAGGCAACGAAAGAGAGACTTATGGATTAGAAAAGTAAACTAAAACAGCTTTAATGAAGATAAAAATAATAAAATGGAGTATATAAAAATATATACAAAACCAGTATCGAACCCACCCTCTCTTTGATGGCAATTACACCACTGTCACCACTGATGCTGTGGAGCAGGCACTGGGGAAGTCCCAGACTGGGATCAGCAGCAGATGGGAACCAGGTTCAGGAGCTGGATTCTGGAACACATGGGTCAGGACTGAAGGCAGAAAGAATGGAGTCCTCCTTGGATGCCGGCCATTGAAGAAAAAGAAGCCAGCTGGAAGCAAAGGGAAGGAAGAGAACTTGACCCCTCGTGATCCGTCAGCTTTATACTGAATATGACATATATGGGATGGAATCCCTTTAGGGTGACCTGTCCTGGCTGCTCCTCCCCACAGGTGCGGCCTTTCACGTTCTGCACCCCCCAGTTTGGTACACAAGAGTTAGCAGTGACCTTGGTCTGCACACCAATCCTTGGTAGTAACTCCAAACATCAAGCGTTATCACTGCTAGAAGCAGACACTGTCTGTGAAAATATGTTGTTAGCTTCAGAAAGTGCAGTTAGTTAGAAAAGACTCAGCTGAAAAGTAAAATCACTGAGCAGAATTAGTTTGGTTCTAACTGAAACCAGGACAAAGTCCTGCAAGGAAGGTTAGTTGCATCTTGTGGGGTGGGAGTATCTCACAAGCTTGGAAAAGCACCAATACAGCTCCTGTAACCTAAAAATCCCAGTGAAGACAATTTTATCTTATTCTACGGTCGTTAATTGAGACCAAGACTGTATGTTGTTTGGTTGAGCTTTGCTTCAGTGGTATCCAGGTTAAAAAAAAATATCAGTCAGGGCGTTGTTTCCATCAGGTTTTGCACTCAGCCAGGCAGGCAGGCTTTGCTTTCCTCATGATGGTGCTCCTTCACCTTGCTGAGGCTCTTACGCCCAATGCTTCGAGGCTTGAAGCAAGTCCAATCTCTACTGCTCAGTGGTCACCATGTCTCGGGTGTCCCAAGGGGAAGAGCTCCTCAGAGGCAGAGGCTGTGTCCTTTTGATGAGCTCAGAGGGAAGGGTCTCCATAAAACAGGATAACTCTGATGCCTTCAATGTCTTGTGGAAATACCTTGGCTCAAATAAAGGAGATGATAGACAGTAGGCAAAACAAACAGACTTTTTGACCTTTTTCTCTTAATCAAGAAGGAAAGAAAATAATTGGTTTTGAAACTGTCACTGTTCAGCAGGTCAGCACTTCTACCTTCTGTATGTGAGCTATGGAGTTATTTTCTCAATATATTAATAATCTTAAAAGGGATGGGGAAAAAACTAGATCCATAGTTTGAAAATGACACAAAATTTTTAAGTTAGGAAACAAAAAAAGAAAATATGTAAATTACAATTTATTATTCATTGGCAGTAGCTATTTCCCCTTGGAGCAGGCAGGTTGGGAAGAGCTATTAACTAATGGTCTTGCATTTTGGTGTGTGTGAGGGGGAGCATGAGCCATTCAGGTTAGAGCATCCAGTGGAGGCAAGAAGTACTTTTGTCCCTCCTGGATGATGAATGAGAGCAAGCCGTGAGCATGCCTCCTGCTGAGAGACAAAATTCACAGCAGCTTTGTGCCACGGGGTAGCATAGCCTTCGCCAGGGGACAGGACCCAGCCTGGCATGGCACTGAGCAGCTGTGTCCCTGCCGAGGTGATGAGGTCTGGGATCAGTGCTTGCGCTGGTGATCTGGCCAAGACCTTCATGAGCTGCTGACAGGAATGATTTGAATGATGGATTTACCTCAGGGGACACTGGATTAATTTGCAGGCGGGAGGGAGAGAAAAAGCTAGATGTGACTGTCAACAGATCACAGAAAACCTCTAACTGATGTACTTAGTGATTTAAAAATAACAATCAAAGTTTCAGATTGTGTAACGGACAGAGTGGAAAAAAAATTACACGGGATTATTATTTTTCCTTTCGAGGAGTTTGCTGTCCACCTTACCATATACATGGCTCCTGTTCTGTTTGCCTGTTGTTTAGCAGAGCAGAGAGTGCTCTGAACTGGGCAATAAAAATTAATGAGAGCAGGGAAAGAGCTTCAGGAAATACAACAGGAAAAAAAATAGGTTTTTTTTTTCAGCTAGAGAGGAGATGAATGCAGAGACATGGTGGAAGGATGTATAATAACAAACAGTACAGAGAAAGAAAATTGGCCCAACTGAATTTCCTTCTAGTACCAGCATAAGAGGGGATTTTGTAAAATGAATGCATTAATGTAAAATGAACAACTTAAAAGAAAGTGTTAGCTGTTAATCTTACTGAAAGGAACAAACCCAGTGTATTTCAAAAGCTCTGTGTATCCTAAATCATCCAATTATACAATCTTTGCAGTAATCATGTGGCCATCACGGTATTAACATTTTAGAAAATATCCCACTGAAATAAAGAGCTTTTTTTTTTGTAAGTACTGGTTTCAGTAAAGAGTAGGGCGGGTTTACAGTCAGAAAAATCTTAATGGTCATCATCTCCTTTTCAAATATGCAATAGTGCATTTGTTGATAGCTAGCTTAGCATGAGCGTGCTGCAGATTTTTTTGTGCTGCCTTGTAAGTGAAAAGAAATAAAACATGGCAGAGAGATTTCAGTGAGATGTGAGTGAAATCCAATATTTAAGAAACAAAGAGGCTTTGTGTGAGGGGCTGTGGGGCATAGCACCGATCTGCCCAGGCAGTGCCATGGAGTAGGGATACAGTGCTCATGTTTCTGTGGCCAACAAGCAGTGGCTATTTCTTCTTGATGTTCACAGGAGAAGTGATTTTGATCTTTGACGTCATGTGGAGGGACTATGTCTTGCTCCAGACCTGAGAAGTGCCTGCTTTGGCATCATCATCAGAATGGATCAAATCAGAGGTCCCTCAGGCATTTCATTATGTGTCCCTGAGGTTATTGTGCAGTTTCCAGTGCCTCACAGTGTCTTTTAGAAAAGCCCATTTCCAGTCTTTGTTGTTTCTAGACGGCTGGTGAATTTGTGGGAGAGCACACAGTATGACAGAGGTCCTACCTCCTGCTAAATGAAGAGGTTTGCAGAGCTGAGGCTCCCTTAGGTTTCCAGTTCAACTTATCCAGTGAGGTTTTTTGTGTAAAAGTAAGAAAAAACAACCACTTTTTCCTGCTCAGTACATTCATAGGCATTCCTTTAGAATTGCTCTGCTGGTCAACTAAAAAGTGGTTATATTGTTGTTGTCGTAGTGTAAAGAGATTTACCTCTGTGATGTTTTTATGTACTTTTCAGAGTAGAACTGAACCAACTACAGTTTTAATGTGGTTTCTTATCAGATTGAAATTGTACAGAATATAGAGATTACTTTTTTTCCTCTCTTTCTTTTAAAATTGGTTTCTGATCTACCATTTTATATACAATTGCTTACCTGGAACAGTAAGTTTTAAAATGCTGCATGTTTGTTTGGGGTTTTTTGTTTTGTTTGTTTGCTTTTTCTCCTGAAACATGGCCCCTGTTTTTCCTTGTTTTCCTTACTTTTTGTTTTTAATCTAAATATTCACAGATCACAGCAAAATCACAGAATCACACAGAATCACAGAATGGTAGGCATTGGAAGGGACCTCTGGGGACTACCTAGTCCAACTCCTCTGCTAAAGCAGGTTTATCTGGGGCAGGTTACATAGGAACAAAACCAGGTGGATTTTTAGTATCTCCGGAGAAGGAGACCCCACAACCTCTCTGGGCAGCCTGTTCCAGGGCTCTGTCACTCTCAAAAGAAAGAAGTTTTTTCTGATGTTGAGGTGGAATTTCCTGTGTTCCAGTTTGTGTCCATTGCCCCTTGTCCTATCACTGGGCACCACTGAAAAGAGACTGACCTGACCCTCTTGACACCTGCCCTTTAAACGTCAGTGAGCATTGATAAAATCCCCTCTCAGTCTTCCCTTCTCTTCTTCAGGCTAAACAGCCCCAGGTCTCTCATCCTTTCCTCATATGAGAGATGCGCCAGCACCCTCAGCATCTTTGTAGTCCTCTGTTAGACTGTCTCCAGTAATCCCCTGTCTCTTTTAAACTGGGGAGCTCAGAACTGGACAAAATACTCCAGATGTGGCCTCACTAGGGCAGAGTAGAGGGGGAGAAGAACCTCCCTTGACCTGCTGGTCACACTCTTAATGCATCCCAGGATACCATTGGCCTTCTTGGCCAGAAGGGCACATTGCTGGCTCATGGTGAACTTATTGCCCACCAGAACACCCAGGTCCTACTCCACAGCACTGCTTTCCAGCAGGTCAACGCCTAACCTGTACTGGTGCATGGGGTTATCCCTCCCCAGGTGTAGGACTCTACACTTGCATTTGTTGAACTTTATAAAGTTACTCTCTGCCTAACTCTCCAGCCTGTCCAGGTCTCATTGAATGGCAGCAACCTTCTGAGCTCGGTTGTTCAGCCAGTTCTCAATCCACCTCACTGTCAACTCATCTAACCCACACATCCTAAGCTTACCTATGAGGATGTTCTGGGAGACATATACACCACCAAAAGCCATTAGAAAGATACTATAAAGTTTTAATCCTTTTGCTCTTTCTTCATTTTTTATTATTGTTTAGCAGCTGCCTCAAGTGAGAGCCCTCAGGTAAAATGTCTCTCGGTTTTCTCCTCATTTGCAGTCCTCGCCGTATGAAGTCCACAGCCATGGCTGGCCCCAGTGACCACCAAATCTCTCTTCTCAAATAGCAATGCAAGGTTTACCATTTTTTTCTGGCAAGAAGTGAGTTATCCACAGTTTGATAACACCTCACAGATTCAGGAGTGGTGTCATTGCAAAGGGGACTTAGTTTTTTCTCCTGAACTTCGTATCTTCATTTCTGGGTTTTAGATATGTTTGTCCAGAGCGCTTTTAATTAAAATGTTTTTCACAACGTTCCTATTCCTCATTTGGGCTCAAAAATTCGTGGATGAGGGACTGCTCTTTCCAGTAGGCAGCAGGGACATGTCCACTCAGTCCTTTTTGTCTGTGATTTCTGATGCTGCACAAGGCATTGCATGCATTGCTTAGGAACTGTAGGAAACTGCCTGCATCCTGATCTGATTTAAACTATTATGTTGTCTAGAGAAACGACATTCAGATCAAACATCTTTAAAAAAAAAAAATCCCATATGCCATGAATTCCAAACAAAGCTGGAGTTTGCCTGGGACATAATGACAGCAGCCTGTTGTGCTCTTCCACAACAGCCTGTAATTATTTCTGTCCTCAAACTGTGCATATATCATTGAGGAGCCTGATACATAAATAAAAAGTCTGCATTAATTTCAAGCTACATTAGGAATGCAGGAGTAAAAATAACCAATGTCTGATAGGTAGGAAAAAAAGGCAAAATTAGAAGAAACCTGACTGGGAGGTTTCTAGGGAAGTTATAAGGCAAGGAGGAAAAAAAATTAAGCCATCAGAAAGCAAAAAAAGTTTGCTATTGCTGTGAGATTAGATACAGCATGTGGGCTCTATGGGTTCCTATACAAGAATGTATATCTTAAAATTAGAGAATCATAGAATCATTTAGGTTGGAAAAGACCTTTAAGATCACTGAGTCCAACTGTTAACCTAGCACTGTCAAGTCCATCACTAACCCATGCCCCTAAGCACCACATCTACACATCTTTTAAATGACTCCAGGGATGATGGAGGATGGTGACTCCACCACTTCCCTGGGCAGCCTGTTCCAGTGCTTGACAATCCTTTCTGGTGAAGAAATCTTTCCTAATATTCAACCTAAATATCCCCTGGTTTGATCATTTACAGGCTGGACAAAGGCAGCACTGCAAAGGAATGGCATAACCCTTGAGTCTTCATCTTGTCTTCTTCAAGGCTATGAGGAAAATATGATTGGATGAAGCCCAGTGTGATTTTCTAATGGGAAAATGGGTAGATGGAGCTGACAGAGGCTATCAGGGATGTGTTGGGCGCTACTGCTTTCCTTCTGCTATTCTGGAGTCTGCAGTTCAACTTCAAAGTCTTTGGTGTGCCTGAACACTAGCTATTTGAAATAGCAAATTGAATTGGGACTGGAATTTCACATGGAGCTTGGATTTAACATGACACATCAAAGTATCTTCCCATCTGCCCCATCTCATGTCCAGTCAGTTTATCTCTCACAGCTAAACACAGATATCCTCCACGCGCTCCCAGGAGAAATTGTTTTGGCTGCCAGAACAAGCTCTTTTAGTCTAAGGGACACTCTCTTGTCATTTTTGTTTTTTTCACAGCTGCTATGTATAACCAGAAAGGAGGTGGCTGCATTTTTCAAACCAGAATGTTAGAAGTTAAGCTTTTAAATCCATAATTAGGTACGTAAATCTGAGCTATTTGGTTCCTGGAAGAGCTGAACATTCACATATTCTGCTGAAATCCCAGGGGTGACTGTTTCGGCTAGCAGATAATGTGTGCTATATACAAAGGTTTTTTTAAAACCAGACTGAAACAATTCTAATCTTAAATGTTCAGAAATCAAGGCCCTTGTTAGAAGAAAGGAACATAACAATGAGTAACCTGCCTGGTGTGCAGCCATGTTCTTCCCAGAGAGCATGGTGCCACAAGAACCAGATGTGCTCAGCAACTGGTCTTGCTGCTTTATTTTTCTTTAGCCCGTACATCAGGTCTAACTTTTCTGGCTAGGAACTGAACAGTGACTTTCACGAGCATCACCCTTTTGGAAATCTCCTTCCAGCTCTCTGGCAGGGGCTTTTCCTGGAGGCAAAGCCTGGTGCTTCTGGCCCTAGAAAGGGAGCTGGTGCCTTGAGCCAGGAGTGAGGATGGAGCTGGTGCATATCCCACAGAGCACTGCTGTAAGCAGTCAGGTCTGCAGTGCTGGGAGAGGAGAAAGGAAGAACTGCCAAGGTTGAGGCAGTGAATGTTTCAGATGAGGAGAGGTGAAGGCCAGTCTCAAATCCTCATCCTGCCTCATGCAGGGACGGATCCTGTGGGGCAACCGAGCCCCAGCCGCCCCAGGAAGGTGTGAGCTGGTGGCTCTCCAGTGTTTGGGGGCTTTCCTGTGCTTTTTCTGAATGTGCAAGTCCTTCCTCTTATTCTGATCCCCAAATCTGACAGGGATTCAAGATTTTCATATTTTCTCCTCCATATTTCAGGAATTGGGAAAGAGAATTGGGCTGAAAATGAACACATATTTCTACTTAATTTTTAAGGGGCCATGGCATTAGTTAGTTTTCCATGTGACGCACTAACACTTAATGAATTACAAAAGGGCAAGCAATGAAGGGCTGAGGCTTTTTTATGCAAGGTGTTTTACAGAAATCTGTTAAAACCCAAGTGCTGACAGATCACACTTTCCACTAGAGTTTAGGATTACACAGCTGCTACTTATGTTATGACTAGATTTGTAGCTTAAATTCAGTTATGGGTATTCCATGGCAGTTTTTACTGGGCTGTATATCCAAGTTAATCTCTGTAGCCTGACTGAATGGCACCAGTGAGAAACCTGACTCATGCAACACAAGCTAGCAACTTACTGCCCTATAAATACTTGAGAATTTGCTTTTTCTAAGTGCTAGCAGGAACTGATCCAAATAAATTCTTCTTCTGGCTGATAAAGGACATGGAGAGTTTTCCTCTGGAGTAACTGTATTTGTCTGCAGAAATACTAAAGTAACAAGTGATTGGGAAAATGTGTTAGATTTCCCCCCCTTTCTTTCTCCTCTCGTCATTGTCCGTTACTTGTTCTTTTACATGTCACTCTCTTTAAACAGGGAGCCCTTCCAGCTGCATCAAAATAATTTTCTTTTAAGGGTGCATGTTCTTCTTTTGTTGATCAAAAGCAATTAGAGAGAGAAGAGCTGACAGTTTCACTGAACTGTCAATGAAAATACCGTAATGAAGAGTTCATTTTGAAACAACCAATTCTCCCATTAAATGATCTGTAGCCCTGGGGGCAAGAACTGTGTGGGAACAAGAAGTATTGTCTATTTCATTAGCTCTGTGTTGATCTTTTGATATTTTCTAAGAACACAGTTGTATTAGTATTTTGAAAGTAACATTGGGAAGTGTGAAAGAGAGTACAATGTACCAGGATCTGACCTCACACTGGTGACCACTAGAAGTTCCCTTCTCTCTTCAGGAACATCTGGGTGCTCTGCCTCTGTCAGAGCTTTGCTATAAGGACAGAGCTCTGTGAACCTCTGTTAAAAATGGGAGAAGCATGCCAAGTTCAGCTTACTGATCCTAAATAACTTTATCTGGTTAATTGCTTTATAGTCCCAACTATACAGGTGATTAATGAACCTTTTTTTATTATGATCATCAATGGTTTGAAGTGTTGTCCTTCTCCCCTGGGAAGGGTTTTGTAGGACGCCACATATCCCCAATGTAGGTCACTGGGTATGCACATGAACACCTTTATCTTATTTCATATACAATTGGATCTAAAGAACATCAGCAGCCGAAAACACAGCACATCTCTGCACTAGGTGCAGCCCCTCTGAAAGGCCCCAATGGCTCCATGCCCATGCTCTCACGTAAATGCCTGTGCCACTGGTGCCTCCAGCTCCACCTGCCCTGCCCAGGGGATGAGAACTGAATAGACAGCGGAATGGCTCATGGGGAGACATAGGTGAGAAAACAAATGCTAGAAAGACATTAAAATATCAGAGTATCAGAGCACTTTGCTCCGCTGAGGCAATGTGCTCTATGTGTTTTAGATATACCTTGCTTAAAATCCACTAAAGAAAATGCACCTGTTTGTAATTGACTGTACTAGGAATAAAACTTGTTTTGTGCTCTTTACTCATTCTCCCTGAATGTCTTCCCCAGGTCCATTCATGCCCAGACTTTTCCTACTTTCTCCTCTACTGAAGCACTTGGTCTCTGTGGCACACTCAGGATGGCACCATCTTCACACTCCCTTATTTGGGACATATTTTTTTCCACAGGGTTACACAGGAGGTGTCACACTTTTCAGCTTTACACATCTGATGTGACCACCCTGCTCTCCCCATGTTGTGTCTTTGAAACCAAAGGAGAGGTAAGTGTGCTGAAAACCCTGGAGGAACACTTGATCTGCAGCAGGTACGTGCAGAGCTCAGATGGCTGGCATAGGTGCTGAGAAGCTTAGCAGTCTGTAGCTCTTCCTTGGAAGGCCTCATTTCCATGTCTGTTTGGTACTCATTAGACCAAATGTGTCTTGTAGCACAAATATTAGAAATACCTTGTATGCCAAAATGACCGGCTGGCATCCCTCACTGAAAGTTGAGCCAAAGACTCGGTAATACCATTATAACTGTCTTTCCTGATCCTTACTGGCCTCTTGGCACTACTTTCATAAATGTATGTCATGGCTACAGCTCAATCACAAGTGATCTCATTCAGTTATACATCTGCTCGAACTACAAGAAGCTCCAAAAATATGGAAAAAAAATTGCCTTCTGCAAGTATCATGTGGTCTAGGGTATTTTAGCCAGCGCTTAGGCACCTCACTGCAATTTGCAATAGGCTACTTGAAAGGTATAATCATTTAGTCAATGTAATTAGCAAGAGGTCAGAAATCAGAACTGAATGCAGCAAAAAATGTATGACCAAGTTGGTGTCTTGCTTCCCAGAGATCTGGAAAAGGGAACTTTGTCTTTCCTAACAGACTGGCCAAATCCTCAGATTGTTACACCAACTCTCAGCCTACTGCTTCACTTCCCCACTCTGGAGTGTTCAGCTGAGATTTTAGAGCTCATTACATATTTTTCTGGTTATGCCTATTTTTTTTTAGCATGGTTTCTCCTGCATACTCTTCAGGGCGTACCTTTTATGTAATTTCCTATGCTAATATGAATCTATAAAAAACTTTTTCAGGAGGGCAATGTGGATCCCAAATTATTAGCTCTGCTTAATTATTGATTCTTTTCCCAATTATTGTTTCCAAATAAAATTTGTCAGTTTATGCCTCCTGACCCAGATGTAATTATAGCACAGCTCTCAAATAAAAGCTGGTTTAGAGCCAGCAACTAGGAAGCCTCCTTTGTAGAGACATAAGGAGACCGTTACTTGCAGCTTCTCTTACAGGGTTTGGGTCCGATTTAAATAATGAGAAAATAGTTTTCTGTCTCCAGGAGAATAGTATAAATGGCTGCCTTTGAGTGTAACATTTGGTGCTGTTTTTATGCTTTTCATGTTGCAACAGCATGCTGCCTCTGTGCAGCCTGATACAACCTCTGATGTGTCCAAGCTGGAGATGAAAACCAGCAAACATAACAATTTTACTGGGTTGTTTGTTAGGATTTTATATAGAGTTTTCCAATGGGAACCAATGCTGTTGGGGTCTTGTTGGCAAGCATGAAAGTACTAATTATAGATGAAAAATACAACTCACTTTGATTTGAGCTCTGTAGGATTAGGTTCTTTTTTGTGTAACTCAAGGAATGTCATTTCACAATAACATCTGATGGATGGATCCCTTCCTTATTTTGAGGACGTTCATGAAGAGCAGTGGGTTGCAAAAAGGCTTGGACATGGTGGGCCAAACACTCTTTTTTTTTTGATTGCTGCTTTGCTGCTTCTCATTTGTGGTCCTGTATTGTGTGGCATATGACCATGGTATTTTGGTGTCCTATTACAAATTCTCAGCACACCCATAGCTAAGCAAACATCACGAGCGTGTCCTAAAAAGGCAAATTGCCTCCAGAAAATGGCATTCAAATAATGGAGCTTTTCTTCTCGTCCTGGTGGTTAAGCAACCATCTCTGGTCAGTTTGCAGACCAGAGGGGTTCAGTTCCTTTTAGGCAACATTCCTTGTTAAATGCAACTTCTGCAGACTGACTTCTGTAAGAGGTTGATATTTGTGTGAACGGGGGCAGCATTCACCAGAAAGGAGTTCAGTGCTCCAGGGAGGGCATGGTGTGATGCTGCTTTATTTTAAATCTAGCAAATGAACGTACTCTCAGGTCTGGGATCATGTGTTGCATTTGGAATGAGGCATTCAGTAAGAATGTGTGCCCCTGCTCAGTGTCCTCAGGACCTCTAGAGAAGACTGGTTTAGGAGTTATACTTTGCCTCTGGCAGAAACAGGAGGGTCAAGGTGCCCCCTGGTGCTGGGACCTCACGGAGGGATGTTCCTCCTCTTCCTCCCCAGCTCCAGTGGGAGTCCCCATGTCGACTCTTTGAGAGGCAGGAGTGACTCCCTGCTGCTCTCCCTGAGGTTGGAGCTTCGCCCCTACAAGTTGCTATGCAAGGCAAAATCTCCAGGTGCCTGTTGAGCCTGGAGCCATGCCAAGCCGTATTTCTCCTTGCTGAGCACTGTCAGAAAGATCAAAGCATTGTTGAGAGGTGGAAATAACAAATACTTATTAGAATTAACTTCTGCCTCAGAAATTGCACCTCCCCCCTCTAATTCAGTTGTCTCTACCCTTGCTTTGAGCAAGGAAAATGTCCAAGGCCCAGCTTTGGATTTCATTAACGCTCCTGGAAAGCTGGGGCAAAGCCACTGGCTCCTGCAGGGTCACTCCAGCTGCACACCTGAATGCAGTGTGATGACGGCAGAACTGACATGACAGCCAAGAATGTGCAGGAACAATTTAAAGCAGGAACGGAAATGTTTCCTCTTTAAAGAAAAGGAGGTGATACTGAGCCCTTTCCACATGCTAGTACCCATTTCTTAAATGAAAGCCAGGCTGAGAGCAATAGATATATCCTGCACAGATTGCAAATCATCTCATCTCATGTCTGGTTGCCAAAGTCCTGGATTTCCTAAGAGCTCTTTCCAAACTTAAAAAACTTTTTCCTAAGTATTAAATCCAAGGCAAATCCCTATGGTGGATTATAATAAATCCATTGATGTTAAAAACCAAACTCTCAGAATAAATGATGTGATCACCTTAAATAAAAGCCTTTGGCCTTTGTAGAAGCTCTGCACTGAAAGACTTTCAGTTGCTGTTAATTCTGCTTGCTTCTGGGACCTGTGAGTAGGAACTTAATGGAAATACCTATTAGGGGCACCTCTCACTAAGGTGGCCTGTCCTGTGACCCACATCAGCACTTGTAAGCATGGACAAAGAGCAAATTCCCACTGCCAGCTGAGAAAAAAGATTACCCTTCTCTTGATAATTTCTCTGTGTGATTCCCCCTTTTTCCCCAGGGCTTAAAATCTGGGATTGTGTAGCTTGTTCTAGAAATTAAACCCTTAACGTGTGGTTAAGCCTGCCAAAAGGGTGAGGAAGGGAAAGAAAGTCTTAGTGAGGAACAACCTTCCTCCTCCTTGCTCACCTGAATTCCTGTTGCTGCTGAAATCCTCCCACTGGTGCCTCTGAGCTTTAGATCAGCCCGTGGTCTGGTGGCATCC